>JAVYIG010001502.1:237583-329348 GCA_035222895.1 Strongylocentrotus droebachiensis | reverse complement strand
AAACTGAGAGCACATCCAATATTGTCTTCTTAGTATTGGATTTTTCATAATTTGTTCGTAAACTTGGTTCCAAGATGGCGTTCATTCGATCGCAGGTGTTTTGTGTTATTGTTACTGTGTTTGTTGTACTTTTCTGTGAGGATCTTGCATATAGAGTAGAAGGTGATATAATACCAAGACTAGCAAACATTGGAGATAATATCACACTTAGCTGCTACCGACCTATTCGTGTTTATGACAACGACAAGAATTGGTATAGAAATGGAACATTAATTGCCAACTCTAGTGGTGTCGTAATCAATGATCCTCGTTTTACACAAGCTGGTACCTACAATGGAAATCCTGATTCTAACAATATACACATTTCTAACATCAGAATTAATGATTCAGCTACCTTCCAATGTTGTGACTTTCATGACAAAGAAATTCGTTCGTATGAGGTACGTGTCATTAGATGTTCTAATTGCATTATAGCAAATCATTCACATCCAGATGAAATAAAAGTGATTTGTACTCTGGATAATTATTGGACAAGCATGCTATTTAAATACGTAATTTTAAACGGGATCAAATATCGGAAGGCTGCAATTATTGAAGGAAACATCTTTTATTATTCGATTACAATGACTAAATTAAACAGACTTCCTTCAGAATTCTATTTGCAAATTGAGGCGGAGACGATGATCACATGCATGCTTCCAACTCAGCCAACGCCATCCTCCTTCCCAACGACTTCGCCACCAACAACTTCTTTGTTTTTGAAACAAACATCGCACAATAGACCATCGACATTATTTTGTACAGCTCACACGACAGAAAACAAAAATGCCAGCTCGGACAAGAACACGAGGGATGGTAATATAACCCTAATCATCGTCATTCTTGGTTCTGTCTTCATTCTGATACTGATCGTAATCATTGTTCAGCGCTGTAAGAAAACGAAAGGTCGACAAGAAGATAAACACATTGGCAATGCGTCGATTAAAGAAGAGACTCCTGAAGTTTGTTACGCATCGATTGAAGATGGATCTCAGAAGGGTCCAGAGTATGCTACTTCCATAAAGGAATTGAGGGAAACCAGCTTGTTACAACGAAATGTAGATCATCCTGAAAATGGTGAAATGATTGACAATATTCTCTACGATTCTAGAGACAAGATCGCTGATAGCTCCATCTCACGAATAGAAGGTCCGCTGGACGACGCGCTCTATGCCGTGCCAGACAAAAGAGCAACCATCAACCGTGAGTCAAAATCAACATCCAAAGTTAATGATAGATCTTCCAATTCAGATCATCGCTATGGCAACAGTGATATCACCACTCGACAAGAGCTGAACCGGGATACCCTTCAGCAAGGTGACCAGTATGAGAATGTCAAGATGCCAGGATCAGGAGAGGATGCTGAGGAGATTCCTCTCTATGACATGCCCGATGAAGGACCCACGAGGAATACCTTGAAGACCACTCAAGAATCAGGACAGACACCAACCTTGCCTAAGGATGAGGTAGTCAGTGTAGATGTGTTGTATGCCGAGATTGATTAGACTAAGAAAATATAAACGATAAAATATTTTGTCCCCTTTTAAATCAGTTTGTTTTGAAACTTTTCAAATTCGAATTAACTTGTGTTTCAAGCGTTTATTGATTTGAACTTTAATTTCATCGAATACAAATTAAAAAGATATGTTACTTAAGAAAAGCAGCCGATTTTCGTATCAATACTGAGCAATATTTAGTTACATTTTGACATAAGATTTACTTGAAGGTGATTATTGGGGGAGGCGAGTGGTTAGTGTGTTTTGTCACCTAAATTCAAGTAACCGATTTCCGAATATTGAAGTTTATTACTGAGGAAGGCAACATTCTGTTGCATGAAAATCTTACATACAACATGATAGGACAATTTTCTCTGAAAAGATGTTTAAATCTTGTAAGACCATCGTTTTAAGCATCTTTTTTAATAGTAAAAGTTTTCACTAACAAGCTGAAGGAGATATTGGTGTAAAATTGTGCTAATACGAACACCTTAAAGTAATCTGCTGGTGTAACAAGTTCAGGAATGTTTTAATGGCTCTAGATAATACCATCATTGGGAGTGTACAAATAGGACTACTGTTTTCTTAAGTCTTTACGTTGATATGAATTGTTGATTCCAATGGAAACTCAAACTCAAATATCTTCTGATGAATAGAGAAAGGGAATTTATATAAAACTTATTTGAACTCTAATTACAGTTCTTTGTGTAAATTCTTATCACGAGCCGATGTCTTTGAATGCCGTGCACTTAATATTCTGTCAATATAAAAAGGGAGACAAAAAGAGCTGATGAAACCATTCAAAAACCATTTCCAATCCTGCACACGTGCTTTTCATACACCAGGAACTATATTATCAAAGGTAGGAGGAGATTGTTGTTGTTGTTGTTGTTGAGATTAATGGCGTTTCCATCGTCGTTGGATAATTTTCGCCGGTGGATTGCCTCTGATTGATTAATAATAATAATAACTAGTTCTTATATAGCGCTTTTCAGGACCGAAGGCCCTCTCAAAGCGCTTTACAGATATATATATTATTACCCAGGTCTTCGGATTCAGGCTTACCCGCACACAATGTATGCACATTCTCCACTCCCTGGGGAGCATTCCAGCCAGGCGTCATTTTTACAAGCGCACACTTGCTCATCTAACCACATTAGCTTTCGCATCCTACCGGGTACCCATTCAACACCTGGGTGAAGGGTAGCAAGCGCAGGTTAATATCTTGCCAAAGGACATTAGTGCCGCGGTGGGACTTGAACCGCGGACCTTGTGATCCCCAGTCCGGTGACATATCCACTCGTCCACGACACCTCAACGTTTTACGTAGATATATAATATGATTGTAGAGACTTTTAAGAAATCAACTAAAGGGTAACTTCAACTTGAGTAGCCTATCGTTTGCCTAAAGAAATCTTGTTAGAATAATGTAATATATCATTGCAATGTTCGCACAATTCAAATGATGATGTAAATGGCTATTATAACTGCTATGTGTAGATTTGTTCGATAAAAAAGATGACTAAAACACGATGTTCAATTTAATAAACTATAACATATGTATATATGCATTTGTACTCAGATGAATGATATTTCAATATAGTGTAAGCTTATTATAAAACCATTTTTGTACCAAAGCAACCTGTAGATTAGAATCCAAGGTAGATGATTAAAAGTTTCAAATACATAAGAATAAAACACAACGTTTATGTTTTTGCTTTCAATAATTATTGAAAAGGAAAAATATTTGTTGAAATAAATTGGGGAACATATGTGATAATACTTGCCCGTATGGTCACAACGTGGTACGAATAACCCCATCACGCCCCCCCCCCCCCAACCCCCGAGTGAGATGATGCACACTGCGTGCGTGACTGAATCACATGACCACGGTAAAATAATCTGTTAAGTGCTAAATAGATCGAAATATATTGTTATTATTTGTAGTAGTAGTAGCAATTAGTGCCGCTCTTAAGGCAAAGAATATCAGCATAAACAGTATTCTCCATTGTATATGGTTGGGTAAGAGGTTCTTTTAATGAGCTAACTTCAACGTTATTAATGACATCATTTTAATTTACCTTAGCGGAAAAACACTTCATGTTCTGTGCGAAACTGAAAATATCTTTGCCACGCCTACTCTCTGAGAGAAAGTGTCAATGTTGGTCATAATAAATAACCAATCGTCTTCCAAAAATACATATTACAATGCTGACAAAATATCTTCTATGACCACAATTTTTGTTTCGTTAGGCTTCTAAGCGATCTACGTGTTTGGACAGTCGATGGGTTTTAATACATCTAGAATCAAGAAGGCAAAATACATTTACCGATTGCCTTATAATCCTGTATTAACAATCGAGGCACAAGTACTATGGAGTTCTTGTTTCCAGCATTTGAGGTATTTTTTTTAAAGCTTTGAAATCGTTTGGAACCTGGCTCAGCCGCTGCACTTCAGGCATGACGAAACGTTCATTAGAAAATGTTTTTAAACTCATAAATAGGCGACTCATCAAGAATACGAGTAAAAGAGAATCATGACTGGGATTCGTATCAAGATCATCATCAGAAATAGACTCGACATTAAAATCGCCATGATCTTGACAATAGATCATTGCTAACACCGATCATCGATATCTTTAGGTACGGATCGAGCGGGGCGAGCAATTTGACAAATGGCAAATATATTTACTTTGAAATATATCGTGAACCTAACACACGAAATAAATGTAATACTACGGCACTATAATGGTGACAAAACTTGATGGGCCGGAAATACATATTTCGATGGTTTGTCGTGATTAGGTTTTATAACAACATTTTAAGAAGAACAAAAGAAGTTCCCGTCTTCAAATCGGCCCAATCCTGCGCACGCGCTTTTCATCACAACCTACTGTAAAACGTTATTTCCGTCATACACCATCAAGTTTCAGGAACTATATCATCGAATGCAGACAATGGTCAAACAGGCCTTGTGATACTGCACAGTCTTTAACAAATTGAAGCAATACTATCAGTTACTAGATTGACACCTCGAAAGAAAACTTCACTTCCATTGTTCCGGAGCGATGAACACATCTATTATTGTTATGCGCTTTTCATCACAACCTACTGTAAAACGTTATTTCCGTCATACACCATCAAGTTTCAGGAACTATAATCATCGAATGCAGACAATGGTCAAACAGGCCTTGTGATACTGCACAGTCTTTAACAAATTGAAGCAATACTATCAGTTACTAGATTGACACCTCGAGAGAAAACTTCCATTGTTCCGGAGCGATGAACACATCCATTATTGTTTTCTTAGTATTGGATTTTTTATCATTGTTCACTAAACTTGGTTCCAAGATGGAGTTCATTCGATCGCAGGTATTTTGCGCTCTTGTGACTGTGTTTATTGTCTTTTTCTGTGTGGATCTGGCATGCAGAGTGGAAGGTGATGTAAAACTAATACTAGCTAACATCGGAGATGATATCACACTAAGCTGCTATCGACCTAACACAAACTACATTAATTGGTATAGAAATGGAACATTAATTGCCAATTATGGAGGTGTCGTAATCAATGATCCTCGTTTTACACAAGGTGTTACCTACGATAGATATCCTGATTCTAATAATATAACCCTTTCTAACATCAGAATTAATGATTCAGCTACCTTCCAATGTCGTTATTCTTATAAACATGAGATTCTTTCGTATGACTTACGTGTCATTAGATGTTCTCATTGCATTATAGCACCTTATTCAAATCCAGCTAAAATAAAAGTGAGTTGTACCCTAGATAACTATTGGACAAGCCAGACGCTTTCTCGACCTATCATTGTAAACGGGAAAAAAATATCGGAAGGCTGCAATTGAAGGAAACATCTTTTCTTTTTCGGTTACTATGACTCAATTAAACAGGCTCCCTTCAGAATTCTATCTGAAAATTGAGGCGAAGTCGAGGATCATATGCATGCTTCCAACTCAACCAACGCCATCCTCCTGTCCAACGACTTCTTTGTCTTTGAAACAAACATCGCAAAATAGACCATCGACATTATCTTATACAGCTCCAAAAAAATTGCCAGCCGGTAGATCTACATCAATGTCTACAACAAAACATCACACACCAAATAACAAGAATGCCAGCCCGGACAAAAACACGAGGGATGGCAATAAAACCATGATTATTGTCATTCTTAGTTCTGTTTTCATTCTGGTATTGATTGTTTTCATTATTGTTCTGCGATGTCAGCAAACGAAAGATCGACTAGAAAATAAACACATTGGCAATGCGTCGATTAAAAAGGAGACTCCCGAAGTCTGTTACGAATCGGTTAAAGATGGATCTCAGAAAGGTCCAGAGAATGCTACTTCCATTAAGGAATTGCGGGAAACCAGCTTGGATCAACGAAATACTGATCATCCTGAAAATGGTGAAATGATAGACAATATTCTCTACGATTCTAGAGACAAGATTACTGATAGCTCCATCTCAAGAATAGAAGGTCCGCTTGACAACGCACTCTATGCCATGCCAGACAAAATGGCAACCATCAGTCGCGAGTCAAAATCAACATCAAACGTTACTGATAGATCTTGCAATTCAGATCATCTCTATGGCAACAATGTCATCATCACTCGACACGAGCAGAACAGGGATACCCGTCAGCGAGGGGACCAGTATGACGATGTCAAGATGCCAGGATCAGGAGATGATGCTGATGAGATTCTGCTCTATGACATGCCAGATAAAGGACCCACGAGGAATACCTTGAAGGCCTCTCCAGAAGCAGGACAGACATCAACCTTGTCTACGGATGAGGTAGTCAGTGTAGATGCATTATATGCCGAGATTGATTAGACTAAGAAAATAAAAAACGAATACCTTCGTGTTTATTCCTTGATAATTATTTTCTTTAAAACTTTCAAATTCGAATTGATTTGTTGTTCAAGGGTGGATTGCTTTTTACTTTAATTTTATCAAATCAAAATTTTAAAGATTTGTCACCTAAAGGCAAGCCGCCGATTTTCGAGCCAATACTGAACTATGTTTGGTTACATTTTGACAACAGATTTACTTGAAGATGATTATTGGGGAAGGCTCTAACCTGAACATTACTTCATGAATGTGTAGCAAGAAATTCTTATATACAATATGATAGGAAAAATCGGTTCAGAAAATGTGTTCATATCTTGTCACACCATCGGCTCCTATTACAGTATTAAGCATCTTTTTGATTGATTAATATTTTCACTGACACCTTAAAAAGAGATGTAAAATCTTATATGCTGGTGTAAGAAGTTCAGTAATCTTTTAATGGGTGTAGATATTAATACAATCGTTCGAAGCGAACAAACAGTACGACTGTTTTCTTTAGTCTTAACGGTGATATGATATGTTGGTTGTAATAAAAACTCAAACTAAACTATGGATCGGAGTTTAAAAGGAATTATAATCAAATTTCTTTTTATAATGTCCGATCGTGAGCCGATGTCTTTGAATGTCGTGCACTTAAGATTCTGTATAAAGAAGGTGTAATAAGATGAAATGGTTTTATTTCTATATTTCTGCAAAGTAAAAGAAAGTGGGTTAAGCTTCTGCTTATACCTTTACAGTCATCGTCCTTAATTGCTTGCTGGTGACCTTTAATCTATTCACGAACAACACGATTGTAGAGACTTTCAAGAAATTAACAGCAGGGTTTCTTCAGTAGCCTATCGTTTGCCTAAAGAAATCTTGTTAGAATAATATGTAACATGTAATTGTAATGTTCGCTCAATTCAAAAGGTGATGCACATGGCCATTGAAACTGCTTTCTGTAGATTTGTTCAAAACAAAAATGACTAAAATATTATGTACTCTTGTATAATCTAGAAAATAAGTTTCTCTTCTTTCTCACCGACTGTAATATGAACATAAAATATAAACAATATCATCTATTAGAGTAATTACGTTTGGACCTCAATAAACGAGCTATCTTTACTATGTCATGGCTATTATTGTATAGATATTCATATTATATCATGCTGTTCTATATATGGGTCATCCCGTGCCTTACTTTATATCTCGCAAGAACGTTCTCAATATTCATATCCAATGACGATTTTGCTTGTGAAAAAAGTATGATATGTATTTGTTCGCAGAGCTATTGAGTACGCGGTTAATCGTCATTTACAAGATAAAAATATGGATTTCCAAATATGAAACATAGGATTTGTTTACAAAAAAAAAAAGTTTACTCTCTTAAAGTACCTGTCACCAAATACTGATACTCTTTTAATCATTAACAATTTTACTAGGCTTTATAATCATTTAATTTTTTAACAGGCTTTTACTCAGTCTTTGGATAAAAGAAATATGTTTCATGATGTAAATTTTGTTGTAAATTTGAGCACTAAGTAAAAATAACAAGTTAATTTGGTTATTTCGTCCAGAATGGAAGAATACCGTCTTAATCCGGATTTTCTCAATCGGTCTATAATCGTGACAAATAAAGCTATTACGTAATTCTCATTTACGTCTTTTGCAACCTAGGAAACACGACGCAATGTAGAAGTTGTTTTAAAGGCGTCTATGAATTTTCAGTCCTGATCGTAATGACAATTATGCGAATCAAATACCTAACATGGAAAATCTTACGGAAAGACACTACCCTTTTTTGTGTGCGATACTGAATCTATCTATGCCACGCCTACTTTCTGAGAATAAATGTCAACTCAAGGCATATTGCCAAATACAAGTTAGGTATACAGTTTTGGTTTCGTTAGGCTTCTAGGTGATCGTATGTACTTGAACAGTCGATGGGTCAACTTGTAATAAATGTCATTTCCTTGTTAAGCAGTGTTGAAGACTTAACATATTATCTAGACTGAAGAGGGCATAATACATTTTTAACGCCATTAATACATATTTATTCATTAACAAACGAGATACATGACGAAACGTGATTTTCATGATCGTTAAAGAAACGTTTTAGACTAATAATACGAGACTCGTTACTAATACGAGGAATACGGGTGTCATTTTTGACAGACATGACGCATTATTATTATTATTAATAGATGATTATGACTGGGATTCGTGTCGATGTCATCGTCAGAAATATAGTAGACATTAAAATCGTAATGACCTTGACAAAAGATCATTGCTATCATTGATATCTGGAGGTACGGATCAAGCAATGTGACAAATGATAAATTCATTTATTTTACAATATACCCTGAACCTAACACACAAAATTAAAGTAATAAACAACATGTATAGTGACAAGGCATGATAGGAAATAGATATTTTGATGATGTGTCATGATTACATTTTTTATGACTAATTCTAATTGTAAGTACAAGAAATGGAAATTTCAATACCTTTAAAACTTTACTTTGTATAAACGTATGTCAGAATTGATAAATGGTCAGATATATCAGTGGGGACAATAGTCAGTACTGAACGTCGGAGATGACGTAGCCTTAGATGACGGATTGGGACCTGAACATTGATAATAATAATTATATACTACTACTACTACTACTACTAGTAATAATATCATCACATTTACCGAGCGCCTTTTCATAATGTTAGAAAGCGCATAAACAAGAATTAATTACAAACACAGAACGAGAACATTATCATACAAAACTTACAATAATTACAAACAAGGAGCAATATTTAAAAAAATTTGAAAAGATGTGTTTTCAGACATTTCTTGAAAGCTGTTACAGTATGAAATTTCTTTAGTACAGGGGTAAGGAGTTCCAGGTTCTGGGGGCAGTAGCTGAAAAGCCCTACCCCCTATCTGTCTACTAGTTTGAGGGACGGTAGTGTATTACTAAGTGGCCGATCGTGTATTGTACATGGATGTATGCGCATGAAGTACATCACCTAGGTATGCTGGGGCTTGATTATTAAGACATTTGTGAGTGAATGTTAAGGTCTTAAAGGTACTATGTCCCTTTTGATTATTAAGACATTTGTGAGTGAGTGTTAAGGTCTTATGAATGATACGATCATTAACACGAAGCCAGTGAATATCACTGATGACAGGGGAGACACGGTCAAATTGGTCGACGAGATCTCATCGGCTTGGAACCAGACTAGCAATGAGCCCTTTGCGCAGTCTCTGCAACAAGTCCACATCTACAACAGATTATTATCGATAATCAAGCTATGAACTGAACTTTTAAAGTATGAGATGTGCTCAAATGAAATAATTTACGGTATAACTTCTGATTTTTTAAATAAATATTATCGTTGACGACTTAAATTAAAGTTTATTCAATCAGTCAAAGGGAAATAACGAAATATTTTTTTGTGAGATAATACAAAACTGAGTGTAAAATTACCTTCATAGCAATTTTAGGTCATAAAAGCACTAGAAATGTCATAAATAAATCTCGGTTTCGTTAGGCTTCGTATAATTTACTATGTTTGGGATGTCGATGGATCCACTTTTAATTAATACTATTGTATTGATTACAAGTGTCATTTACTTGTCAAGTAGGTTGAAGACTCAACATAGTTCAAATCACGAGCGCAAAATACATTTACCGGTTGCAATATAATATTTTATTAACAAACGAGAAACATGTACCAATAAGTTCTAGCTTCCAGCAATTGGGGTATCTTTTTTCTAGCGTTGAAATCGTTTGGAACTAGGCTCTACCGCAGAACTTCAGGCATGACGAATCGTAATTTTCATGATCATTCAAGAAATACATACGCGCTTTTCATCACAACCTGTTAAAAACGTCATTCAACATCGAGTTCAGGAACTATATCATCGAATGCAGACAATGGTTAAAAATACCTTGTGATACTAAATACCGTATTTAACAAATCAAAGCAATATTATCAGATACTAGATTGACGCCACGTGAGAAAAACTTCACTTACATTGTTCCGTAGCGATGAAAGCACATCCAAAATTGTTTTCTTAGTTTTGGATTTGTCATCATTGTTCACTTAACTTGGTTCCAAGATGGCGTTTATTCGATCGCAGTTGTTTTGTGTTTTTGTTACTGTGTTTGTTGTACTTTTCTGTGTGGATCTTGCATATAGAGTGGAAGGTGATATAATACTAAGACTAGCTAACCTCGGAGATGATGTCACACTAAGCTGCTATCGACCTGATAATTTCTTCAATAAGTGGTATAGAAATGGAAGATTAATTGCAAACTGGGAAGGTGTCGTAATCAATGATCTTCGTTTTACACAAGGTGTTAACTACAATGGATATCCTCATTCTAACAATATACACATTTCTAACATCAGAATTAGTGATTCAGCTACCTTTCAATGTCGTAACTATTATGACGAAGAAATTCATTCGTATGACTTACGTGTCATTAGATGTTCTAATTGCATTATATCAACTCATTTAAATCCAGATAAAATACAAATAATTTGTACTCTGGATAATTATTGGACAAGCCAGGCGCTTTCTAAATATATATTTTTTAATGGGGACACATAATCTGGAGGCTGTAATAGAAGGAAACATCTTTTCCTCTCCGATTACTGGGACTGAAGTAAACAGGCTTCCTTCAGAATTAATTCTGCTAATTGAGGCGAAGACGAGGATCACATGTATGGTACAAACTCAGCCAACGCCATCCTCCTTTCCCACGACTTCGCTATCAACGACTTCTTTTAAACAAACATTGCAAAATAAACTATTGACATTAGCATATGCAGCTTCAAAAAAATTAGCGGCCGGTATATCTACATCAATTTCTACAACAGAACATCACACACCAAAGAACAAGAATGCCAGCTCGGACAAAAAAACGAGGGATGGTAATATAACCCTGATTATCGTCATTCCTACTTCTGTTTTTATTCTGATATTGATTGTTTTCATTATCGTTCTGCGATATAAGAAAACGAATGATCGACGTGAAAATATTCATATTGGCATTGCATCGATTGAAAAGAAGCATCCTGAAGTTTGTTAAGAATCGGTTGAAGGCGGATCTCAGAAGGGTCCAGAGTACGCTACTTCCATTAAGGAATTAAGAGGAACCAGCTTGGATCAACGAATTGCAGATAACAAGCAGCATCCTAGAGGTTGTTGCGAATCAGTTGAAGGTGGACTTCGGAAGGGTCCAGAGAACGCTACTTCCAGCTTGGATCAACTAAGTGCAGATCATCCTGAAGATGGTGAAATGATCGATAATATTCTCTACGATTCTAGAGACAAGATTGCTGATAGCTCCATCTCAAGAATGGAAGGTCCGCTCGACAACGCCCTCTATGCCATGACGGACAAAAGGGCAACCATCTATCGTGAGTCAAAATAAACATAAAAAGTTACTGATAGATCTTCCAATTCAGATCATCTCTATGGCAACAATGTCATCATCACTCAACCCGAGCAGAACAGGGGTACCCTTTAGCAAGGGAACCAGTATGAAAATGTCAAGATGCCAGGATCAGGAGATGATGCTGAGGAGATTCCGCTCTATGACATGCCAGATGAAGGACCCACGATGAATACCTTGAAGACCACTCCAGAAGCAGGACAGACACCAACCTTGTCTAAGGATGAGATAATCAGTGTCAATGCGTTGTATATTTAGATTTATTAGACTAAGAAAATATAAGCGATTCAATGCTTTTTCCTCTTTATTATTAGTTTGTATGAAACTTGTTAAATTCGAATTAACTTGTGGCTCAAATGTATATTGCTTAGAATTTTAATTTCATCAAATCAAAATCTTAAAGATTTTTCATTTAAAGGCAAGCCGCCGATTTTCGAGCCAACTTGTACTGAACTATATGTTTGGTTACATTTTGACAAAAGATTCACTTAATAATAATAATAATAATGATGATAATCGGTTTCTGTATAGCGCATATCACATTATAACGTCTCTAGGCGCTTCCAAAGAGCTTTGGAAATTATAACAACGGCTTTAGCATGGCGGCCATAACGGCGCCATTAAAGAGGATTATTGGGAGAGGCTCTAACCGTCTGAATATTAAAGTCACATTGTGTAGCATGCACATCTTACATATACAACATGATAGGAAAAATGGGTTCAGGAAATGTGTTTATATCTTGTCACACCATCGGCTGCTATTAGAGTGTTAAGCATCTTTTTGAATGGTAAATATTTTCACTGACACCATAAAAAGAGATTTACAATCGTGTATATGCTGGTGTGACAATTTCAGGAATCTTTTAATGGCTGTAGATAATACCATCATTTGGAGCGTACAAAGTCTTTTAATAATTTACGGTGACATTATGTGTTGGTTCTAACGAAAACTCAAACTAAACTATGTATACAAGTTAAAAAGGGAATTAAGATAAAACCGATTGAATTCTAATCAAAAACTGTAATTAGATGAAATCGCTTCATTTCTATATTTCTGCAAAGTAAAAGGAAGTGGATTAAGTTATAGTCATTGATTGATTGCTGGTGACCTTAAATCTATTAAAGTACATGTACAGCACGCTGCACGATTGTAGAAACTTTCAGGAAATCAAGGGTAATTTCAGTAGCCTATCGTTTGCCTCTAGAAATATACTTAGAATAATATGTAACATGTCATTGTAATTTTCGCTCAATTCAAATGATGATGTACATGGCTATTGAAACTGCTTTGTGTAGAGTTGTTCAAAACAAAAATGACTTAAATACGACGTTCACTTTTATAATATAGAAAATATGTATCTCTGCTTTCTCACCGACCGTAATAATATGAACGTTAAGATATAAACAATACCATCTAAGAGTAATTACGTTTGACCTCAAATAACGAGCTATCTTCTCTATCATGGCTATGATTGTATTGTTCATATATCATGCTGTTTATTATGGTACATCCCGTGCCTTACTTTTTATTTTGCAAGAATGTTCTCAATATCCATATCCAATGACAATGTTTGCTTTCGAAACAGTATAATATGTATTTGTACGCAGAGCTATTGAGTATGCGTATCAGAAAGACAACATTTGTTTACCAAAAGAAATGTTTACTCTCTTTCAGTACCTGTCACCAAATATTGTTGTCATCATGTAATTTTTTTTAACAAGCTTTTACTCAGTCTTTGGATTATAGAAATGTTTCATGTTGTACATAAAGAGTATTGTAAATGTGTGCACTACATGTAGGTAAAAAATAATGATTTCTATATCAGAAACACATAATTTGTTTACCCAAACAAATGTTTTCTTTCTTAAAGTACCTGTCACCACATACTGGTACTCTTTTAATTATTAACATTTGACCATGCTATGTCATAATGTAATTTTTGTTAACAAGGTTTTACTCAGTCTTTGGATTATAGAAATGGTTCATGTTGTACATAAAGAGTATTATAAATGTGTGCACTAGGTAAAAAATAATAAGTTACTTTGGTTCTTTCGTCAAGAATGGAAGAAATCCGTCTTAATCGGGATTTTCTAAATCGGCCTACTAGCTATATTCATGACATTTGAAACGATAACGCAATTTCATGGTTTTACATCTTTTGCGACCTTGCATTAAACGAGGCAAGTGAGAAAGTATTAAAGGCATCTATGAATCCTCAGTCCTGATCGCTAATACGAATTATGAGAAGTAGTTTTATTAAAATAGGGCCTACCTTATTAGATATTTCATAACGGAAAAGTGAAACTATAGTGTATTATCTTTAACTTGGTATGTGTAAATTAGAGTTGTCGTTAAAACGTGTTTATGCATTTGAACTCAGATGAATGAAATTTCAATAAAGTAAGCTTATCATCAAAACATTTTTATCTCTGCGCAACCTGTACATTAAAATCCAAGGTAAATGATTACAGTTGCAAATAAATAAACATGAAACACAACATTTATGTTTTTTTCTAAACTTCTCAATAATTATAGTAAAAGAAAAATATTGTTTGAATTAAATTGGGGAACATTTGATAATACTTGCCCGCCGCATAGTCACAATGTGGTATGAATACATCCTCCCCCCCCCCCACCCGAGTGGAGATGGTGCACACTGCGTGCTTGACTGAATCACATGTCAAAATAATCTGTAAAGTGCTTAATATAGATCGAAATATATTGTTATTATTTGTAGTAGTAGTAGTAGCAATTAGTGCTGCTCTTATGGCAAAGAATATTAACATATGAATAGTATTCTCCGTTGTATATAGTTAGGTAAGAGCAGTGGCGTACGCAGGATTTTTTCAAGGGGGGGGGGGTTTAAAATCGGGCCCAAAATTTCGCAACGACTCAGCTTTATTATTTTGCTCCCGAAAATTTGAAAATCGCGCCGGCCGAAAAGTCGCTCAGTGGGGGGGGGGGGGGGGGGGGGGGGGTCTCGAAATTTAAAAAATTGACATTTTGTTCCGTTGGGGGGGGGGTAAGGTCACCTTTTTTAGGTCAGCTATTGGCATAATTTTTAAAAAAAAAAGAAAAAAGGGGGGGGGTTTCACAAAAAACATTCACAAAACATACACATAACAAAAACTCAAGGGGGGGTTTAACCCCAACCCCCCCCCCCCCCTGCGTACGCGTCTGGGTAAGAGGTTCTTCTAATGAAATAACTTCAACGTTGTTAATGACATCATTTTAATTTACCTTAACGGAAAAACACTTCATGTTCTGCACGAAACTGAAAATATCTATGCCGCTTCTACTTTCTGAGAGAAAGTGTCAATGTTGGTCACAATAGATAACCAATCGTCTTCCAAAATACATATTACAATGTTGACAAGATACTTTATATGCATACACTTTTTGTTTCGTTAGGCTTCTAAGGGATCGAATGTAATTGGGCAGTCGCTGGATCCACTTTTAATACTATTGTATTGAAAACAAGTGTTGTTTCCTTGTCAAGTAGGTTGCCGTCTCAACACATTTAGACTCAAGAGGGCAGAATCCATTTACCGGTTGCAATATAATAATTAAAAAAAATATATATATATTTTATTAACAAACGAGTTACATGTATTATGAAGTTCTAGCTTCCGACATTTGGGGTATCTTTTTTTTCCAGTGTTGAAATAGTTTGGAACCTTCTCTGCCGCTGCACTTCAGACATGACGTAACGTGATTTTCATGATGATTAAAGAAATGTTTTTAAAATAATAAATACGAGACTCATCACCAATACGAGTAATAGAGGATAATGACTGTGATTCGTATCGAGGTCATCGTCAAAATAGATTCGACATTAAAATCGCCATGATCTTGAGTCTTGACAAAAGATCATTGCTAAACACCGATGATTGATATCTGAAGGTACGGATCAAGCAATGTGACAAATGACAACTTTTTTTCATTTTGAAATATATTGTGAGCCTTTAACATACGAAATAAATGTAATACTACCCCACTATATGATGACAAATCATGATGGGAAATACATATTTCGATTGTTTTGTCGTGATAAGGTTTCATAACAATTTTTTTTAGAAGAACGAAAGTAGTTCCCCTGTTAAAATCGGCCCAATCCTGCGCACGCGCTTTTCATCACTACTTGCTTCAAAACGTTATTTCCGTCATACGCATTGAGCTCAGATGCTATAATTATCATCGAATGCAGACAATGGTCAACCAGTACTTGTGATATTTCTCCGTCTTTAACAAATCAAAGCAATATTATCAGTTACGGGATTGACGCCGCCAGAGAAAAACTTCACTAACATCGTTTAGTAGCGATGAAAGGACAGCTAATATTGTCTTCTTAGTATTGGATTTTTCATAAATGTTCACTAAAATTGGTTCCAAGATGGCGTTTATTCGATCGCAGTTATTTTGTGTTTTTGTTGCTGTGTTTGTTGTACTTTTTTGTGTGGATCTTGCATATAGAGTGGAAGGTGATGTAATACAAAGACTAGCTAACATCGGAGATGATATTACACTAAGCTGCAGGGGCGGCGATTTCTTTTCATGACCGGGGGGGACGAAATGCGAGGAACGAGGGAAGAGTGACGTAATGAGCAAAATCGTTTTTTGGGGGGAGAAAAAAATCCAAATCATCACCGCTCTTACATGTTACATACAGGCCCCGCGGAACGTTTTTCAAGGTGGGAGTGGGGGGGGGGGGGGCTAAAGTGTTTGCGATCAGATAGAGCAAGGCTAATGGGGCGTAAATTGGCGTGGGGTCCAGGGGCGGAGCCCCATGAAGCTCAGAGTTTTTAGGCATTTAATAAGGGTCAGATGAGCATATTTTGATACCTTATTTGTGACACTTGCATGCAGGTCACTAATCGGAGTGGGGTCCAGGGGGCGAAGCCCCCAGAAGCTCAGCGGTTTTAGGCATTAAATTACGATCAGATGAGCATCCAGGGGCCGCCTTAGGGCCCTTGGTGGGGTCTAAGGGCGAAGCCCCCAGAAGCTCAGCGGTTTTAGGCATTAAATTACGATCAGATGAGCATCCAGGGGCCGCCTTAGGGCCCTTGGTGGGGTCTAAGGGCGGAGCCCCCGGAAGCTCAGGGTTTTAGGCTTTTGAATATGGTCAGATGAGCATCCAGTGGCCCGCCGAGGGCCCTGGTGGGGTCCAGGGGGCGGAGCCCCCGGAAGCTCAGGTGTTTTAGGCATTTAATTGTGGTCAGCTGAGCAACCAGGGGCCCGCCTTAGGGCCCTTGGTGGGGTATAGGGGCAGCAACATTTGTAAATTAGTCACTGGTATCGAATTACAAATAAACCACGTTTGAGTTTTATCGGGAGGGGGGGGGGGGGGGGACTGCCCCAAGCCTGAGTGAGTGAGCATAATTAATGAGAGGGGTGAAGGTGACGAAAGTGACTACCCCTCATAGGTTTTGAAGTTTTGTTGTATTACAGAATTATATTCCTTAGCAAAACTATAGTATGAAAACAAACAATGTACTGTTTTCACACTTCACTTTTCTACAATATTTACTTGTACATTTTGAAGGATATTATGCGAGGGAGCAAAGCTCCCGAGCCAGAAGATTTTCGCATTTTTATTTGTCTAAACGCTGCACTCTTGGGCCCTCCAAAGCCTAATAGTGTGTTACAGTCTTTAGTCAGTATTTGCTGTACATTATTTTTTTGCACTTTTTCAAATTTTCCGGGGGGGGGGGACTATCCCCCCCTACAAAAATCGAGGGGGAGACGTGTCCCCCCGTCCCCCCCGGGATCGCCGCCCCTGCTAAGCTGCTATCGACCTGATCTTAATTATGATAACTACACGAATTGGTATAGAAATGGAACATTTATTGCCAATTGGGCACGCAATGTCGTAATCAAGGATCCTCGTTTTACACAAGGTGTTACCGACGATGGTCGCACTGATTCTAACATTATATACATTTCTAACATCAGAATTAATGATTCAGCTACCTTCCAATGTCGTAACTCTCATGGCGAAGAAATTATTTCGTATGACTTACGTGTCATTAGATGTTCTAATTGCATTATAGCAACTCGTTCACATCCAGATAAAATAAAAGTGCTTTGTACTCTGGATAATTATTGGACAAGCCAGACTCTTTCTCGATCTATCATTTTAAATGGGAACACATATCGGAAGCCTGCAATTGAAGGAAACATTTTTTCTTTTTCGGTTACTATGACTGAATTAAACACGCTTCCTTCAGTATTCTATCTGCAATTTGAGGCGGAGACGAGGATCACATGCATGCTACCAACTCAGCCAACGCCATTCTCTTTTCCAACGACTACGCTACCAACGACTTCTTGAAAACAAACGACGCAAAACAGACCATCGACGTTATCATATACAGCTTTAGAAAAATTGCCGGCTGGTAGATCTACATCAATGTCTACAACAGAACATCACAGACCAAAGAACAAGAATGCCAGCTCGGACCAATACACGAGGGATGGCAATATAACCCTGATTATCCTCATTCCTGGTTCTGTCTTCATTCTGATATTGATTGTAATCATTATTGTTCTGCGATGTAAGAAAACGAAAGATCGACAAGAAGATATACATATTGGCAATGCGTCGATTAAAAAGGAGCATCCTGAAGTTTATTACGAATCAGTTGAGGGTGGAACTCAGAAGGGTACAGAGTATACTACTTCCATTGAGGAATTGAGGGAAACCAGTTTGGATCAACGAAATACTGATCATCCTGAAAATGGTGGTATGATTGACAATGTTCTTTACGATTCTAGAGACAAGATCGCTGATAGTTCCATTTCACGAGTAGAAGGTCCACTGGACGACGCACTCTATGCCATGCCGGACAAAAGGGCAACCATAAATCGCGAGTCAAAATCAACATCAAACGTTACTGATAGATCTTCCAATTCAGATCATCTCTATGGCAACAGTGCTATCATCACTCAACACAAGCAGAACAGGGATACCCTTCAGCAAGGGGACCAGTATGAGAATGTCAAGATGCCAGGATCAGGAGATGATGCTGAGGAGATTCCGCTCTATGACATGCCCGATCAAGGACCCAGGCACGAAGAATACCTTGAAGGCCACTCAAGAAGCAGGGCAGACATCAACCTTGCCTGATGATGAGGTAGTCAGTGTAGATTCGTTGTATGCCGAGGTTGATTAGGCCAAGAAAATAAGAAACGAATACCTTTGGGTTTATTTCTTGATAATTGTTTTGTTAAAAAATTTGCAAATTCGACTTTACTTGTTGTTCAAGGGTGCGTTGCTTTAATTTGAACTTTACTTTCATTAAATCAAAATCTTAAAGATTTGTCACCTAAAGGCAAGCCGCCTATTTTCGAGCCAATACCTAATTGTGTTTGGTTACATTGTGACAAAAGATGATTATTGGGGACGCTCTTACCGTCGGAACATTGAAGCCGCATTGTGTGGCATAATAATCTTACAACATGATAGGAAAAATGGGTTAAAAAATGTGTTGATGTCGTGTCACACCATCGGCTGCTATTAGAGTGTTAAGCATATTTTTGAATTATTAATGTTTTGACTGACACCTTAAAAAGAGATGTAAAATCGTATATATGCTGATGTGACAAGTTCAGGAACGTTTTAATGGTTGTAGATAACCATTGCGTGGAGCGTACAAACAGAACGACTGTTTTCTTTAGTCTTTACGGTCTTTAAGTTGGTTCAAATGGAAACTCAAACTAAACTATGTATCAAAGTTTAAAAAGATAAGATAAAAACTGATTGAATTCGAATCAAATTTCTTTTTATAATGTCTAATCATGAGCCGAAGTCTTAAAATGCCGTGTACTTAAGATTCTGTATAAATAGGTGTAATAAGATGACATGGTTTTATTTCTATATTTCTGCAAAGTAAAAGGAAGTGGATTTAAGCTTCTGATTATACTTATGAAGTCATCTTCACGGATTGCTTGTTGGTGACCTTAAATTTGTACGTATATATATATGTATACAACACGATTGTAGAGACTTTCAAGAAATCAACTACATGGTAACGTCAGTAGCCTTTCGTTTGCCTCCAGCAATCTTGTTAGAATGATATGTAATATATCATTGTCAGGGGCGTATGCAGGATTTTTTTCAAGAGGGGGGTTTTAAAATCGGGCCCAAAATTTCGCAACGACTCAGCTTTATTATTTTGCTCCCGAACATTTGAAAATCGCGCCGGCCGAAAAGTCGCTCAGTGGGGGGGGGGGGGGGGGGGGGGTAAGCGGACATTTTTTTTTTTTTTGTAGTCTAGTCCAAAAAAAAATCGCAACGACATAGCCAGCCGCTGAATAAGCGGGGGGGGGGGGGGGGGGGGGGGGGGGGGGGGGGGGGGTAAGAGGACATTTTTTTTTTCTTTGGTCTCGAAATTTGAACATTTGACATTTTTCTTCGTTGGGGGGGGGGGGGGTAAGGTCACCTTTTTTAGGTCAGCCATGTGCATAATATGTTTTATTTTTTTATAATTAAAAAAAAAAAAAAAACAATACCATCTAAGAGTAATTACTTACGTATGGACTTCCATTAACGAGCTAACTTTACTATGTCATGGCTATTATTGTATAAATATTCATATTATATCATGCTGTTCTATATATGGGTCATCCCGTTCCTTACTTTATATCTCGCAAGAACGTTCTCAATATTCATATCAAATGACAAGTTTTGCTTTCGAAACAGTATGATTTGTATTTGTATGCAGACTTATTGAGTACGCCTTGAGCCGTCATTCACAGGATAAAAATAATGATTTCTTTATCAGAAACGAAGAATTTGTAAAAAAAAAAAAATGAATAGAAAATACATGTATATACAATATATGTTTACTCTCTTTATGTACCTGTCACCAATTACTGTACTATTTTAATTATTACCATTTTTACCATGCTTTTTCATCATGTAAACACATTTTAACCAGTTACTACTCAGTCTTTGGATCATAAAATGTTTCAAGTTGTAACAAAAAATTATAAATTTGTGCACTAGGTAAAATATTAAGTTAATTTGGTTCTTTCGTCAAGAAGGGAAAAATATCCGTTTTATTCCGGATTTTCTAAATCGTTCTATAATCATGACATTTGAAACGATAACGCAATTTAATGGTTTTACGTTTTTTGCGACATTGAAAAAAACGAGGTAATTGAGAAAATATTTTTAAAAGGCATCTATGAATCCTCAGTCCTGATCACTAATTTTATTAAAATAGGGCCTACCTTATTTACATTTCATAACAGAAAAGTGAAACTAAATTGAATACTACTAGTTACTAATAGTACTAATTAATACCCCGGATGGAGATGGTGCACACTGTGTGCGTGACAGAATCACATAACCAGGGTAAAAAATAATCTGTAAAGAGCTAAATAGATCGAGATTTATTATTATATTTTTGTAGTAGTAAGTAATAGTAGTAGTACGTATTGCCGTTCTTATGGCAAAGAATGTCATCATAAACAGTATTCTCCATAATTGTGTATATTATAGTTGGGTAAGAGGTTCTCCTAATGAGCTAACTTCAACGTTGTTAATGACATTACTTTCATTTACCTAATAAGGAAATACTTACAGAGAGAAAGTGTCAATGTTGGTCATAATATAACCAATCATCTTCCAAAATACAAACTAGAATGCTGACAAGATACTTTCTGTGTATACAATCTTGGTTTCGTAAGGCTTCTATGCGATAGTAATCGTTTGGACAGTTGTAGATGGATCCACTTTGTATACTATTGTATTGAATTCAAGTGTCATTTTCTCAACACATCTCAAGATGGCGGAATGCATTTCCGGTTGCAATACAATATTTGATTAACAAACGAGATACAAGTAGTATGAAGTTCTAGCTTCCAGCATTTAGGGTATATTTTTCCAGCGTTGAAATCTTTTGGAACCTGGCTCTGCCGCGGAACTTCAGGCATGACGCAACGTTATTTCATGATCATTCGAGAAATGTTTTTAAACTCTTAAATACGAGACTCATCAACAATATGACATAACTGTGATTCGTATCAAGATTATCGTCGAAACAGATTCGAAATTAAAATCGCCATGATCTTCACAATAGATCATTGCCAAACACAGATCTTTGATATCTGGAGGTACGGATTAAGCAATAATTGTGACAAAATGACAAATTATTCATTTTACAATATAGCGTAAGCCCAACACACACAAGTAATGTAATACTACGCCACTGTATGAAAAAAGATGATGAAAAATAAATAATTCGATGATTTGCTGTGATGAGGTTTTATGACATCATTTTCAGAATTACAAAAGAAGTTCCCTTCTTCAAATCGGCCCAATCCTGCGCACGCGCTTTTCATTACATCACACTTCAAAATGCTATTTCCGTCATACACCATCGAGTTCAGGAACTATAACTATCATCGAATGCAGAAAATGGTCAAAAAGCCCTGTGATACTTCACTGTCTATAACAAATCAAAGCGACTGTTGACGCCGCGAGAGAAAAACTTCACTTACATTGTTCCGTAGCGATGAAAGCACATCCAATATTGTCTTCTTAGTATTGGATTTTTCATCATTGTTCGTAAACTTGGTTCCAAGATGATGTTCATTCGATCGCAGTTGTTTTGTGTTTTTGTTTCTGTGTTTGTTGTACTTTCCTGTGTGGATCTTGCATATAGAGTGGAAGGTGATATAATACGAAGAATAGCTAACATCGGAGATGATATCACACTAAGCTGCTATCAACCTTATAACTTCATGAGTTGGTTTAGAAATGGAACATTAATTGCCAACTATGACGGTGTCGTAATTAATGATCCTCGTTTTACACAGGCTGATACCTACAATGGATATCCTGATTCTAACAATATACAAATTTCTAACATCAGAATTAGTGATTCAGCTACCTTCCAATGTCGTAACTTTTATGACCAAGAAATTCGTTCGTATGACTTACGTGTCATTAGATGTTCTAATTGCATTATAGCAACTCATTCACATTCAGATAAAATAAAGGTGATTTGTACTCTGGATAATTATTGGACAAGCCAGGTGCTGTCTAAATACATAATTTTAAACGGGAACACATATCGGAAGGCTGCAATTATTGAAGGAAACATTTTTTTATTTAATATTACAATAACTGAATTGAACACGCTTCCTTCAAAATTCTATCTGCAATTTGAGGCCGAGACGAGGATCACATGCATGTTACCAACTCAGCCAACGCCACCCTCCTTTACCACGACTACGCTATCAACGACTTCTTTGAAACAAACGACAAGAAATAAACTATTGACATTATCATATACAGCTTCAAACAAATTACCAGCCGGTAGATCTACAACAATTTCTACAACAAGACATCACACACCAAAGAACAAGAATGCCAGCTCAGACAAAAACACGAGGGATGGTATTGGTAATATAACCCTGATTATTATCATTCTTGGTTCTGTCTTCATTCTGATACTGATTGTAATCATTGTTCTGCGATGTAAGAAAACGAAAGATCGACGAGAAAATAAACACATTGGCAATACGTCGATTAAAAAGGAGACTCCTGAAGTTTGTTACGAATCAGTTGAAGGTGGATCTCAGAACGGTCCAGAGTATGCTACTTCCATTAAGGAATTTAGGAAAACAAGTTTGGATCAACGAAGTGCAGATCATGCAGATACAAAGGAGCATCCTGAAGTTTGTTACGAATCGATTAAAGATCGTAAGTCAAAATCAACATCAAACGTTACTGATAGATCTTCCAATTCAGATCATCTCTGTGGCAACAGTGCAATCATCACTCAACACGAACAGAACCAGTGATATGATAATGTTGGCTCCAATGAAAACTCAAAATAAACTATGTATCGAGTTAGAAAGGGAATAAGAAACTGATTTGAAATCTAATTACATTTCTTTTTGTAAAGTCTCATCACCAGCCGATGTCTTTGAATGCCGTGCACCTAAGATTCTTTAATTATAAAAAGGGAGACAAAAACAGTGTGGTCTGATGAAATGGTTTTATTTCTATATTTCTGCAAGGAAGGAGTAGGTGGATTGCATCTGCTTACTTTTAAAGTCATCGTCATTGATTGCTTGTTGGAAACCTTACAGTTTTACGTATAACACGATTGTAGAGACTTTCAATAAATCAACTACATGGTAACTTAAGTAGCCTTTCGCTTGTTCTAAACAAGAATGACTAAAATACGACGTTCACTTTTATAATCTAGAAAGTATGTATCTCTGCTTTCTCACCGACCGTAATATTATGAACGTTAAGATATAAACAATACCATCTAAGAGTAATTACGTTTTGACCTCAAATAATGAGCTATGTTCTCTATCATGGCTATGATTGTAATGTTCATATATCACGCTGTTTATTATGGTATATCCCGTGCCTTACTTTTGATTTAGCAAGAATGTTCTCAATATTCATATCCAATGACAATTTTTGGTTTCGAAACATTGTGATATGTATTTGTACGCAGAGATATTGAGTACGCGATAAGTTGTCATTTACAAGATACAAATGTGGATTTCTAAATTAGAAACACAGGATTTGTTTACAATTTTTATTTTTTTTACAATCTTAAAGTACCAGTCACTAAATACTGATACTATTTTATTATTAACAATTTTACCATGCTTTGTAATCATTTAATTTTTTATACAGGCTTTTACTCAGCCTTTGGATAAAAGAAATATGTTTCATGTTGTAATTTATAATTTGTTTTGTAGATTTGAGCACTATAGGTACAAATAATAAGTTAATTTGGTTTTTTCGTCAAGAATGGAAGAAAACCGTCTTAATCCGGATTTTCTAAATTGGCCTATAATCATGAAACATAAAACTGTAACATAATTCTAATGTTTTACATCTTTTGCGACCTTGGAAACACGACGCAATGGGGAATGTGTTTTTGAGGCATCTATGAATTTTCAGTCCTGATCGGTAATGACAATTATGAGAATCAAATTAATTTAAGTACCTAACACGGAAATTCTTACAGAAAGACACTACCCCCTTGTTTGTGCGATACTGAAACTATCTATGCCACGGCTACTTTTTGAGAATAAGTGTCAACTCAAGGCTGGTCATAATATAACCAATCATCTTCCAAAATACATGTTACAATGCTGCCAAAGTACTTCTATGTATACAGTTTGGGTTTCATTAGGCTTTAAGTGATCGTATGTATTTGGACAGTCGATGGATCACCTTCAATACAAGTGTTATTTCCTTGTCAAGTAGGTTGAAGTCTTAACACATCTAGACTCAAGAGGGCAGAATACAATTACCAGTTGCAGTATAATAAATGGAAAAAAAATAATAATCAGATAGCCTACATGTAATATGAAGTTTTAGCTTCCAACATTTGGGTTATCTTTTTTCCAGCTTTGAAATCTTTTTGAACCCTGGCTCTGCCGCGGCACTTCAGACGTGACGTAACGTTATTTTCATGATTAAAGAAATGTTTTTAAAATAATAAATACGCGACTCATCACCAATACGAGACTAACCCAGGATCATGACTGGGATTCGTATCGAGATCATCGTCAGAAATAGATTCGACATTAAAATCGTCATGATCTTGACCAAAGATCATTGCTAAACACTGAACATTGTATCTGGAGGTACGGATCAAGCAATTTGATAAATGACAAATTTATTCATTTACCAATATAACGTGAGCCTAACACACGAAATTAATGTAATACTACGCCACTATAAGTAACAAAATATAATGGGAAATACATATTTCGACGATATATCGTGACGAGGTTTTATGACAAAAGTTTCAGAAGAACAAAAGAAGTTCCCTTGTTAAAATCGGCCCAATCCTGCGCACGCGCTTTTCATCACAACCTGCTTCAAAATGTTATTTCCGTCACCGAGCTCATCGAATGCAGACAATGGTCAAACGGTACTTGTGATACTTCACCGTCTTTAACAAATAAAAGCGATACTATCAGTTTCCTAGACTGACGCCTCGAGAGATAAACCTCCCTTACATTGTTCTGTAGCGATGAAAATTCATCCAATATTGTTGTCTTAGTATTGGATCTTGTCTTCATTGTTCACTGATTTTGGTTCCAAGATGGCGTTCATTCGATCGCAGGTGTTTTGTGTTTTTGTTACTGTGTTTGTTGTACTTTTCTATGTGGATCTTGCATATAGAGTGGAAGGTGATATAACACTAAGACTAGCTAACATCGGAGATGATATCACACTTAGCTGCTTCCGACCTGTTCTTGTTTATGATAACTACAAGAATTGGTATAGAAATGGAACATTAATTGCCAAATATGTCGGTGTTGTAATCAATGATCCTCGCTTTACACAAGGTGTTACCAACGATGGATATCCTGATTCTAACAATCTACATATTTCTAACATAAGAATCAATGATTCAGCTATCTTCCAATGTCGTAACTTTGATGACCGAGAAATTCTTTCGTATGACTTACGTGTCATTAGATGTTCTGATTGCATTAAAGCATCAACAAAAGTACCGGCTGATAGATCTACATCAATTTCTACAACAAAACATTACGCACCAAAGACCAAGAATGCATGCAGCTTTGACAAAAACACGAGGGATGGCAATATAACCCTGATTATCGTCATTCCTAGTTCTGTTTTCGTTCTGATATTGATTGTTATCAATATTGTTCTGCGATGTCAGCATTCGAAAGATCGACGAGAAAAAATACATATTGCCAATGCGTCGATTGAAAAGAGGACTCCCGAAGTTTGTTACGAATCGGTTGAAGATGGATCTCGGAAGGGTCCAGAGTATGCTAATGCCATTAAGGAATTAAGGGAAACCAGTGTGGATCGAAGAAGTGCAGATCATCCTGAAAATGGTGAAATGATTGACAATATTCTCTACGAATCTAGAGATAAGATCGCTGATAGCTCCATCTTACGAGTAGAAGGTCCGCTCGACAACGCGCTCTATGCCATGCCGGACAAAAGGGCATCCATTAGTCGCGAGCAGGACAGGGATACCCTTCAGCAAGGGGACCCGTATGAGAATGTCAAGATGCCAGGATCAGGGGGTGATACTGAGGAGATTCCGCTCTACGACATGCCAGATGAAGGACCCACGAAGAATACCTTGAAGGCCACTCCAGAAGAAGGACAGACACCAACCTTGTCTAAGGATGAGGGAGTCAGTGTAGATGCATTGTATGCCGAAATTGATTGGACTAAGAAAATATAACCGATTAACTTCTTTTTCCTCTTCATTATTAATTTGTTTGAAACTCTTCAAATTCGAATTAACTTATGGCTCAAAGATATATTGCTTAGAACTTTAATTTCATTAATTCAAAGTCTTAAACATTTTTCATCTAAAGGCAAGCCGCCGATTTTTGAGCCAACTTGTACTGAACTATGTTTGGTAACATTTTGACAAAAAGATTTACTTAATAATAATAATGATAATATTCGGTTCTTGTATAGCGCATATGACATTATAACGTTTCTATGCGCTTCCAAAGAGCTTTAGAAATTATTACCCCAGCTTTAGCATGGCTGCCATAACGGCGCCATTAAAGATGATTATTGGGAGAGGCTCTATCCATCTGAATATTGAAGTCACATTGTTTAGCATCAAAATCTTACATACAACATGATAGGAAAAAGGGATTCAGAATATGTGTTTATATCTTGTCTCAACATCAGCTGCTATTAGAGTGTTAAGCATCTTTTTGAATTGTAAATGCTTTCACTAACACCTTAAAAAGAGATTTACAATCGTATATATGCTGGTGTGATAAGTTCGGGAATCGTTTAATGGCTGTAGATAATACCATCGTTTAGAGCAAACAAACAGTACGACTGTTTTCGTTAGTCTTTACGGTGAAATGATATGTTGGTTCCAATGAAAACTCAAAATAAACTATGTATCGAAGTCAAAAAGAGAATTAATAGAAAAACTGATTTGAAATCTAATTACATTTATTTTGGTAAAATCTTATCACCAGCCGATGTCTTTGAATGCCGTGCACTTAAGATTCTGTAAATATAAAAAGGGAGACAAAAAGACTGTGGTCTGATGAAATGGTTTTATGTCTATATTTCTGCAAGGTAGGTGGAGGTGGATTGCATCTGCTTACTTTCAAAGTCACTGTCATTGATTGCTTGTTGGTGACCTGAAAGTTGTACGTATATATATATATATATATATATATATATAACATGATTGTAGAGACTTTCAAGAAATCAACTAAAGGGTAACATCAGAAGCCAATCGTTTGCCTTCAGAAATATAGTTAGTAACATGTCATTGTAATTTTCGCTCAATTCAAATGATGATGCACGTGGCTATTGAAACTGCTTTGTGTAGATTTTTTCAAAACAAAAATGACTTAAATACTATGTTCTCTTTTATAATCTAGAAAATAAGTATCTCTTCTTTCTCAACGACCGTAGTATAAACATAAAATACAAACAATACCATCTATTAGAGTAATTACGTTTGGACCTCAAATAACGAGCTATCTTTACTGTCATGGTTATTATTGTATAGGTTTTCATATTATATCACGCTCTTCTATATATGGATCACCCCTTATGTGCCTTACTTTATATCTCGCAAGAACGTTCTCAATATTTATATCCAATGACGATTTTGCTTGTGAAAAGTATGATATGTTTTGTCCTCAGAGCTATTTAGTACGTGGTTAATCGTCATTTACAAGATACAAATATGGATTTTCAAATAAGAAACATAGGTTTTGTTTACACAATTTTTTGTTTAAACTCTCTTAACGTACCTGTCACCAAATACTGATACTCTTTCAATTATTTCGTCAAGAATGGAAGAAAACCGTCTTAATCCGGATTTTCTAAATCGGCCTATAATCGTGACATTTGAAACGATAACGTAATTCTCATTTACGTCTTTTGCAACCTTGGAAACACGACGCAATGGAGAATTTGTTTTAAAGGCATCTATGAATTTTCAGTCCTGATCGCTAATGACAATTATGATAATCGAATTCATTTTAAGTACCGAACACGGAAATTCTTACAGAAAAACATTACCCCCTTTTTTGTGCGATACTGAAACTATCTATGCCACGCCTACTTTCTAAGAATAAGTGTTAACTCAATGCTAATCATAATATAACCAATCATCTTCCAAAATACAAACGTCATTTTCATGATCGTTAAAGTGCGGGTTCATAGAAAATCACAAATATGGCAAAAAGCGTATTACTAGAAACTGGTAAGCTAACAGATGGCCACCATGCAAGTTTTAGGTCAACTACATATGATTTATAAAAAATACAAATAAAACAACCTCCATAGCATCTGGGATATGCGAGAGGTTCGCCGGAAAAATAACGATGTTTTTAATGCCGTAACAATATGAACCAACCCTGCCTAAGCAGACGACATCCCATAAAGAATGAACATAATTGCAATGCTCTTATTTATCAAATTATAATGAGTTTAGTGTATATAAATGTGATGGAATTTTACACCATTCAAAAAGGGATATGACCCCCATGCTGATAACTAAATTATTTTGTTTGTAAATACACAGGATAGGGGTTAATGAACAATCAAAGAAACCACACTTTCAAATTAAAAAACCTCCGGAATGATAGCATGGACGTCATTTTTTCCCTCTTGAAACGCCGAGCATGCCGCGGTGTATGCAGCTGAAAATAAAACGGAGTCTTAATTTGTTTACAAGCGACGGAATCCTTTTTTTTTATCCTTGCATTTGTCATCAAAATAATACCATGCACGGGTTTAAGAGTGAGGCAATAGATTAAACATTTCGCCTGAGGGTATTGAATTAAGATAAATAACTGAAGAAAAGATGACAAAACAGGCACTGAAATTGTGTGAGATGTCATGGGACATCGTCTGCTTGTGCACATCATGTCCATACTGTGATCTCACACACATCTCAGCAGCGTTCGGAGAGCTCTTCAGGTGCTATGCCGGGGCAGTATTTAAGCGTTTTGTAATTAATAATAATCATTACTTCGAATGTTTCCAAGCATTGAATGTTGATAACCTTGTCGATTCAAAGTTTCAACTTTGCAATAATGACATTAAAGTTAGTTTTTTAAATCAATGAACCTTCTCTTAAAGGCCCACTGCACTACTTGTAGCTACTTGCGCCCTCTATGTAACAAACAATGCCTAATCGGTGACCATTGGTCCCCCATGATCCTCTTTTTCTTATGTTAACTGAGAGCTGAGTTGATGAGATAACCACCTGTCCAGTGACCTTGCAGGGCGCTCTAATCCCTCCTGTAAACTACGGCAGATAAGCTTTAAAGAAACGTTTTAGACTAATAATACGAGACTCGTATAATACAAAAGCATTAAAATCTTACATACAACATGATAGGAAAAGGGGGTTCGGAAAAGGTTTTTAAATATTGTCACAACATTGGCTGCTCTTAGAGTGTTAAGCATCTTTTTCAATTGTAAATGTTTTGACTGACACCTTAAAAAGAGATTTAAAATTGCATATATGCTGGTGTGATAAGTTCAGGAATATTTTAGTAGTTGTAGATAATACCATTGTGTGGAGCGTACAAACAGAACGACTATTTTCTTTAGTCTTTACGGTGATATGATATGTTGGTTCCAATGAAAACTCAAACTTCACTTTGTATCGGAGTTAAAATGGAATTAATGTAATACCGATTGAATTTTAATCAAAATTCTTTTTATAATGTCTTATCATGAGCCGAAGTCTTAGACTCTGTATAAAAAAAGGTTAAGATGAAATGGTTTTATTTCTATATTTCTGCAAAGTAAAAGGAAGTGGATTGGGCTTATGCTTACTTTTAAAGTCATATTCTTTGATGGCTTGCTGGTGACCTTAAATATATGCACGTATAACACGATTGTAGCAGGGCTGGACTGTAGAGACTTTCAAGAAATAAACTTAAGGGTCACTTCAGTAGCCTGTCGTTTGCCTTCAGAAATATTGTTAGAATAATATGTAACATGTCATTGTAATGTTCGCTTAATTCAAATGATGATGCACATGGCCATTGAAACTGCTTTTGTTCAAAACAAGAATGACTAAAATACGACGTTCACTTTTATAATCTAGACAATATGTATCTCTTCTTTCTCACCGACCGTAATTATCGTAATATGAACATAAAATATTTTTAAAAAATACCATCTATTAGAGTAATTACGTTTGGACCTCAAATAATGAGCTATCTTTACAATGTCATGGCTATTATTGTATAGGTATCCATATTATATCATGCTGTTCTATACATGGGTCATCTCGTGCCTTACTTTATATCTCGCAAGAACGTTCTCAATGACGATTTTGCTTGTGAAAAGTATGATATGTATTTGTACGCAGAGCTATTGAGCACGCGGTAAATCGTCATTTACAAGATACAAATATGGATTTCTAAATTAGAAAACACACGATTTAAAAATATTAAAAAATGTTTACTCTCTTAAAGTACCTGTTACCAAATACTGATACTCTTTTAATTATTAACAATTTTACCATGCTTTTTAATGATTTAATTTTTTAACAGGCTTTTACTCAGTCTTTGGATAAAAGAAATATGTTTCATGTTGTAATTTATAATTTGTTTTGTAGATTTGAGCACTATAGGTACAAATAATAAGTAAATTTTGTTTTTTCGTCAAGAATGGAAGAAAACCGTCTTAATCCGGATTTTCTAAATTGGCCTATAATCATGAAACATAAAACTGTAACATAATTCTAATGTTTTACATCTTTTGCGACCTTGGAAACACGACGCAATGGGGAATGTGTTTTTGAGGCATCTATGAATTTTCAGTCCTGATCGGTGATGACAATTATGAGAATCAAATTAATTTAAGTACCTAACACGGAAATTCTTACAGAAAGACACTACCCCTTGTTTGTGCGATACTGAAACTATCTATGCCACGCCTACTTTCTAAGAATAAGTGTTAACTCAAGGCTAGTCATAATATAACCAATCATCTTCCAAAATACAAGTTACAATGCTGCCAATGTACTTTCTATGTATACAGTTTTGGTTTCATTAGGCTTTTAAGAGATCGTATGTATTTGGACAGTCGATGGATCAACTTCAATACAAGTGTTATTTCTTTGTCAAGTAGGTTGAAGTCTTAAAGGTAATACAAAGTTTTGGTATGGGGTCATGAATTCGGTTCAAATGAACATTATTGGAAGCATATGCGATCCTACAATATTCAGTGATGTTGTCGCGGTTGAAATCGAGTCTAAAGTGATGACATTGTAAATAATAAACTCTTTATGTTGTATAGCGTCCTCTCAAGGTCAATATATTAATTTAGCTACAAAACAATGTTCTTTTAATAAAATCGACCGATTTGCTATTACCGTTTGGAATATATATATCACAACTACTTATTCTGAGATTTTCAAGGTCGCAGCTACCATCGTATGGTCGTAGGCGCTATTTGAAATTTATCATAATTTACCGGGAGCACCGGTAAATTTGTATATTCAATTTTTCTCGAAAGCAGAAGTGTTTTGGGGGCTAAATTTTGTTGTGCTTATAATACATCCATAGGGGCATCCAGATATATCAAAATTATAAAGAATCACTATCCAGCCAATTTTCAAAATTTACCAAAACTTTGTAATACCTTTAACACATTTAGACTCCAGAGGGCAGAATACAATTACCAGTTGCAATATAATATTTTATTAACAAACGATATACATGTACTATGAATTTCTATAGCTTCCGGCATTTGGGGTATCTTTTTTCCAGCGTTGAAATCTTTTGTAACCTTGCTCTGCCGCGGCACTTCAGGCATGACGAAACGTGATTTTCATGGTCATTCAAGAAATGAGTTTAAACTCATAAATACGTAGCCTTTAAACAAGGCCACATGTCTGATAGACACCGAGCGACTAAAAAGAGACTAATCGCGAAAACCTCAGTGAACGCCAGAGTGCGAATTGCCCAGACAAGTAGCCTTTATCAATCTGGTTTTGGATTTCTTATGTTAACCTTTATTTCCGACTGGAATTCGCTTCAGAAAATGGAGCGTCCAATCAGCGAACATAATTATCCTCGCACGACGTCAGCAGATAGTATCCATCACACACACACACACACACACAGTAAACTCTACGTAGTGCGAACATGGACCTACATGCCTACTATGAACTATTACGTACGTGCTAAGACCACTGACCTCTACATGAAACGAATCACGATCGAAGCCAACAGGGAGATCGCCGTTCTGATTGGTCAATAAATCCAAAGTAGGCGTATTGGCATGCTAATATGTATCTATGAATAATTCATACGGAGCAGTGAAACCTACATTGCAAAAGGCCTCGTGACATTCGTCACTCGGTCGCGCGTTCACCCGGGGTATCTAGACTCATCTCAGCCGCTTAGCCAGAGTCACGAGGCCTTGTCAAAAGGCTAATAAATACGAGACTCATCAACAATATGAGTAACAGAGGATCGTGACTGGGATTCGTATCGAGGTTATCGTCAGAAATAGATTCGACATTAAAATCGACATGATCTTGACAATAGATTATTGCTAAACACTGATCATTGATATCTGGAGGTACGGATCAAGCAATGTGACAGATTTATTCATTTTACAATATATCGTGGACTTAACACACGAAATTAATGTAATACTACGCCACTAAAGTGACATAACATGATCGGAAATAGATTTTAGATTTGTCGTGATGACGTTTTATGACAAACTTTCCATTTCCAAGAACAAAAGAAGTTCCCTTCTTCAAATCGTGCGCACGCGCTTTTCATCACAATCTGACTCAAAACGTTATTTCCGTCATACACCGTCGAGTTCAGATGCTATAATTTTCATCGAATGCAGACAATGCCGTCTTTTACAAATCAAAGCAATACTATCAGTTACTAGATTGACGCAGCGAGAGGAAAACTTCATTGTTTTGTAGCGATGAAAGCACTCTCAATATTGCTTTCTTAGTATTGGATTTTTCATCATTGTTGTTAGTAAACTTGGTTCTAACATGGCGTTCATTCGATCGCAGTTGTGTTGTGTTTTTGTTACTGTGTTTGTTGTACTTTTCTGTGTGGATCTTGCATATGGAGTGGAAGGTGATGTAATATTAAGACTAGCTAAAATCGGAGATGATATCAAACTAAGCTGCTATCGATCTTTTCTTGATTATGATAACTACAAAAATTGGTATAGAAATGGAACTGACATTAATTGCCAACTATGACGGTGTCGTAATCAATGATACTCGTTTTACACAAGCTGATAGATATGGTGATTTTCCTGATTCTAACAATATACACATTTCTAACATCAGTATCAATGATTCAGCTATCTTCCAATGTCGTAACTTTTATGACCGAGAAATTCTTTCGTATGACTTACGTGTCATAAGATGTTCTAATTGCATTATAGCAACTCATTCCGATCCAGATAAAATGAAAGTGATTTGTTCTCTGGATAATTATTGGACGAGCCAGACACTTTTTCGACATATCATTTTAAACGGGAACACATATTTGAAGGCTGCAATTGAAGGAAACATCTGTTCTTTTTCGATTACTGTGGTTGAATTAAACAGACTTCCTTCAGAATTCTATCTGCAAATTGAGGAGCAGACGAGGATCACATGCATGCTACCAACTCAGCCAACGCTATCCTCCTTTCCAACGAGTACGCTATCAACGACTTCTTTGAAACAAACGACGCAAAATAAACAATTGACATTATCATATGCAGCTTCAACAACATCTACTACAAAACATCAAACACCAAAGAACAAGATTGCCAGCTCGGACAAAAACAAGAGGAAAGGCAATATAGCCCTGATTATCATCATTCTTTGTTCTGTTTTCGTTCTGATACTGATTATTTTTATTATTGTTCTCCGATGTAAGAAAACGAAAGATCGACGAAAAAATAAGCACATTGGCAATGCGTTGAATAAAAAGGAGACTTCTGAAGTTTGTTACGAATCAGTTGAAGATGGATCTCAAAAGGGTCCAGAGTATGCTACTTCCATTATGGAATTGAGAGAAACCAGCTTGGATCAACGAATTGCAGATCATGCAGATACAAAAGAGCATCCTGAAGTTTGTTACGAATCGGTTAAAGATGGATCTCAAAAGGGTCCAGAGTATGCTACTTCCATTAAGGAATTGAGAGAAACCAGCTTGGATCAACGAAGTGCAGATCATGCAGATAAAAAGGAGACTCCTGAAGTTTGTTACGAATCGATTGAAGATGGATCTCGGAAGGGTCCAGGGTATGCTACTTCCATTAAGGAATTGAGAGAAACCAGCTTGGATCAACGAAGTGCAGATCATGCAGATAAAAAGGAGCAGCCTGAAGTTTGTTACGAATCAGTTGAAGATGGATCTCAGAACGGTCCAGAGTATGCTACTTCCATTAAGGAATTGAGAGAAACCAGCTTGGATCAACGAAGAGCTGCAGATCATGCAGATAAAAAGGAGGATCCTGAAGTTTGTTACGAATCAGTTGAAGATGGATCTCGAAAGGGTCCAGAGTATGCTACTTCCATTAAGGAATTGAGGGAAACGAGCTTGGATCAACGAATTGCGGATCATGCAGATATAAAGGAGACTCCTGAAGTTTGTTACGAATTAGTTAAAGATGGATCTCAGAACGGTCCAGAGAATGCTGCTTCCATTATGGAATTGAGGGGAACCAAGCGTGAGTCAAAATCAACATCAAAAGCTGATAGATCTTTCAATTCAGGTCATCGCTATGGCAACGGTGCTATCATCACTCAACACGAGCAAAACAGGGATACCCTTCAGCTAGGGGAAGAGTATGAGAATGTCAAGATGCCAGGATCAGGAGATGATGCTGAGGAGATTCCGCTCCATGACATGCCAGATGAAGGACCCACGAAGAATACCTTGAAGGCCACTCCAGAAACAGGACAGACACAAACCTTGCCTAAGGATGAGATAGTCAGTGTAGATGCGTTGTTTGTTGAGATTTATTAGACTAATAGAATATAAGCGAATCAAAATCTTAAAGAAAAGCAGCCTATTTTCGAATCAATACACTTATACTGAACAATATTTGACATAAGATTTACTTGAAGATGATTATTGGGGGTTGCAGGTGTTTAGTGTGTTTTGTCACCTAAAGGCAAGTAACCAATTTTCAAATCTTTATTGAAAGTATATTTGCTCATATTTTGAGAAATTAATGACTTGAAGTTAATTACTGAGGAACGCACTAACCGTCTGAACATGATAGGAAAATGGGCTCGGAAAAAAGTGTTTAAATCTGTAATACCATCGTTAGAGTTGTAAGCATCTAACGAACTGAAGGAGAGATTTTACGAATTGTACGAATACCTTAAAGTTATCTGCTGGTATGACAAGTTCAGGAATGTTTTAATGACTCTAGATAATACCATCATTTTTAGTGTACAAGCAGTACGACTGTTTTTTTAAGTCTTTACAGTGATATGAAGTGCTGGCTCCAATGAAAACTCAAAATAAACTATCCACTGAAGATGGAAAGGGAATTAAGATAAAAACTGATTTGAACTCTAATTACAATTCTTTTTGTATACAAAAAAGTCTTATCATGAGCCGATGTCTTTGAATGTCGTGCACTTTAGATTCTGCTCAAAAAAAATTGGGAGAAAGGTGTGATCAGATGAAATGGTTTTATTCCTATATTTCTGCAAGAGAGAAGGAGGTGGGTTGCCTCTGCTTACTTTTAAAGTTATCGTCATTGCTTGAAACGGCTCAGTGTAGAATCGTCAGTGGTAAAAATGTCAAATGTACAAATGTCATGTCATTTTTTGACATTTTTTGTTTGTACCTCTGACATTTTTACCTCTGACATTTTTACTTCTGACATTTTTACCTGGCACCATTAAAAATGCTTTGTCTTCGTTCGTACGAAAAAAAAATATGACCAAAAAATGATGTTCACTTTTATAATCTAGAAAATAAGTATCTCTACTTTCTCACCGACCGTAATATTAACATGACATAATATAACATCGATAACATCTAAGCATAATTACGTTAGGACCTTAAATAACGAGTTTCTCTATCATGGCTATCATGGTATAGGTGTTCTATATATGGTACATCATTTTACTTTCTTTGTATTTCGCTTCTCAATATTCATATCCAATGACGATTTATTTATCTTTCGAATCAGTTTAGGGTCTAATCTGTATTTGTAAAATACGCAGAGATATTGAGTACGCGCTAAGTCGTCATTCACAAGATAAAAATAACGATTTCTTAATCAGAAACGAAGGATTTGTTTTAAAAAATATATATCTTTACTCTCTTTAAGTACCTGTCACTAAATACTAGTACTGTTTTAGTTAGGCCTATTAACATTTTTACCATGCTTTTTTCATCATGTAATATTTGTAAACATTAAGCTTTCAAATACTCAGTCATTGGATTATAGAAATGTTTCATGTTGTAACAAATATTGTAAATATGTGCACTAGGCAAACATTATTTTTGATGCATTTGTACACATCAATAACCCACGTCTTGTAATGGCCAAAATTAAACTTATTAAATTTTTGCGCAGCACAAAACGTACGACCATTCGGTACAAGGGTCTGAAAATCAGACTTTTTAATAAAACAACTGCAATCCTTAAAACCGAGTCGACAACTAACCGTCGTTATTTTCCCACAATAATACATTTTCCAGCCCTTTCTTTTTGAGGGAAGTGCTAAATTAGTATTATCTTTCGAATACCATTGGAATTAACCTTTTCATTCATGTGGCCTGCATATGGGACGTGGTACATAAATATAAGGAAGTACTTAGGGAAACACACTTCGTGTTCTGTGCGATACTGAAAGTATCTTTGCCATACCTACTTTCTGAGAGAATTTTGTTCATAATGTAACCAATCATCTTCAAAATACAAACTAGAATGCTGACAAGATACTTTCTTTGCATACAATTTTGGTTTCGTTAGGCTTCTAAGTGATCGAATGTGTTTGTACATTCGATGGATCCACTTCAATACAAGTGTTTTTTCCAAGTAGGTCCCCCCCCCCCCCCCCCATCCTCTTTAAAAATCAACATTGGTTAACTTCCACATTCAAATTCCAAATTGATATTCCTAAACCAGGCATTTATTTAGACTTTTTTTATTTAGAATGTAGAATTCTAGAATTGGAATGTAGCAAAGTTCAATGTACAGGATTCCATTTAATTAAAGTAAGATAAGGTAAGGTGTCATCAACATATCGCAGCCAAAGGCTCAATTGCATGCATGATTTACAAATATTTGATTAAAAACATATTTACAATTATTAATTTAACAATAATTCAAGATCATAAAAAGAATTAGGAACATGTGGATAAGAAAACAAATTTGGTGAATACAAGACAAATGTAAAACGTAGAAAGTAAAGGAAAATGGGGAGCAGGAAAATAAAGAGAAAAGGGAAGGAACGTTGAGGGAGAGAGAGAAAGGGAGACGGGGGAGATAGTGGAGAGAGAGAGAGAGAGAGTGTGTGAGAGAGAGAGAGGGAGAGACAGACAGAAAGTGACAGATGAAGAGAGAGAGAGGGGGAACACAAACGTATAGGTGTTATTATACACATTAAAAATGTCATTGAAGAAAAATATTTCATCCAAGTCAGTGGCAATTTCAAAGAAATTGAATTATAAAATAGTAATTTTGAGGGAAAAAAAATACATTTCCACATTCATATAGGCAGCAATCATCTTCAATTTACGATTATCTAAAGCCTCGGTCACAAATGCCATTACGAACGCCGTACGAACGATTTTCAGACAATGGAAATTCGAGAAGACAATGGAAAAGCAGGGAGATTCGTACGAAATAATCGTTCGTACGAAACTTTGTGACCGTAGCTTAAGGTGTAGGCAAAGTAAGTTATAGCCGCGCCAGCTCAGGAAACGGTGGTTGTTACAGACGGCTAGAATCGGCGAAATGAAAATCATAATCCGCTCGACGAAATCTTATCGGCTTTTAACCGTAATTGGAATGAGCCATTTTCGCAGTCTCTGTAACAGGTCCACATCTACCACTGATTATTATCGATAATCAAGCTATGAACTGAACTTTAACAGTATGAGACGTGCTCAAATGAAATAATCTATGGTAAACTTCTGATTTTATTCTATAAATATATATATAAATATCACCGTCGACGACTTTAATTAAAGTGCATTCAATCAATTAATATTCTTTGGTCAGACAAAAGAAAAGAGGATGGGATAGGGGGTAATATGTTTTGACAATGCAGAGAGCCCCTGACTGCCGCGATGAACACATCACAGTCTTTTCAGAGATCTTCACACAAAATTGATCTTTACTTACTTTTCTTGGTATCCCAATAAACAAAATCACGTGAAAATCACGTTAATATCAAGCATGGGCGTCAATCCAAATCAGACCGTGGGGGGGACACAAGTTCAGACAGGGCGGCGCCAGGTAATTTTGTTAGGGGGGCGAATACGGCGCGCCACGCAGGGGGGGGGGGGGGGGGAGGGGGTGTCTGAGGGGATGTGCCCCCCTCAGAAGTTGAATACTTTTTTTAAATTGATGCATAAATGGCTCAATTTGGTGCATTCTTTTTGCCAAATTAGAAAAGAAAAAAAAACAGTAGAACGCAGGGGGTGTCTGAGGGGGGAAGTGCCCCCCTCAGAAGTTGAAGATTTTTGTTTAAATTGATGGATAGATGGCTTGATTTAGGCCATACTTTTTGCCAAATTAAAAAAGAAAACAGTCTTAAGTTCAACTAACAAGGAACAAGAAGGCAGGGGGTGTCTGAGGGGGGAAGTGCCCCCCTCAGAAGTTTAAGATTTTTGTTTAAATTGATGGATAGATGGCTTGATTTTGGGCTTAATTTTTGCCAAATTAAAAAGAAAACAGTCTTAAGTTCAACTAACAGGAACAAGAACGCAACGGGGGGGGGGGGGGGGGGATAGATAGATGAATTTGTCGTTTCCATTATCAGCCATAAAGTTTGGAAGATACAAGGGATTAATTTGATTTTTTTTCAGTTGGTGAAAGGATTTTCATCGTAAACCAATGTTTGAACTTCCGGTAATGTGAATGTAATATTAATGACGCTTCTAGTTCTATTAAAACACACGTACACTTAATCACGCAATCGTCACTGCAATATCACCATTATAATAACGTGATTATCCCTACCGTGGAGACCATGGTTTGTAAACCTAATACTCCCGTGTTTGTTTGGTTATGAAATTACATCTTCATAAACGAAATTATCGCGTCACAGAAACACGTGAAGCGTTAGTGATACTTTTAGTCAAAATATCTGCGTGAAATTCACGTGAATATTACGAGGCTGACTTGAGATAAATCATGTTCTTCATGCACGTGAAATTTACGTCGAAGAGGAAATATGTTACTGTAACCCGTGTTCAACCCAATAATTACGCAAATGTTACACAATAAATGAACCAAAATAATGACGTTCTCATCCTGAACATCGTGTTTTGGATCTTCCATAATTACGTCCAGGCGCGCCGGAAGCAGTTTGGGATTAGAGGGGGTGGGGGGGGGGGGGGGGGGTGGGGGTGGGGGGGTGCAAACATCCCAGAAGAGAAAGCTAGTTGCAACTGGTCCAGTTGATGAACCAGTTAATGTCAACTGGTAACCCCGGAAATTGAAATGGGCTAAATGATCCAGTTGATCCAGGCCAGTTAGAATTCAACTGGTCTAGCTGAGCCATTAGAACCATTTGGTAAAACTTCCAACCAGTTGAACGGCAACAACACTCCAATACTGGTACGTCTGTATTTCCAATGTAAAGGCATTGGTAATAAGTAGACTTACATAATTTAATGAATCGATTTTTTTTCATATACTTGTATTTTATTGAAATTATTTTAGGTCATAGTTAATGTTTCCCTTATTCATGTTTAATTAAATGTAATTTATACCAAGTAGCGAAATGTCCTAATAACTGGTAATTTATATTTGTAGTATTTTCGAAATGAATTGCACATGACTAAATCATCAGTAATTAAGAAATATGCTGTAAATTCAGATAACTTGTTTAAAAAACATAGATCTGCACGCACCCCATATTCAATATGCAAATTAATCGGTGTCAGCTGGTTCAACTGGAAATATGCACACAGACCAGTTATCAACTGGTGCAATGAATAGATGCCAACCGTCAGTTATCAACTGGTGAAAATAGAAATATGCCAACAGTCACGGGATTATCACCACGGAGCTTAAATGGTAACTGTAAAACCATCAAGACACCCCGAAATAACTCGTTTTTCACACCTAGAAATCACGGAATACCCAGCTTATATTAATAATCCGTTTGAGTCACGAGATCATCATCGCGGAACTGCTGGCAAGTTTGACTACCATTTATTAAATAGGTGTTTTAAGACACCTAATAATGACTAATTTTTCACACCTAAAAATCACCGATGCCCAGCTTAGATTAATAATCCGTTTGAGTCACGAGATCATCACCGCGGAACTGCTGGCAAGTTTGAATACCATTTCAATAGGTGTTTTAAGACACCTAATAATTACTAATTTTTTACACCTAAATATCACGGATTCACAGCTTAGATTAGTAATCAGTTTTAGCTACGTGATCATAACCAAGAAAGTTATGGTAACTTTGAAACCATTTAAAGAGGTGTGTAAGACACCTCAGAATTACTAATTTTTCACACATAAAAGTCACGTATGCCCAGCTTAGATTAATAATACGTTTGAGTCACGTGATCATCACCGCGGAACTGCTGGCAACTTTGACTACCATTTAAATAGGTGTTTTAAGACACCTAATAATTACTAATTTTTTACACCTAAATATCACGGATTCACAGCTTAGATTAGTAATCAGTTTTAGCTACGTGATCATAACCAAGAAAGTTATGGTAACTTTGAAACCATTTAAAGAGGTGTGTAAGACACCTCAGAATTACTTTTTTATCACCACCATCGGTTAACGGACAAAAAACTCGTTGCTTCGTCAAGTGGTTATTTGGTCATAAACACGTGATTTACAGAGGTAAGTGGAATCACGTTACTCCAGTCGCGTGATATATTGGTGGTGTTTAGGTTAGACGAAAACGTGAACAGGAATACCTTTTTTGTTTAAATGAAGGCACGTGTCGATAACGTTTAAATCTAGTTCAAAAGGCACCATACTTTAAAATCACTCAAAATACACTCCCAAAAGAGGTTACTTTTTAGTGTTTTGTTTATTGGGATGGTATCATATGGTATCACTTCGCTGTCGATGTTCGCCTGAAGATTTTCTGCTTCACTGAGATATACTTGACAAACTTCTATTAAAATAGAAACTCACTTAAAAGAAAATGGTTTTATTGTTCGTAATTGAATAACTTAAAAGTTGCAAAGTTCATACAACCGCCATTTTTCAGATATTTGTGGACATATCGTAGGGAATTGTGGAAAGGGAAGAAATGTTTTATGCATGATCTAATTCATAAAACATTTTGGTAATCACCAAACATAATTCGACGTCATTGCTCATGAATAAACATTGCCCTCCAAAATCGTCGTCCAAATTGGACGAAACTCCCATAATGCATCCATTGCAAAACATACGGCATGTCAAAGGTCACAATTTCCTCTAGTCCTACTTCGGAGGACATGCTATGTAAGATCGAATCTCTTTGCACCCGACTCTCACGCCCGCCCCTTTCGGTCATCACTAGAAATCACCGCCTGTGCTCTTCCACAAACCGGCCCCACCCCCTATCTCACAAAAGCTGAGCTGGAGTCTCCTGGGCAGCGTTTCTCGAAACCGTCATAATTACAAGTTCACCGACATCCCATTGACACGCGTGTATTAAGTTTAACACGCGTTTCAATGGGATGTCGGTGAACTTGTAGTTATGACGGTTTCGAGAAACGCTGCCCTGGAGACTACAGGAGGTACATGAACACCAAATTTTCAGAAGTTGTTGTTCCCTCAAATTTTTAAAACGAGCAAAATCAAGTAAATTTCAAAAAATGTAAAAAATTGAGTTAAGGGTACAACAATTTAGTGTTCTTCCTCTTGCGAAAGTTTCGTTTAGCTTGGTAAGGGTACACATAAGAATGAAGGGGGCACTTTTTTATAAAACGTGGCGGCATCAGCTGAGGTGTTTAAACAGGGGGTAGGGAAGGGGCACTTTTCTTGCTTAATTTGGAGAAGGTGGGAGTTTGAAGAGCGGTCCATTGATGATTTTGCACGCATTCACCTCGCTTTTGTTCGCTTGCGAGATCGCTGACTTCTCGAATGCCACCGCAGGAGTTGTAGCAAAACGAATTCATACCGAATTAATGATGATATTATGTAAAACGTCGATGTTTAAACCTTACTTTGTTCGCACGTACAGCGCTTGCTGAAAATCCTTGGTTAGTTTTTTTTTTTTACGCGCAATTTGGGAGATTTGAACCACGGCTAAAACCTCAATAATAATCTCCGTGGGGGGGGGGGGGGTAAAGTATAAAACATTGAGGTTTGGACCGCGGCTAAACCTTACTTTATGTCATACATGTGAACGGCCCTACTAATGACATATCTATAACGATTCAAGACTCACAATACGATCTTGATGTTATGTTTTTAACAATGAAACTCATCTGAATTTTGTCCAATTTCAAAGCCTGAGATGAACATCACCTTATATTAATGCATGATCTTTGTTTAATGTTGATCATAATACAAGGCTGGTCGATTACGATGAACTTGTTTTTAGTGTATTTTTATTTTTGGAGAAAAAAGAAGAACAAAAATACTGTGACTCTCCGCTGTCAGTGGTTATAAATAATAGCACCGGTTATTTGTAATTGAAAACTGTTATGCTTATAATTGAATTCTTCAACTTGTTCACAAATCAAATAAAGATTTAAGGCTTTCACAACCCCGTCAAGACAACTATACAGTAGGACAAGAACAGTTGAAATTTATAAAAATGTTAAAAAAATATCTGAAAAATAATGTTTTCAAAACAACACCGAATCTGACATGAGTTTTTCTTTTGCAACCAAGTTTAAATAATTTTGAAGCACAATTACAAACATTTAATGCTGTTTCATGTTAATGTTAACCTAATTTAAAATCATTATTCACTGTGCCATTATAACAAATGTTTTTCAACATATATAAATATGAAAGTTCTAGAATTGATTTAAAGTAGCCTATGGATTGTATAATTTTTTATTAAGTCAAATATTTGTCAAGAAAAAGGGTGTGTAACGGTGAGAAGAAAGAAAAATTTGGGAGCAGGCGTGTACGCAGGGGGGGGGGGGGGGGGGGGGTTGTTTTGGGGTTAAACGCCCCCTCAATTTTTTTTTGGGAAACAAAATTGAATACTCCTTACCACCCCCCCCCCCCCCCCCCCCTGAGCAAAATTTCGGGGGCCGCGATTTTCAAATTTCGGGGGGCCAAACAAAAAATTGTTTTCTCACTAGAGTTACATTATTAGTAGTATTAGTAGTAGTAGCAGTCAGTAGGAGAGTATTAGTAGTAGAAGTAGTAGTAGAAGTAGTAGTAGTAGTAGTAATTAGTACCGCTCTTATGGCAAAGAAATTAACATAAAATTAACCACTGTATGGTTGGGAAAGAGGTTCTTCAAAGTATATAAGCTAACTTCAACGTTTATGATGACGTCATTTTCATTTACAAAACACAGAAATACTTACAGGAAAACAGTACATGTTCTGTGCGATACTGAAAATATCTATGCCACGCCTAAACTTTCTGAGAGAAAGTGTCAATGCTGGTTATAACATAACCAATGACTTTCCAAAATACATAACAAAATGCTGACAATATAGTTTCTATATGTATACAATTTTGGTTTCGTTAGGCTTCTAAGCGGTCGTATATGTGTTTACACAAATGCAGACAACGATCAATAGTCCTTGTAGTACTTCACCATTTTTAACAAATCAAAGCAATATTATCAGATACTAGATTGACGCCGCGAGAGAAAAACTTCACTTACATTGTTGGGAAGCTATGTAAACACATCCAACATTGTTTTCTTAGTATTGGATTTTTCATCATTGTTCGTAAACTTGGTTCCAAGATGGCGTTCATTCGATCGCAGGTGTTTTGTGTTTTTGTTGCTGTGTTTGTTGTACTTTTCTGTGTGGATCTTGCATATAGAGTGGAAGGTGATATAATACAAAGACTAGCTAACATCGGAGATAATATTACACTAAGCTGCTTTCGACCTGATCTTGTTTATGATAACTACAAGAATTGGTATCGAAATGGAATTGCCAACAATCACGGTGTTGTAATCAATGATCCTCGTTTTACACAAGGCGTTAACAACGATGGATTTCGTGATTCTAACAATATACATATTTCTAACATCAGAATTAATGATTCAGCTACTTTCCAATGTCGAAACTTTGATGACGAAGAAATTATTTCGTATGACTTACGTGTCATTAGATGTTCTAATTGCATTATACCATCTTATTCAAATTCGGATAAACCAACTCAGCTCACGCCACTCTCCTTTCCCACGACTACCCTATCAACGACTTCTTTGAAACAAACATCGCAAAATAAACTATTGACATCATATACAGCTTCAAAAACAGTACCGGCTGATAGATCTACATCAATTTCTACAACAAAACATTACGCACCAAAAACCAAGAATGCATGCAGCTTTGACAAAAACACGATGGATGGCAATATAACCCTGATAATCGTCATTCCTAGTTCTGTTTTCGTTCTGATATTGATTGTTATCAATATTGTTCTGCGATGTCAGCATTCGAAAGATCGACGAGAAAAAATACATATTGGCAATGCGTCGATTAAAAAGGAGACTCCCGAAGTTTGTTACGAATCGGTTGAAGATGGATCTCGAAAGGGTCCAGAGTATGCTACTTCCATCAATGAATTGAGAGAAACCAGCTTGGATCAACGAAGTGCAGATCATGCAGATAAAAAGAAGCATCCTGAGGTTTATTACGAATCAGTTGAAGATGGATCTCGAAAGGGTCCAGAGTATGCTACTTCCATTAAGGAATTAAGGAAAACAAGTTTGGATCAACGAAGTGCAGATCATGCAGATAAAAAGGAGGATGCTGAAGTTTATTACGAATCAGTTGAAGATGGATCTCGAAAGGGTCCAGAGTATGCTACTTCCATCAATGAATTGAGAGAAACCAGCTTGGATCAACGAAGTGCAGATCATGCAGATAAAAAGAAGCATCCTGAGGTTTATTACGAATCAGTTGAAGATGGATCTCGAAAGGGTCCAGAGTATGCTACTTCCATTAAGGAATTAAGGAAAACAAGTTTGGATCAACGAAGTGCAGATCATGCAGATAAAAAGGAGGATGCTGAAGTTTACTACGAATCAGTTGAAGATGGATCTCGAAAGGGTCCAGAGTATGCTACTCCCATTAAGGAATTAAGGAAAACAAGTTTGGATCAACGAAGTGCAGATCATGCAGATAAAAAGGAGGATGCTGAAGTTTGTTACGAATCAGTTGAAGATGGATCTCAGAAGGGTTCAGAGTATGCTACTTCCATTATGGAATTGAGAGAAACCAGCTTGGATCAACGAATTGCGGATCATGCAGATATAAAGGAGACTCCTGAAGTTTGTTACGAATCAGTTAAAGATGGATCTCAGAACGGTCCAGAGAATGCTGCTTCCATCATGGAATTGAGGGGAACCAAGCGTGAGTCAAAATCAACATCAAAAGCTGATAGATCTTCCAATTCAGGTGATCGCTATGGCAACAGTGCTATCATCACTCAACACGAGCAGATCATGGATACCCTTCAGCAAGGGGATCAGTATGAGAATGTCAAGATGCCAGGATCAGGAGTTGATGCTGATGAGATTCCGCTCTATGACATGCCAGATGAAGGACCCACGAGGAATGCCTTGAAGGCCACTCCAAAAGCAGGACAGACATCAACCTTGTCCAAGGATGAGGTAGTCAGTGTAGATGCGTTGTATGCCGAGATTGATTGGACTAAGAAAATATAAACGATTACATATTTTTTCCCACGTTTAAAATTACTTTGTTAGAAATTTTTCGAAGTCGAATTAACTTGTGTTTCGAACGTATATTGCTTAGAACTTTAATTTCATCGAATCAAAATCTTAAAGACATGTCACTTAAACAAAATCAGCCGATTTTCGAATCAATACTGAACACTATTTAGTTACATTCTGACATAAGATTTACTTGAAGATGATTATGGAGGAGGCACGTGTTTAGTGTGTTTTGTCACCTAAAGACAAGTAACCGATTTCGAATCTTAAAGTTGATTACTGAATTAGGCACTAACAATCTGAAGAATGAAGCCACATTGTGTAGCATGAAAATCTTACATACAACATGATAGGAAAAATGGGTTCGGAAAAGGTGTTTAAATCTTATAACACCATCGTTTTAAGCATCTTTTTGAACAGTAAAGGTTCTCACTAACGAACGGAAGGAGATATTGGTGTAAAATCGTGATTTTACGAACACCTGCTGGTGTGACAAGTTCAGGAGTGTTTTAATTGCTCTACATAATACCATAATTTGGAGTGTACAAACAGTATACTACTATTTTCTTCAGTCTTTACGGTGATATGAATTGTTGATTATAAAGGAAACCTAAACTAAACTTTTTACTGAAGTAAGGAAGGGAATTAAGATAAAAACTGATTTGAACTCTATTTACAGTTCTTCTTGTAAAGACTTATCATGAGCCGATGTCTTTGAATATCGTGCACTTAAGATACTGTTAAAAAACATTGGAAAAAAGGTACACTGTATAATAAGATGAAATGGTTTTATTTCTATATTTCTGCAAGGTAAAAGGAGGTGGATTGCCTCTGCTTACTTTTCAAGTTATCGTCATTGCTTGAAACGGCTCGGTGTAAAAAAATGTCAGAGGTAAAAATGTCAAAAGTAAAAATGTCATGTCATTTTTTGACATTTTTGTTTGTACCTCTGACATTATTACCTCTGACATTTTTACCTGGCACCATTAAAACTGCTTTGTCTTCGTTCGTACGAAAAAAGCATGACCAAATTATGATGTTCACTTTTATAATCTAGAAAATAAGTATCTCTACTTTCTCACCGACCGTAATATCGACATAAAATAATATAACATCGATAACATCTAAGAATAATTACGTTAGGACCTTAAATAACGAGTTTCTCTATCATGGCTATGGTTGTATATGTGTTCTTATGTCACGGTGTTCTATATATGGTACATCATTTAACTTCCTTTGTATTTCGCTTCTCAATATTCAAATCTAATGACGATTTATTTATCTTTCGAAACAGTATAATCTGTATTTGTAAAATACGCAGAGTTTATTAAGTACGCGCTAAGTCGTCATTCACAAGATAAACATAACGATTTCTCTATCAGAAACGAAGGATTAAAGAAAAATATATATCATTACTCTCTTTAAGTACCTGTCACAAAATACCGGTACTCTTTTAGTTGGGCCTATTAACATTTTAACCATGCTTTTTCATCATGTACTTTTTGTAAACTTTAAGCTTTTATATACTCAGTCTTTGGATTATAGAAACGTTCATGTTGTAAAAAATATGTGCACTAGGTAAAAATAAAAAGTTTATTTGGTTCTTTCGTCAAGAATGGAAGGAATCCGTTTTAATTTGGATATTCTAAATCGGCCTATAGTCATGACATTTGAAACGATAACGCATATTTATGGTTTTACGTCTTTTGCGACCTTGCATTAAACGAGGCAAGTGAGAAAATATTAAAGAAGGCATCTACGAATCCTCAATCCTAATCGCGAAAGAGAATTAGGAGAAGTACTTTTATTAAAGTAGGGCCTACCTTATTATATATTTCATAGCAAAAATATTATCTTCAACAAATGGTATGGGTCCATTATTTTGTCGATAAAAACGTGTATATGCATCTGTACTCAGATGACTGATAATTCAATAACATAAGAGTATAAAAAATAAAACTTTTATACCAGCGCAACGTGTAGATTAAAATCCAAAGTAAATGATAAGTTGCAAATAAATAAGCATAAAACACAACATTTGCGTTGTTTTCTATACTTCTTAAATATGGAGAAGAAACTATATGTTTTGAAAAAATTGAGGAACATGTAATAATACTTGCCCGCGTGGTCACAATGTGGTACGACTATCCCCCCCCCCCCCCCGGGTGAAGATGGTGCACACTGTGTGCGTGACTGAATCTCATGACCAGGGTAAAAAATAATATGTAAAGTGCTAAATGGATCGAGGTATACATTTGTATTATTTGTAGTACAGGTGTAGTAGTAATAGTAATTAGTGCCGCTCTTATGGCAAAGAATGTTAACATATAAACAGTATTCTCCGTTGTATATAGTTGGGCCAGAGGTTCTTCTAATGACGTTGTTAATGACATCATTTTAATTTACCTTAACGGAAAAAACACTTCATGTTCTGTGCGATATTAAAAATATCCGTGTCATGCCTACTTTCTTAGAGAAAGTGTCAATGTTGGTCAAAATATATCCAATCATCTTCAAAAATACATAATACAATGCTGACAAGATAATTTCTATGTAAACAATTTTGGTTTCGTTAGGCTTTTAAGTGATCGTATGTGTTTTGAAGTGCGATGGATCAACTTCAATACAAGTGTTATTTCCTTGTCAAGTAGGTTGAAGTCTTAAAACATCTAGACTCAAGGGGGCAGAATACAATTCAATAATATAATATATAATATTTTATTAACAAACGAAAGACATGTACTATAAACGTGAATTCTTTTAGAACCTGGCTCTGCCGCGGTACTTCAGACGTCAGTCACGTGACGTAAAGTTATTTTCATGATCGTTACAGATTTTTTTGTTTAAACTAATAAATACGAGACTCTTTACCATTAGGAGTAACAAAGGTTAATGCATGGGATTCGTATCGAGATCATCGTCAGAAATAGATTCGACATAAAAATCGCCATGATCTTTCGAACACCGATCATTGTCATCTGGAGGTACGGGTCAAGCAATGTGACAAATTTATTCATTTTACAATATTTACATATTTACATTTTACGTGAACCTAACACACGAAATTAATGTAATACTACGCCACTATAGTGACAAAACATGATGGGAAATAAATATTATGATGATTTGTCGTAATGAGGTTTTATTACAAAAGTTTCAGAACATCAAAAAAAGTTCTCTTCTTCAAATCGGCCCAATCCTGCGCACGCGCTTTTCATTACAACCTGCTTCAAAACAATTTCCGTATACCATTGAGTTCAGGAACTACATCATCGAATGGAGAAAATAGTCAAAAAGCCCTTGTGATACTTCACCGTCTTAAACAAATCAAAGCGATGCTTTCAGATACTAGTTTGACGCCGCGAGAGAAAAAACTTCACTTACATTGTTCCGTAGCGATGAAAACACTCTCAATTAATATTGCTTTCTTAGTATTGGATTTTGTCTTCATTGTTCATTGGTTCCAATATGGCGTTCATTCGATCGCAGGTGTTTTGTGTTTTTGTTGCTGTGTTTGTTGTACTTTTCTGTGTGGATCTTGCATATAGAGTGGAAGGTGATATATTACTAAGACTAGCTACCATCGGAGAAGATATCACATTAAGCTGCTATCGACCTAGTAATATCTACATGAGTTGGTTTAGAAATGGTACAATGATTGCCAACTATATCCGTGTTGTAATCAATGATTCTCGTTTTACGCAAGGTGTTACCAACTATGGATATCATGATTCTAACAATATACACATTTCTAACATCAGAATGAATGATTCAGCTACCTTTAAATGTCGTGACTTTTATGACCAAGAAATTATTTCGTATGACTTACGCGTCATTAGATGTTCCAATTGCATTACAGCAACTCATTCACATCCAGATAAATTAAAAGTGATTTGTACTTTGGATAATTATTGGACAAGCCAGGTGCTGTCTAAATACATAATTTTAAACTGGAACACATATCGGAAAGCTGCAATTATTGAAGGAAACATTTTTTTATTTAATATTACAATGACTGAATTGAACATGCTTCCTTCAGAATTCTATCTGCAAATTGAGGTGGAGACGAGGATCACATGCATGCTACCAACACAGCCAACGCCATCCTCCTTTTCAACAATTTCCCTACCAACAACTTCTTTGTCTTTGAAACAAACATCGCAAAATAGACCATCGGCATTATCTTATACAGCTTCAAAAAAATTGCCTGCCGGTATAGCTACATCAACTTCTACAGCAACAAATTACACATCAAAGAACAAATATGCCAGCTCGGACAAAAACACGAAGAATGGTAATATAACCCTGATTATCGTCATTCCGAGTTCTGTTTTCGTTCTGATATTGATCGTTATCATTATTGTTCTGCGATGTAAGAAAACGAAAGATCGACAAGAAGATAAACACATTGGCAATGCGTCGATTAAAAAGGAGACTCCTGAAGTTTGTTACGAATTAGTTGAAGATGGATCTCAGAACGGTCCAGAGTATGCTACTTCCATTAAGAAATTGAGAGAAACCAGCTTGGATAAACAAAGTGCAGATCATGCAGATAAAAAGAAGCATCCTGAAGTTTGTTACGAATCGCTTGAAGATGGATCTCGGAAGGGTCCAGAGTATGCTACTTACATGGAATTGAGGAGAACCAATTGTGAGTAAAAATCAACATCAATCGTTACTGATAGATCGTCCAATTCAAATCACCTCAATGGCAACAGTGTCATCCTCACTCAACACGAGCTGAACAGGGATACCCTTCAGCTAGGGGACCAGTATGAGAATGTCAAGATGCCAGGATCCGGAGATGATGCTGAGGAGATTCCGCTCTATGACATGCCCGATGACGGACCGACGAGGAATACCTTGAAGGCCACTCCAGAAGCAGGACAGAGACCAACCTTGCCTAAGGATGAGGTAGCCAGTGTAGATGCGTTGTATGCCGAGTTTGAGTAGACCACGAAAATAACAAACGAACACCTTGCGGGGTTTTGATTGATGATTATTTCGTTTAAAACTTTTCAAAGTCGAATTTTCTTGTTGTTCAAGGGCACATTGTTTATACTGTAATTTCATCAAATCAAAATCTTAAAGATATTTCACCTAAAGGCAAGCCGACGATTTTCAAGCCAACTTGTACTGAACTATGTTTGGCTACATTTTGACAAAAGATTATTGAGGGAGGCTCTTACCGTCTGAATATTGAGGCCACATTGTGTAGCATGGACATCTTACATACAACTTGATAGGAAACAAATGAGTTCAGAAAATGTGTTCATAGCCTGTCACACCATCGGCTGCTATTAGATGAATCGCTGTGTTTCTATTTTTCTGCAAATCAAAAGGAATTGGATTCAGTCATATCCATTGCTTGCTTGCTGGTGATCTTAAATTTGTACGTACATCACGCTTGTCGCTTGTAGAGACTTTCAAAAATCAACTAAAGGATAACTTCAGTAGCCAATCGTTTGCCCCTACAGAAAATTGTTGGAATGATATGTAACATGTAATTATAATTTTCGTTCAATTCGAATGTTGATGCACATGGCTATTGAAACTGCTTTGTGTAGATTTGTTCAAAACAAGAACGATTACAATACAACGTTCACTTTTATAATCTAGAAAATATGTATCTCTGCTTTCTCACCGACCATAATATTATGAACGTTAATTCTAAGAGTAATTACGTTTGGACCTCAAACAAAGAGTTATCTTCTCTATCATGGCTATGATTGTATTGTTCATATATATCATGCTGTTTGTTATGGTATATTCCTTGCCTTACTTTTGATTTAGCAAGAATGTTCTTAATATTCATATCCAATGACAATTTTTGCTTTCGAAACAGTATGATATGTATTTGTACTCAGAGCTATTGAGTACGTGTATCAGAAAGACAAAATTTGTTTACCAAAAGAAATGTTTACTCTCTATAAGTACCTGTCACCAAATATTGGTACTCTTTTAATTATTAACATTTTTCACTTTGCTTTGTAATCATGTAATTTCTGTGAACAAGCTTTAAATCAGCCAGACGTTGTAAAACATATTATTAATGTTTGCACGAGGTAAAAATAAAAAGTTAATTTGGAGACTGTGCACCCTGTTCGCGTGACTGAATCACATGACCAGGGTAAAAAAATAATCTGTAGTGCAAAAAAGATCAAGATATATTCTTGTTATGTGTAGTAGTAGTAATAGTAGTAGAAGTAGTAGTAGTAGTAGTAGTAGTAGTATTAGTAGTAGTGATTAGTGAGGGTCTGATGACAAAGAATATCAACATAAACAGTATTCTCCATTGTATTTGATTGAGTGAGAAGTTCTCCTAATGAGCAATCTACAGCGTTGTTAATGACATCATTTTCATTTACTTATTGAAGGTAGTGTATCTCTTTTACAGCCATCATCAAATTATGTAGAACTTTGCAGGAATTATGAATATGTCACGTATGTCTGTGAAATTTAAACGTTAGCAGTGTCCTAGTTTTCAAATTATACAAGGAAAGCCGTTTACCTTCTAGACTTCACTGTAATTAGACACTATTGAGTGACTGACTGACATCTTTTTTTATTTGGTACTTACATACATAAAATGAGCTGTAACAGGTACGTGAGCATTTGTCTATCAATAACCCACTGCTTGTAACGGCCAAAATTAAACCGATTGAGTCTTTGTGCAGCATAAAACGTACGACCATTCGGTAAAAGGGTATGAAAATCAGACTATTACTTAAGTTATTACAATCACTTAAGTCGATTCGACAACTAATGGTTGTTATTTTTCCACTAAAAGCCACTTTCAAGCACTTTCTTTTTCAGGGAAGTTCTAAATTAGTATTGTCTTTCAAATGCCGTTGGAACATAACCTTTTTCATTTTTTCGGCCTGCAAATGGAACAAAGTACCTTTAAGGAAGTACTTACAGAAAAAAACACCTCATGTTCTGTGCGATACTGAAAATATTTATGTCACGCCTACTTTGTGAGAGAAAGTGTCAATGTCGGTCATAATATAACCAATCATCTTCAAAGATACACATTAAAATGCTGACAAGATACTTTCTATGTATATAATTTTGGTTTCGTTAGGCTTTTAAGTGATCGAATGTATTTGGGCAGTCGATGTATCCACTTTTAATACTATTGTATTGAATACAAGTGTCATTTCCTTGTTGACCAATGTTGAAGTCTCAACTCACCTCAAGAGGGCAGAGTACATTAACCGGCTGAAATAAAATCTTGTATTAACAAACGAAATACATGTACTATGAAGGGTATCTTTCTCCAGCGTTGAAATCCTTTGGAGCCTGGCTCTGCCGCAGAACTTCAGGCATGACGAAATGTTATTTTTATGATCATTAAAAAAATGTTTTTAAACTAATAAATACGAGACTCATCACCAATACGAGTAACAGAGAGTCATGACTGGGATTCGTATCGAGATCATCGTCAGAAATATATTCGACATTGAAATCGTAATGACCTTGACAAAAGATCCTTGCTAACACTGATCATTGATATCTGGAGGTACGGATCAAGCAATGTGACAAATTACAACTTTTTTCCATTTTGAAATATATCGTGAACCTAACACACGAAATAAATGTAATACCACGCCACTATATGGTGACAAAACATGATGGTAAATACATATTTCGATGATATGTCGTGATGAGGTTTTATGACATAAGTTTCAGAAGAACAAAAAAGAGTTCCCCTCTTTAAATCGGCCCAATACTGCGCAGGCGCTTTCATCACTACCTGCTTCAAAACGTTATTTCCGTCATCGAGTTCAGGAACTATATCATCGAATGCAGACACTGGTCAAACAGTCCTTGTGATACTTTACCGTCTTTAACAAATCAAAGCGATACTATCAGTTACTATCAATTGACACCCCGAGAGAAAAACTTCATTTACATTGTTCCGTAGCGATGAAAACACGTCTAATATCGTCTTCTTAGTATTGGATATGTCATCATTGTTCATTAAACTTGGTTCCAAGATGGAGTTCAATCGATCGCAGGTGTTTTGTGTTTTTGTTGCTGTGTTTGTTTTACTTTTCTGTGTGGATGTTGCATATAGAGTAGAAGGTGATATAATACAAAGACTAGCTAACATCGGAGATGATGTCACACTAAGCTGCAATCGACCTGATAATGTCTTCAATAAGTGGTATAGAAATGGAAGATTAATTGCCAACCGGGATGGTGTCGTAATCAATGATCTTCGTTTTACACAAGGTGTTAACTACAATGGATATCCTCATTCTAACAATATAAACATTACTAACATCAGAATGAACGATTCAGCTACCTTCCAATGTCGTAACTTTTATGACGAAGAAATTCGTTCGTATGACTTACGTGTCATTAAATGTTCTAATTGCATTATAGCAACTCATTCACATCCAAATAAAACAAAAGTGATTTGTACCCTAGATAATTATTGGACAAGCCAGACGCTTTCTCGATCTATCATTTTAAACGGGAACACATATCCGACGGTTGCAATTGAAGGAAACATTTTTTCTTTTTGGATTACTGTGACTGAATTAAACAGGCTTCCTTCAGAATTCTATCTGCAAATTGAGACGGAGACGAGGATCACATGCATGCTACAAACTCAGCCAACACCACCCTCCTTTCCAACGACTTCGGAATCAACGATTTCTTTGTCTTTGAAACAAACATCGCAAAATAGACCATCGACATTATCTTATACAGCTCACACATCAGAGAACAAAAACGCCAGCTCGGACAAAAAACACGAGGGATGGCGATATAACCCTGATTATCGTCATTCCTGGTTCTGTCTGTAATCATTGTTCTGCGATGTAAGAAAACGAAAGATCGACAAGAAAAAAAACACATTGGCAATGCGTCGATTAAAAAGGAGATTGCCGAAGTTTGTTACGAATCACTTGAAAATGGATCTCAGAAGGGTCCACAGAATGCTAATTACATGGATTTGAGGGGAACCAATCGTGAGCCTAAATTAACATCAAAAGTTAATACCGGTAGATCTTCCGATTCAGATCATCTATATGGCAACAGTGCTATCATCACTCAACACGAGCTGAACAGGGATACCCTTCAGCAAGGGGACCAGTATGAGAATGTCAAGATGCCGGGATCAGGAGATGATGCTGAGGAGATTCCTCTCTATTACATGCCAGATGAAGGGTCCACGAGGAATACCTTGAAGGCCACTCCAGAAGCAGGACAGACATCAACCTTGTCTAAGGATGAGGTAGTCAGTGTAGATGCGTTGTATGTTGAGATTTATTAGACTAAGAAAATGGAAGTGATTAACTACTTTTTCCTCTTTATGATTAGTTTGTTTGAAACTTTTCAAATTCGAATTTACTTGTGGTTCGAAGGTATATTGCTTAAAACTTTATTAAATCGAATCAAAATCTTAAAGAAAAAGCAGGCAATTTTCTATTCAATACTGAACAATATTTAGTTACATTTTGACATAAGATTTACTTGAAGATGATTATTCAGGGAAGTACATATTTAGTGTTTTTTGTCACCTAAATTTATGTAACCGATTTTCGAATCTATATTGAAACTACATTTGGATACATTTTGTAAATAAATGACTCGAAGTTGATTACCGAGAAAGGCTTTAACTGTCTGAACATTAAAGCCACATTGTGTAGCATGGAAATCTTACATACAACATGATAGGAAAATGGGTTCGGAAAAAGTGTATGAAACCCAAACTCAAATATCTACTGAAGTTAGAAAGGGAATTAAGATTTAAAAAAAACTGATTTGAAATCTAATTAAATTTCTTTTGGTAAAGTCTTATCACCAGCCGATGTCTTTGAATACCGTGCACTTAAGATTCTGTAAATATAAAAAGGGAGCCAAAAACAGCGTGGTCTGATGAAATGGTTTTATTTCTGTATTTCTGCAAGGTAGGAGGAGGTGGATTGCATCTGCTTACTTTTAAAGTCATCGTCTTTGATTGCTTGTTGGTGACCTGAAAGTTGTACGTATATATATATATAACATGATTGTAGAGATTTTCAAGAAATCAACTACATGGTAACTTCAGTAGCCAATCGTTTGCCTACAGAAATATTGTTAGAATGATATGTAACATGTCATTGTAATTTTCGCTCAATTCAAATGATGATGCACATGGCTATTGAAACTGCTTAATTTGTGTAGATTTGTTCAAAACAAGAATTACTAAAAATACTATGTTCTCTTTTATAATCTAGAAAATTAGTATCTCTGCTTTCTCACCGACCGTAATATTATGAACGTTAAGATATAAACAATACCATCTAAGAGTAATTACGTTTGGACCTCAAATAACGAGCTATCTTTACTATGTCATGGCTATTATTGTATAGGTGTTCATATTATATCACGCTGTTCTATACATGGGTCATCCCGTGCCTTACTTTATATCTCGCAAGAGCGTTCTCAATATTCATATCCAATGACGATTTTGCTTGTGAAAAGTATTATATGTATTTGTACACAGAGCTATTGAGTACGCGGTAAATCTTCATTTACAAGATACAAATATGGATTTCTAAATTAGAAACACAGGATTTGTTTACCAAAAAAATGTTTACTCTCTTAAAGTATCTGTCACCAAATACTGATACTCTTTTAATTATTAACAATTTGACCATGCTTTGTAATCATTTAATTTTTTTACAGGCTTTTACTCAATCTTTGGATAAAGGAAATATGTTTCATGTTATATTTTTTGATAAATATGAGCACTAGGTAAAAAATAATAAGAAAATCTGGTTATTTCGTCAAGAATGGAATAAAACCGTCTTAATCCGGATGTTCTAAATCGGCCTATAATCGTGATATGTAAAACTATAACGTAATTTTCATTTACGTCTTTTGCAACCTTGGAAACACGACGCAATGGAGAATTTAATTTTAAAGGCATCCATTCATTTTCAGTCCTGATCACTAATGACAATTATGATAATCAACTTCATTTAAGTACCTCACACGGAAAGACACTTATTGTGCGAAACTGAAACTATAAGTGTTATCTCAAGGTTGGTCATATAACCAATCATCTTCCAAAATAAAAGTTACAATGCTGCCAAGGTACTTCTATACTGGCGTACTCAGGGGCGTACGCAGGAAGGGGGGGGGGGGGTTGGGGGGTTAAACCCCCCCTTTGGTATTTTTATGTGTGTAAACCCCCCTAAAAAAAAACCTAAAACCCCCCCCTTGTTTTTTCTTTTTCTTTTTTTTTTCTTTTTTTTTTAAAATTATAACAACAACAAAAAAAATTATGCACACGGCTAACCTAAAAAAGGTGACCTTACCCCCCCCCCCCCCCCCAACGAAGAAAAATGTCAAATTTTCAAATTTCGAGACAAAAAAAAAAAAAAAAGTGTCCGCTTACCCCTGGGCGTACTGGTGGGGGGCTTGGGAGGCGCCAGCCCCCCCCCCCCCAACGAAGAAAAATGTCAAATTTTCAAATTTCGAGACCCCCCCCAAAAAAAGTGTCTGCTTACCCCCCCCCCCCCCCCCCCCCCCCCCCCACTGAGCGACTTTTCGGCTGGCTAAGTCGTTGCGATTTTTTTTTGGACTCCCCCCCCCCCAAAAAAAAAAATTCCGCTACCCCCCCCCCCCCCCCCCCAACCCCAACTGAGCGACTTTTCGGCCGGTGCGATTTTCAAATTTTCGGAGCAAAATATTTTGGGCCCGATTTTAAACCCCCCCCCCCCTTGAAAAATTCCTGCGTACGCCCCTGGGCGTACTGGTGGGGGGCTTGGGAGGCGCCAGCCCCCCCCCCCCCCCAACGAAGAAAAATGTCAAATTTTCAAATTTCGAGACCCCCCCCAAAAAAAGTGTCTGCTTACCCCCCCCCCCCCCCCCCCCCCCCCCCCCCCCCCCCCACTGAGCGACTTTTCGGCTGGCTAAGTCGTTGCGATTTTTTTTGGACTCCCCCCCCCCCCCCAAAAAAAAAGTTTCCGCCTACGAGCGTTCCATACTTACATCATGTAACACTGCCCATGTACCGTTAAGGGGGTCAGTGGGGAAATTGAATTCAGACAAGATTAAAGATAAACTTGAGTTCTGGTAAAAAAAGAAAATGAATTCTCACAGAATCTAACGAAACTTACACTGAATGTTCAAGATTACAAATAAATGTCATGTGCCAAACAATTTTGGAAGAAAATGTATACTGGCTGAGTAATGAGCATAGAAAGATAAGGAAATCAGGGTAGTACTAGCCCAGACACCATGTGTGTTGTCCCATATACATATTTCTGTGTAAGTGATTGTTACTTTACCAAAACTCTGCCAAATTTATGATGATTTTGATGACTCCAGAACCTTGCATTACACACCATTACTTACATGCTATATGATCAACTTTTCTGATCCATTCCACACCTTTTCTATCACAATGTAATCGCATTACCAGAACTCAAGTTTATCTTTAATAGTAGAGAACATAACAACAACGAGCGTCTTCTTTCTCTAATAATTAAATGAAACGACAAAGCTTCCGCGCTTTGCGCGGGAGGGCCGAAATGAGAATTAAGAGTCAAGAACGGTACAACGGATCGTCTTCTTTCTCTAATAATTTAATGAAGTTTCAAAGCTTCCGCGCTTCGCGCGGGAGGGGGAAAACTGAATTCAGACAAGAACACAATACAGCGAATCGTCTTCTAATAATTTAATGACACTTGAAAGCTTTCGCGCTTCGCGCGGGATGGGCGAAAATGAAATTAAACAAGGATTAAGGGCAATAATTTATTGAAACGTCAAAGCTTCCTCGCTTTGCGCGGGAGGGGAGGGAACTGAATTCAAATAAGGATTAAGAGTCGGGACCGGTACAACGAATCGTCTTCTTTCTCTAATAATTACATGAAACGTCATAGCTTCCGCGCTTTGCGCGGGAGGGGTGAAACAAGAATTAAGAGTCGAGAACGGTACAACGGATCGTCTTCTTTCTGTAATAATTTAATGAAGTGTCAAAGCTTCAGCGGTTCGCGCGGGAGGGGGAAAACTGAAAAATAACTTACATGTATTTCCTTGCCCCGGGTTTGTAGGGTTAAATTTGAAGATATTTGGACATTGGCATTAATATATTTGTCGGTAATTGGTTGCTCGTTTTGTCGGTAATCGGTGGCCTCTAAACCCTCCCCCCCCCCCCCCCTCCCCCACTGAGCAAGATCTAGCGAAGCTCCCGATAACGACACACTTTATACACTCCAGATAATTTTTGCAAGTACTATTGCATGATGAAGTACCGGACCATTGTCTTTGTGCATTGTGCGGTAACAAAGCATATACAACGTCTCACGACGTGACAGATCACTTTTCTCTAACTTCTAACCAATCAAAAGGCCTCGTTTTTTTTTTCTTCCAGGAAGTGCCGGTGGACGTTAATGCGTCAAATGTGGTTCTCAAATTGCAAAAGATCCATACTCTTGGAAGGGGAAGGAGAAAGCAATTTTACGTAATATTACTTCAGGAAGTGCCTGAAAATGCGTCTAATTTGGTTCTAAAATTGCAATTGCTTCTTACTCTGGGAGGGGGTTCTGGCCCCCTCCCAGAGTAAGAAGCACTCTCGCTTGGTCGCTCCGCTCCCTTGCCGCTAAAGCCTAGTTCTGTCGCTTCATCTTTTTGCATATATTTCACCCCATGCCATTTTGTGCCCCCCCCCCTGGTAAGAAATTCCTGGATCCGCTTACTGATGCCCATACCCCTTGAGTTTTGACCCCCGCCGGGGCTTTGCCCCTATACCCCACTTTTAAAAAACGTTCAGCGGGGCCTGCATGTTAGAGTGTGGTGATGCAGATTTTCTGTCAGCCCCCCCCCCCCCCAAAAAAAAAAAAAAAACGTTTTTGCTCATTACGCCACTTCTTCTATATTATACAGTTTTGGTTTCATTAGGCTTTTAAGTGATCGTATGTATTTGGACAGTCGATGGATCAACTTCAATACAAGTTTTATTTCCTTGTCAAGTAGGTTAAAGTATCAACACATCTAGACTCAAAAGGGCAGAATACAATTACCAGTTGCAATACAATATTTTATTAACAAACGAAATACATGTACTATAAAGTTGAAAACTTTTGGAACCTGGCTCTGCCGCGGCACTTCAAACATGACGTAACGTTATTTTCATGATGATTAAAGAAATGTTTTTTAAATAATAAATACGAGACTCATCACCAATACGATTAACAAAGGATCATGACTGGGACTCGTATCGAGATCATCGTCAGAAATAGATTCGAAATTAAATCGCCTAAGATCATTGCTAACACCGATCATTGATATCTGGAGGTACGGATTAAGCAATGTGACAATATTCATTTTACAATATATCGTGAACCTAACACACGAAATTATAGTAATACTACGCCACTATTGTAACAAAACATGATGGGAAATAGATATTTCGATGATTTGTCATGATGAAGTTTTATGACAAAAGTTTCAGAACAACAGAAAAAGTTCCCTTTTTCAAATCGGCCCAATCCTGCGCAGGCGCTTTTCATCACAACCTGCTTCAAAGCGTTATTTCCGTCATCATCGAGTTTCAGGAACTATATCATCGAACGCAGACACTGGTCTAAGAGTCCTTGTGATACTTCACCGTCTATAACAAATCAAAGCAATATTATCAGATATTAGATTACCGCCGCGAGAGAAAAACTTCACTTACATCGTTTCGTAGCGATGAAAGCGCATCCAATACAGTATTGTCTTCTTAGTATTGGATTTTTCATCATTGTTCGTAAACTTGGTTTCATGATGGCGTTCATTCGATCACAGGTGTTTTGTGTTTTTGTTTCTGTGTTTGTTGTACTTTTCTGTGTGGATATTGCATATAGAGTGGGAGGTGATATAATACTAAGACTAGCTAACATCGGAGATGATATCACACTAAGCTGCTATCGACCTGATCGTGCTTATGATAACTTCAAGAATTGGTATAGAAATGGAACATTAATTGCCAACTATGACGGTGTCTTCATCAATGATTCTCGTTTTACACAAGCTGATACCTACAATAAACATCCTGATTCTAACAATATACAAATTTCTAACATCAGGATCAATGATTCGGCTACCTTTAAATGTCGTGACTTTTATAGCGAAGAAATAACTTCGTATAACCTACGCGTGATTGGATGTTCTAATTGCATTATAGCTACTCATTTACATCCAGATAAAATAAAAGTGATTTGTACTCTGGATAATTATTGGACAAGGTTGACGCTTTCTACATACATACTTTTAAACAGGAGTACATATTGGAAGGCCGCATTTATTGAAGGAAACACCATTTCTTTTTCGATTACATTGACTGAATTAAACAGGCATCATTCAGAATTCGATCTGCAAATTGAGGTGGAGACGACGATCACTTGCATGCTACCAACTCAGCCAACGTCATCCTCCTTTCCAATGACTACGATATCAATGACTTCTTTGAAACAAACATTGCAAAATAAACCATTGACATTGTCATAAACAGCTTCAAAAAAATTACCGGCTGGTAGATCTACATCAATTGCTACAACAAAACATCACACACCAAAGAACAAGAATGCCAGCTCGGACAAATACACGAGGGATGGTAATATAACCCTGATTATCGTCATTCTTGGTTCTGTTTTCATTCTGATACTGATTGTAATCATTGCTCTGCGATATAAGAAAACGAAAGATCTACAAGAAAGTAAAAACATTGGCAATGCGTCGATTGAAAAGGAACATCCTGAAGTTTGTTACGAATCTCTTGAAAATGGATATCAGAAGGGTCCACAGTATGAAACTTACATGGAATTGAGGGGAACCAATCGTGAGCCTAAATTAACATCAAAAGTAACCGGTCTAGAGACAAGATCGCTGATAGCTCAATCTCACGAATGGAAGGTCCGCTCGACAACGCGTTCTATGCCATGACGGACAAAAGGGCATCCATCAATCGTGAGTCAAAATCAACATCAAAAGTTACTGATGGATCTTCCGATTCAGATCATCTTTATGGCAACAGTGCTATCATCAATCAACACGAGCAGATCAGGGGTACCCTTCAGCGAGGGGACCAGTATGAGAATGTCAAGATGCCAGGATCAGGAGATGATGCCGAGGAGATTCCTCTCTATGACATGCCAGATGAAGGACCCACGAGGAATACCTTGAAGGCCACTCCAGAAGAAGGACAGACACCAACCTTGTCTAAGGATGAGGTAGTCAGTGTAGATGTGTTGTATGCCGAGATTGATTAGACTAAGAAAATATAAACGATAAAATATTTTTTTTTATAAATGTAATGCTTCCTGGGAGAAATTTCAATTATTTAAACATATTTGTGGCTTACACCCAGTAAATAAGATCGATTGATCGATCTGTATTGAAAAACAAGTCAGAAAAAATCTTGGAACCAGCGGGACTTGAACCTGCATCTACTGCTTGCCGGGCAGCGACTCTACCACCAGGCCATCACTGGTCCATGACACAGTCACGATGAACTAGAACAAATACCTAAGCTCTCCTGATTTATTCTGACTCATTAATATTCATTAGTCCGCCATAGGACAATAACTTTTATAAATGTAATGCTTCCTGGGAAAGTTTTCAATTATTTAAACATATTTGTGGCTTACACCCAGTAAATAAGATCGATTGATCGATCTTTATTGAAAAACAAGTCAGAATAAATCTTGGAACCAGCGGGACTTGAACCTGCATCTACTGCTTGCCGGACAGCGACTCTACCACCAGGCCATCACTTGTCCATGGCACAGTCACGATGAACTAGAACAAATACCTAAGCTCTCCTGATTCTATGGCGGACTAATGAATATTAATGAGTCAGAATGGATGACGTCATATATATGCGATCGATCAAGATCAATGTGATATCGGTCACGGTCGCGGTACTGTCTTCTGCGCTGCTCTCACTACACTATACACTACTTAAGTGACAGTAATCTTTATTATTATCATTATCATTATTATTAATATTTTTATGAATGTTGGTTTGAAAAATATAAAACAAATATGTCATGCACTATATTTCAAGCCACTAGTGAAATTATGGATTCCTCGGCGACAGAAAGAGCACTATTTTCTTCGGGGCTACGCCCCTCAGAAAATAGTGCTATTCCTGCCACCTCGATCCTTATTTTCAACTAGAGCCTCTTAGTGCATGGTATATTTGTTTACCATCATTGGGAGTGTACAAATAGTACTACTGTTTTCTTAAGTCTTTACGTTGATGTGAATTGTTGATTCTAATGGAAACTCAAACTCAAATATCTACTGATGAATAGAGAAAGGGAATTAAGATAATTAAGATTAACGTCTTATCACGAGCCGATGTCTTTGAATGCCGTGCACTTAAGATTCTGTCAATATAAAAAGGGAGACAAAAAGAGTGTTCTGATGAAATGGTTTTATTTCTATATTTCTGCAAGGTAGGAGGAGGTGGTTGTTGTTGTTGTTGTTGAGATTAATGGCGTTTCAATCGTCGTTGGATAATTTTCGCCGGTGGATTGCCCCTGCTTATTTTCAAAGTCATCGTCATTGATTGCTTGTTGGTGACCTCAACGTTTTACGTATATATATATATACATACACACACATATATATATATATATGTAATATGATTGTAGAGACTTTCAAGTAATCAATTAAAGGGTAACTTGAGTAGCCTATCATTTGCCTATACATAAATCTTGTTAGAATAATGTAATATAGCATTGCAATGTTCGCACAATTCAAATGATGCTGCACATGGCTATAATAACTGCTTTGTGTAGATTTGATCGATAAAAAAGATGACTAAAACACGATGTTCAATTTAATAAACGATAACATATGTATATGAATGTCTACTCAGATGAATGATATTTCAATAGTGTAAACGCATAATAAAACCATTTTTGTACCAACGCAACCTGTAGATTAGAATCCAAGGTAGATGATTAAAAGTTTCAAATAAATAAGAATAAAACACAACGTTTATGTGTTTGCTTCTCAATAATTATTGAAATGGAAAATATTTGTTGAAATAAATTGGGGAACATAATGTGCTAATACTTGCCCGCATGTTCACAATGTGACACGAATAACCCCCCCCCCCCCGAGTGGAGATGGTGCACACTGTGTGTGTGTGACTGAATCACATGACCACGGTACTCATAGCCTGCCATAAGGCTGCGTGCACGCTATTGTTATAGTGCTTTCATATTGCTCCGTTTAGTCTCATTTCACAACGCCCCCTATCGTCAGAGCACGGTCAGAGTCAGCAGCCTAACATGTTAGCCTATGGACGTTTTTTAAAAAAATCGTTAAAAATTCATTTTTTGTTTAAAGGGAAAGTCCACCCCAGGATTTTTTTTAGCTGACGATATAGACCTAATAATACCATGAAGAATGATACAAGTCTCATTAAAATCCATGATCACATAACGAAGATATATCGACTTTTTTATCGAAAATCAGCCGCCCCCCAAATGCAAATGCGTTACATGGGCAAAAAACGATCGCCAAAAAATAACCGATAGTATCGAAATTGTGACGTATGTTGCGAGCTGCCTTCTTATTTCGCAGACATTCACTTTCGCTCGCGGTACACTGTTATCGCACTGACACGACGAATCATGAATGAAAGTGAAAGCGAAAGTGAATGTCTCCGAAATAAGAAGGCAGCTCGCAACATACGTCACAATCGTTTCATGCCCATGTAACGCATTTGCATTTGGGGGGCGGCTGATTTTCGATAAAAAAGTCGATATATCTTCGTTATGTGATCATGGATTTTAATGAGACTTGTATCATTCTTCATGGTATTATTAGGTCTATATCGTCAGCTAAAGAAAATCCTGGGGTGGACTATCCCTTTAAACGAAAAGCACATCCACCCCGACGTACGTTATCACTAGCTCTTTCATTGGAGCCCTCATGTCTCATTGACTTTTGAAAGTTCACCCACCGTAATTTTTCAAAATAGGTTGCAAGCTCGTCAATGCCTATGATACACATGTGAAACAAGTCTAACTTTGGACTCAGTTTACCAAGCGATTTGAAGATTATAGGTCGAGCACACGAAACATAAAAAGCATGAATTATCATAGATCACTTCTGCCTATTTCATTATGTCCATTTCATCCAACCCCCCACCGTAATTTTTCAATTTAGTAAAAGCAAACATTTAGCCGAGGTAAGCAAAAACATGAATATTCATGAACGGTCAGACAATACAGCCTTTTAGTACGTAACGTATAATGAATGGGAATGGGCGATGATCCGTACAGGAGGTAGAGGTCAGTGGTTTGTGCAGGCAATGTTCACGCGAGCGAAAATGAGACAATCGGAGCAATATGGTACACGCAAGCAAGCTACTGCTTCTCTGCTTCTTGCATGTTTGCACGCATTCGTAATAGCAGTTATTGTTCATGCCCACTGGACTCTGCCTAGTGTTTTGCACGCGCTATCGATAGTACCATCGCGTTAATCCGACTATCTCGTTATAAACTTGGCACTGGGGGATTTGTGGCTTGGCACAATGGGGATTAGCCCTGTGGCAGGATAAGAGTTAAGTGCTAAATAGATCGAAATATATTGTTATTATTTGTAGCAGTAGTAGTAGCAATTAGTGCCGCGCTTATAGCAAAGAATATCAACATAAACAGTATTCTCCATTGTAAATAGCTGGGTAAGAGGTTCTTCTAATGAGCTAACTTCAACATTGTTTGACACATTATTTTCATTTACATAATAAGGAAATACTTACAGAAAACACTACATGTTCTGTGCGATACTGAAAATATCTATGACACGCATACTTTCTGAGAGAAAGTGTCAATGCTGGTCATAAAATAACCAATCGTCTTTCAAAATACATAATACAATGCTGACAATATAGTTTCTATTTGTATACAATTTTGGTTTCGTTAGGCGTCTAAGTGGTCGTACATGTTTACACAATCGAGTTCAGGAACTATAATCATCAAATGCAGACAATGGTCAATTGTCCTTGTAATACTTTATCGTCTTTAACAAATCAAAGCAATACTATCAGTTACTCGATTGACGCAGCGAGAGAAAAACTTCACTTTCATTGTTCCGTAGCGATGAAAACACATCCAACATTGTCTTCTTAGTATTGGATTTGTCATCATTGTTCACTAAACTTGGTTCGAAGATGGCGTTCATGCGATCGCAGATGTTTTGTGTTTTTGTTGCTGTGTTGGTTGTACTTTTCTGTGTGGATCTTGCATATTGAGTGGAAGGTGATATAATAATAATGCAAGCTAACTTCGGAGATGATATCACACTAAGCTGCTATCGACCTGATCGTGTTAATGATAACTACAAGAATTGGTATAGAAATGGAACATTAATTGCCAACTATCGCGGTGTCGTAATCAATGATCCTCGTTTTACACAAGGTGTTACCAACAATGGATATCGTGATTCTAACAATATAACAATTTCTAACATCAGAATAAATGATTCAGCTACTTTCCAATGTCATAGCTTTTATGGCGACGAAATTACTTCGTATGACTTACGTGTCATTAGATGTTCTAATTGCATTACAGCAACTCATTCAAATCCAGATAAAATAAAAGTGATTTGTACTCTGGATAATTTTTGGACAAGCCAGGCGCTTTTCAAAAACACGATTTTAAACGGGAACACAAATGTAAATCAGACGGCTGTAATTATAGGAAACACCTATTCTTTTTCGATTACTGTGACTGAATTAATCAGGCTTCATTCAGAATTCTATCTGCAAATTGAGGCGGAGACGAGGATCACATGCATGCTACCAACTCAGCCAACGCCATCCTCCTTTCCAACAATTTCGCTACCAACAACTTCTTTGTCTTTGAAACAAACATCGCAAAATAGACCATTGACATTATCTTATACAGCTTCAAAAGAAATGCCCGTCGCTAGAGCTACATCAACTTCTACAACAACAAATTAAACATCAAAGAACAAAAATGCCAGCTCGGACAAAAACACGAAGAATGGTAATATAACCCTGATCATCGTCATTCCGAGTTCTGTTTTCGTTCTGATATTGATTGTTTTCATTATTGTTCTGCGATGTAAGAAAACGAAAGATCGACAAGAAAATAAACACATTGGCACTGCGACGATTGAAAAGGAGACTCCTGAAGTCTGTTACGAATCACTTGAAAATGGATTTAGGAAGGGTCCACAGTATGCTACTTACATGGAATTGAGGGGAACCAATCATGAGTCTAAATTAACATCAAAAGTTACCGGTAGATCTTCCGATTCAGATCACCTCTATGGCAACAGTGATATCATCACTCAACACGAGCTGAACAGGGATACCCTTCAGCAAGAGGACCAGTATGAGAATGTCAAGATGCCAGGATCAGGAGATGATGCTGAGGAGATTCCGCTCTATGACATGCCAGATGAAGGACCCACGAGGAATGCCTTGAAGGCCACTCCAGAAGCAGGACAGACATCAACCTTGCCTAAGGATGAGATAGTCAGTGTGAATGCGTTGTATATTGAGATTTATTAGACTAAGAAAATATAAGCGATTCAATGCTTTTTCCTCTTTATCATTAGTTTGTATGAAACTTGATAAATTCGAATTAACTTGTGGCTCAAATGTATATTGCTTAGAATTTTAATTTCATCAAATTAAAATCTTAAAGATTTTTCATTTAAAGGCAAGCCGCCGATTTTCGAGCCAACATGTACTGAACTATAGTTTGGTTACATTTTGACAAAAGATTCACTTAATAATAATAATAATAATGATAATCGGTTCTTGTATAGCGCATATCACATTATAACGTCTCTTTGCGCTTCCAAAGAGCTTTGGAAATTATAACAACGGCTTTAGCATGGCTGCCATTATGGAACCATTAAAGATTATTATTGTGCAAATTGTGTAGCATGGAAATCTTACATACAACATGATAGGAAAAATGGGTTCAGAAAATGTGTTTATATCTTTTCACACCATCGGCTGCTATTAGAGTGTCAAGCATCTTTTTGAATTGTAAATGTTTTCACTAACACCTTAAAAAGAGATTAAAAATCGTTTATATGCTGGTGTGACACGTTCAGGAATCGTTTAATGGCTGTAGATAATACAATCGTTCGAAGCGAACAAACAGTATGACTGTTTTATTTAGTCTTTACGGTGATATGATATGTTGGTTGTAATGAAAACTCAAACTAAACTATGTATCGAAGTTAAAAAGGGAATAAATAGAAAACTGATTGATTTCTAATCAAATTTCTTTTCATGCCGTGTACTTAAGATTCTGTATAATAAAGCTGTAATTAGATGAAATCGATTTATTTCTATATTTCTGCAAAGTAAAGGGAAGTGGATTAAGTCATAGTAATTGATTGATTGCTGGTGACCTTAAATATATTTACGTACATGTACAGCACGACTGCACGACTGTAGAAACTTTCAAGAAATCGAGGGTAATTTCAGTAGCTTATCATTTGCCAACAGAAATCTTGTTAGAATAATGTAACATGTCATTGTAATGTTCGCTCAATTCAAATGATGATGTACATGGCTATTGAAACTGCTTTGTGTAGATTTGTTTAAAACAGAAATGACAAAAATACTTTTATATTCGGTTTTATAACTCTAGAAAATAAGTATCTCTTTTTTTCTCACCGACCGTGATATTGAAGTAAAAATATAAAACAATACCATCTAAGAGTAATTACGTTAGGACCTCAAATAACGAGCTTCTTTATTATGACTTTGGTTGTATAGGTGTTCATATACCACGATGTTCTATGTAATATGGTATAGAAGGTTCTCAATATTCATATCCAATGACAATGCTTGCTTTCGTAACAGTTTAATATGTATTTATACGCAGAGCTATTGAGTATGCGTATCAGAAACACAGAATTTGTTTACCAAAATAAATAGTTACTCTCTTTAAGTACCTGTCACCAAATACTGGTACTCTTTTAATTATTAATTTTTTTACTATGCTTTGTAATCATGTAATTTTTTTGAAACAAGCTGTAATATACTCAGTCTTTGGATTTTAAAAATGTTTCATGTTGTACAAAATATTGTAAATGTTTGCTTTCGAAAGAGTATGATATGTATTTATACGCAGAGCTATCTAGTACGCATTAAGTCGTCATTCACAAGATAAAAATGATGATTTTATATATCAGAAACACAGAATTTGTTTACCCCAAAAAATGTTTTCTTTCTTAAAGTACCTGTCGCCAAATACTGGTACTCTTTTAATTATTAGCATTTTTACCATGCTTTGTCATCATGTATTTTTTTTAAACAAGCTTTTACTCAGTCTTTAGATTGTAGAAATGCTTCATATTGTACATAAAGAGTATTATAAATGTGTGCACTAGGACAAAAAATTATGATTTCTATATCAGAAAAACATAATTTGTTTACACCCAAAAATGTTTTCTTTCTTAAAGTACCTGTCACCAAATACTGGTACTAATTATTAACATTCTACCATGCTTTGTCATCATGTTATTTTTTTAAACAAGCTTTTACTCAGTTTTTGGATTATAGAAATGTTTCATATTGTACATAAAGAGTATTATAAATGTGTGCACTAGGTAAAAAATAATAAGTTACTTTGGTTCATTCGTCAAGAATGAAAGAAAATCCGTCTTGATCGGGATTTTCTAAATCGGCCTATAAACATGACGTTTGAAACGATAACGTAATTTTATGGTTTTACGTCTTTTGCGACCTTGCAAAAAACGAGACAAGTGAGAAAATATTAAAGAAGGCATCTATGAATCCTCAGTCCTGATCGCTAATGAGAATTATGAGAAGTAGGTTTATTAAATTAGGGCCTACCTTATTAGACATTTCATAACGGAAAAGTGAAACTAAATTGTATAATGTTCAACATGGTATGTGTTCATTATATGTGTCGATAAAAACGTGTATATGCATTTGTACTCAGATGAATGATATTTCAATAAAGCGTATCATCAAACCATTTTTATCTCTGCGAAACCTGTAGATTAAAATCCAAGGTAAATGATTAAAGTTGAAAATAAATAAGCATAAAACACATTTATGTTGTTTTCTGAAATAAATTGGGGAATATGTGATAATACTTGCCCGCTTAGTCACAATGTGGTACGAATACCCCCCCCCCCGAGTGGAGATGGTGCACACTGTGTGCTTGACTGAATAACATGACCAGGGTCAAAAGAATCTGTAAAGTGCTGAATAGATCGAGATATATTATTATTATTTGTAGAACAGATGTAGTAGTAGTAATTAGTGCCGCTCTTATTGCAAAGATTATTAATTTTAATAAACAGTGTTCTCTATTGTATTTGGTTGGGTAAGTGGTACTTCTAATGAGCTAACTTCAACGTTGTTAATGACATCATTTTCATTTACCTAATAAGGAAATACTTACGGGAAAACACTTCATGTTCTGTGCGAAACTGAAAATATCTCTGCCACGTCTACTTTCTGAGAGAAAGTGTCAATGTCGGTCATAATATAACCAATCATCTTCCAAAATACATAATAAAATGCTGATATTTCTATGACTGTACACAATTTTGATTTCGTTGGGCTTCTAAGTGGTAGTATGTGTTTACACAATCGAGTTCAAGAATTTATCATCAAATGCAGACAAAAGTCAATAGTCCTTGTGATACTTCTCCGTCTTTAACAAATCAAAGCATTAATATCAGTTACTATCAGGTGACGCCCCGAGAGAAAAACCTCACTTACATTGTTTCGTAGCGATGAAAGCACATCCAAAATTGCCTTCTTAGTATTGGATCTTGTCATCATTGTTCACTAAACTTGGTTCCAGGATGGCGTTCATTCGATCGCAGGTGATTTGTGTTTTTGTTGCTGTGTTTGTTCTACTTTTCTGTGTGGATCTTGCATATAGAGTGGAAGGTGATATACTACTAAGACTAGCTAACATCGGAGATGATGTCACGCTAAGCTGCGACCGATTTGATAATTTCCTCACTAAGTGGTATAGAAATGGAACATTAATTGCCAACCGGAAAGGTGTCTTAATCAATGATCCTCGTTTTAAACAAGCTGGTACCTACAATGAATATCCTTATTCTAGCAATATACGAATTTCTAACATCAGAATTAGTGATTCAGCTACCTTCCAATGTCGAAACTTTTATGACGAAGAAATTCATTCGTATGACTTACGTGTCATTAGATGTTCTAATTGCATTATAGCAACTCATTCAAATCCAAATAAAATAAAAGTGATTTGTACTCTGGATAATTATTGGACAAGATGGGCGCTTTCTAAATACATAATTTTAAACGGGAACAAAAATTTAAATTATACGGCTGTAATAATTAAAGGAAACACCTTTTCTTTTTCGATTACTGTGACTGAATCAATAAGGCTTCCTTCAGAATTCTATCTGCAAATTGAGGAGGAGACGGGGATCACATGCATGCTACCAACTCGGCCCACATCACCATCCTCTCCTACGACATCGCTATCAACGACTTCTTTGAAAAGAACGACGCAAAATGGACCACCGACATTATCACATACAGCTTCAACAAAACAATTGCCAGCCGGTAGATCTACAACAATTTCTACAACAAAACATCACACACCAAAAAAACAAGAATGCCAGCTCAGACAAAAACACGAGGGATGGTAATATAACCCTGATTATTGTCATTCTTAGTTCTGTCTTCATTTTGATACTGATTGTAATCATTGTTCTGCGATGTAAGAAAACGAAAGATCGACGAGAAAATAAACACATTGGCAATGCGTCGATTAAAAAGGAGACTCCCGAAGTTTGTTACGAAACACTTGAAGATGGACCTCGGCAGGGTCCACAGTATGCTACTTCCATTAAGGAATTGAGAGAAACCAGCTTGGATCAACGAATTGCAGATCATGCAGATACAAAGGAGCATCCTGAAGTTTGTTACGAATCGATTGAAGATGGATCTCAGAAGGATCCAGAGTATATATGCTACTTCCATTATGGAATTGCGGGAAACCAATCGTGAGTCAAAATCAACATCAACAGTTACCGGTAGATCTTCCAATTCAGATCATCTCTATGGCAACAGTGTCATCATTACTCAACACGAGCTGAACAGGGATACCCTTCAGCAAGGGGACTAGTATGAGAATGTCAAGATGCCAGGATCAGGAGATGATGCTGAGGAGATTCCGCTCTATGAAATGCCAGATGAAGGACCCACCAGGAATACCTTGAAGGCCACTCCAGAAGCAGGACAGACACCAACCTTGCCTAAGGATGAAGTAGTCAGTGTAGATGCGTTGTATGTTGAGATTGATTAGACTAAGAAAATAAAAAACGAATACCTTTCGGGTTTTTTTTTGACAATTATTTTGTTTAAGACTTTTCAAATTCGATTTTATTTGTTGTTCAAGGTTACATTGTTTTGATTTTTAATGTTTCATCAAATATAAATATTAAAGATTTGTCACCCAAAGGCAAGCCGCCGTTTTTCGAGCCAACACTGAACTATGTTTGGTTACAATTTGACAAAAGATTTAATTGAAGATTATTATTGAGCCCCACGCTCTAACCGTCTGAATATTGAAGCCACATTGTGTAGCATGAAAATCTTACATTCGACATGATAGGAAAAAGGGGTTCCGGAAATGTTTTTAAATATTGTCACAACATTGGCTGCTATTAGAGTGTTAAGCATCTTTTTCAATTGTAAATTTTTTCACTTACACCTTAACAAGAGATGGAAAATCGTGCTTGCTGGTGACCATAAATCTATTCACGTACAACACTATTGTAGAGACTTTCAAGAAATAAACTACATGGTAACTTCAGTAGCCTATCGTTTGCCTACAGAAATATTGTTAGAATGATATGTAACATGTCATTGAAGTTTTCGCTCAATTCAAATGATGATGCACATGGCTATTGAAACTGCTTTCTGTAGATTCGTTCAAAACAAAATGACTAAAATACTATGTTCTCTTTTATAATCCAGAAAATAAGTATTTCTGCTTTCTCACCGACCGTAATATTATGAACGTTAAGATATAAACAATACCATCTATTAGAGTAATTATACGTTTGGACCTCAAATAACGAGCTATCTTTACTATGTCATGGCTATTATTGTATATAGGTGTTCACATTATATCACGCTGTTCTATACATGGGTCATCCCGTGCCTTACTCTCGCAAGAACGTTCTCAATATTCATATCCAATGACGATTTTGCTTGTGAAAAGTATGATATGTATTTGTACGCAGAGCTATTTAGTTCGCGGTAAATCGTCATTTACACGATACAAATATGAATTTCTAAATTAGAAACACAGGATTTGTTTACCCCCAAAAATGTTTACTCTATTAAAGTACCTGTCACCAAAATAATACTGATACTCTTTTAATTATTAACAATTTAACCAGGCTTTGTAATCATTTTTTTTTTTAACGGGCTTTTACTCAGTCTTTGGATGAAAGAAATATGTTTCATGATGTTATTTTTTGTAAAATTTGAGCACTAGGTAAAAATATTAAGTTAATTTGGTTATTTCGTCAAGAATGGAAGAAAACCGTCTTAATCCGGATTTTCTAAATCGGCCTATAATCGTGACAAATAAAACTGTAACATAATTCTCATTTTACGTCTTTTGCAACCTTGGAAACACGACGCAATGGAGAATTTGTTTTAAAGGCGTCTATGAATTTTCAGCCCTGATCGCTAATGACAATTATGAAAATAAAATTTATTTAAGTGCTTAACACGGAAATTCTCAAAGAAAGACACTACCCCTTTTGTGTGCGGTACTGAAACTATCTATGCCACGCCTCCTATCTGAGAATAAGTGTTAACTCAAGGTTGGTCATAATATAACCAATCATCTTCCAACATACGAGTTACAATGCTGCCAAGATACTTTCTATTTATACATTTTTAGTTTCGTTAGGCTTCTAGGTGACAGTCGATGGATCCACTTGTAATACTATTTAATTGAATACAAGTGTCATTTCCTTGTTAAGCAATATTGAAATCTCAACACATCTCAAGATGGCAGAATACATTTACCGGTTGCAATATAATATTTTATTAACAAACAAAATACATGTACTATGAAGGGTATCTTTCTTCAGCGTTGAAATCCTTTGGAGCCTGGCTCTGCCGCGGAACTTCAGGCATGACGTAACGTGATTTTCATGATGATTAAAGAAATGTTTTAAATCTAATAAATACGAGATTCATCAGCATAACGAGTAACAGAGGATCATGACTGGGATTCGTATCGAGGTCATCGTCAGAAATAGATTCGACATTAAAATTGCCATGATCTTGCTAACACCGATCATTGATATCTGGAAGTACGGATCAAGCAATGTGACAAATTTATTCATTTTACAATATATCGTGAACCTAACATACGAAATTAATGTAATACCAGGCCACTACAGTTACACAACATGATGGAAATTACATATTCCCATGATTTGTCGTCATGAGATTTTTGACAAAAGTTTCATAAGAAGAAAACAAAATTCCCTTATCCAAATCGACCCAATCCTGCGCATGCGCTTTTGATATTTCCGTCATACACCATCGAGTTCAAGAACTACAGAGTCTCTTCGAATGCAGACAATGGTCAAGCAGTCATTGTGATACTTTACCGTCTGTAACAAATCAAAGCAATATTATCAGTAACTATCAGTTGACGCCGCGAGAGAAAAACTTCACGTAGGCTACATCGTTTCGTAGCGTTGAAAGCACATCCAATATTGCCTTCTTAGTGGATCTTGTCATCATTGTTCACTAAACTTAGTTCCAAGATGGCGTTTATTCGATCGCAGGTGTTTTGTGTTTTTGTTGCTGTGTTTGTTGTACTTTTCTGTGTGGATGTTGCATATAGAGTGGAAGGTGATATAATTCAAAGAGTAGCTAAAATCGGAGATGATATCACACTAAGCTGTTATCGACCTAGTAATATCTACATGAGTTGGTTTAGAAATGGCACATTGATTGCCAACCATCACCGTGTTGTAATCAATGATTCTCGTTTTACACAAGGTGTTACCAACTATGGATATCCTGATTCTAACAATATACACATTTCTTAACATCAGAATGAATGATTCAGCTACCTTTAAATGTCGTGACTTTTATGACCAAGAAATTATTTCGTATGACTTACGCGTCATTAAATGTTCTAATTGCATTATAGCAACTCATTTACATCCAGATCGAATAAAAGTGAATTGTACTCTGGATAATTATTGGACAAGCCAGACGCTTTCTCGATCTATCATTTTAAACGGGAACAAATATCGGCTGGCTGCAATTGAAGGAAACATCTTTTCTTTTTCGATTACTGTGACTCAATTAAACAGGCTTTCTTCAGAATTCTATCTGAAAATTGAGGCGGATATTAGGGTCACATGCATGCTAGCAACTCAGTCCACATCACCCTCCTTTCCTACGACTACGCTATCAACGACTTCTTTGAAACAAACGACAAGAAATAAACTATTGACATTATCATATGCAGCTTCAAACAAATTACCAGCCGGTAGATCTACATCAATTTCTACAACAAGACATCACACACCAAAGAACAAGAATGCCAGCTCGGACAAAAACATGTGGGATGGTAATATAACCCTGATAATCGTCATTCTTGGTTCTGTCTTCATTCTGATACTGATTGTAATCATTGTTATGCGATGTAAGAAAACGAAAGATCGACAAGAAAATAAACACATTGGCAATGCGTCGATTAAAAAGGAGACTTCTGAAGTTTGTTACGAATCAGTTGAAGATGGATCTCAGAACGGTCAAGGGTATGCTACTTCCATTATGGAATTGAGGGAAACAAGCTTGGATCAACAAAATACTGATCATCTTGAAAATGGGGAAATGATTGACAATATTCTCTACGAATCTAGAGACAAGATCGCTGATAGCTCCATCTCACGAATGGAAGGTTCGCTCGACAACGCGCTCTATGCCATGTCGAACAAAAGGGCAACCATCAATCGGGAGTCGAATTCAACATCAAACGTTACTGATAGATCTTCCAATTCAGTTCATCTCTATGGCAACAATGTCAAGATCACTCGACACGATCAGAACAGGGATACCCTTCATCAAGGGGACCAGTATGAGAATATCAAGATGCCAGGATCAGGAGATGATGCTGAGGAGAATCCGCTCTATGACATGCCCGATGACGGACCCACGAGGAATACCTTGAAGGCCACTCCAGAAGCAGGACAGACATCAACCTTGTCTAAGGATGAGGGAACCAGTGTAGATGCGTTGTATGCCGAGGTTGATTAGACCAATCGAATAACTAACGAATACCATTCGGTGTTTTTTAAAATTTATAATCATTTTGTGTAAAACTTTTCAAATTCGAATTTACTTGTTGTTCAACGGTACATTACATTTAACTTTAACTTCATCAAATCAAAATCTTAAATATTTGTCCTTTAAAGGCAAGCCGCCTATTTCTGAGACAATACTTAACTGTGTTTGGTTACTTAAAGATGATTATTGGGGAGGAACTTACCGTCGGAACTTTGAAGCCACATTGTGTAGCATGAAAATCTTACATACAACATGATAAGAAAAAGGGGTTCATATCTTGTCACAACATCGGCTGCTATTAGAGTGTTAAGCATCTTTTTTAATTGTAAATGTTTTCACTAAAACCTTAAAAAGAGACGTAAAATCTTATATGCTAGTGTGACACGTTCAGGAATCTTTTAAAGTAGATATTCATTGATTTAAAAAAATAACTTTATTTTCATTATTGCAAAGATGAAACTTTGATTCGACAATGTTATCAAAATTAAACGCTTGGAAACATTCGAAGTAATGATTATTATAAATTACAAATTAACCCCTATCCTGTGCATTTACAAACAAAAGATTTCAGTTACCAGAATCGGTTTCATATCCCCTTTTGAATGGTTTGAAATACCATCACAATTATATACACTAAACTCATTATAATTTGAGAAATAATAGCTTTGCAATTATGTTCATTCTTTATGTGATGTCGTCTGCTTGGGCAGTATTGGTCCATTATGTGACGTCATTCAAAACATCGTTATTTTTCTGGCGAATCTCTCGTATATCCCAGATGCTGTGGAGGTGGTTGTATTTGTATTTTTATAAATCACCCGATATGTAGTTGACCTAAAACTTGTACGATGGCCATCTGTTAGCTTACCAGTTTCTAGTGAAATTATACATTAGTTGACAAATTTGTGATTTTCTTTGAATTTCCACTTTAATGGCTGTAGATAATACACTTTACCATCGTTTGAAGCGTACAAACACTATACTACTGTTTTCTTAAGTCTTTACGGTGATATGAAATGTCGATTCTAAAGGAAACTCAAACTAAACTATCTACTGAAGTTAGAAAGGGAATTAAGATAAAAACTGATTTGAACTCTAATTACAGATCTTCTTGTAAAGTCTTATCATGAGCCGATGTCTTTAAATGTTGCGCACTTAAGATTCTGTATAAAAAAAGTGTAATAAGATGAAATGGTTTTATTTCTATATTTCTGCAAGGTAGGAGGAGGTGGATCGCCTGTGCTTACTTTTAAAGTCATCGTCATTGATTGCTTGTTGGTGACCTGAAAGTTGTACGTATATATATATGTATAGCATGATTGTAGAGACTTTCAAGAAATCAACTACAAGGTAACTTCAGTAGCCAATCGTTTGCCTACAGAAATCCTGTTAGAATGATATGTAACATGTCATTGTAATGTTCGCTCAATTCAAATGAGGATGCACATGACTATTGAAACTGCTTTGTGTAGATTCATTCAAAACAAAAATGACTAAAATACGATGTTTTCTTTCATAATCTAGAAATCTATCTCTGCTTTCTCACCGATATAAGATATAAACAATACCATCTAAGAGTAATTCGTTTTGACCTCAAATAACGAGCTATCTTTACATGTCATGGCTATTATTGTATAGGTGTTCACATTATATCACGCTGTTCTATACATGGGTCATCCCGTGCCTTACTTTTAACTCGCAAGAACGTTCTCAATATCCATATCCAATGACGATTTTGCTTGTGAAAAGTATGATATGTATTTGTTCGGAGAGCTATTGAGTACGCGGTTAATCGTCATTTACAAGATACAAATATGGATTTCCAAATAAGAAACATAGGATTTGTTTACCAAAAGAAATCTTTACTCTCTTTCAAGTACCTATAGTCCTGTACCAAATACTGGTACTCTTTTAAATATTAACATTTTTACCATGCTTTTTCATCATGTAATTCTTTTAAGCAAGCTTTAATTTACTCAGCCTTTGGATTAAAGAAATGCTTCATGTTGTAAAAAATATTGTCAATGTGTGCACTAAGTAAAAAATATAAAAAAAAGTTAATTTGGTTCTTTCGTTAAGAATGGAAGAAATCCGTCGTTAATAATCCGGATTTTCTAAATCGGCCTATAATCATGAAACATAAAACTGTAACATAATTGTTTACATCTTTTACGACCTTGGAAACACGACGCAATGGAGAATTTATTTTAAAGGCATCTATGAATTTTGAGTCCTGATCGCTAATGACAATTTTGATAATCAAATTCATTTAAGTACCTAACACGGAAATTCTTACAGAAAAACACTACCACCTTTTTTGTGCGATACTGAAACTATTTATGCCACGCCTACTTTCTGAGAATAAGTGTCAACTCAAGGCTGGTCATTATATTACCAATCATCTTCCAAAATACAAGTTAGGTATACAGTTTTGGTTTCGTTAGGCTTCTAGGTGATCGTATGTATACTTGGACAGTCGATGGATCAACTTGTAATACTATTGCATTGCATACAAGTGTCATTTTCCTTGTTAAACAATGTTGAAGACTTAACATATTATCTAGACTGAAGAAGGCATAACGCATTTACCGGTTGCAATAATATTCCTTCATTAACAAACGAGATACCTGACGAAACGTGATTTTCATGATCGTTAAAGAAACGTTTTAGACTAATAATATGAGACTCGTGACTAATACGAGGAATAGCTGATTATAACTGGGATTCGTATCGAGGTCATCTTCAGAAATATATAAGACATTGAAATCGTAATGACCTTGACAAAAGATCATTGCTATCATTGATATATGGAGGCACGGATCAAGCAATGTGACAAATGACAAATTCAATCATTTTACAATATATCCTGAACCTAACACATGAAATTAAAGTAATACTACAGTGACAAGGCATGATAGGAAATAGATATTTCGATGATGTGTCATGATTAAATTTTTTATGACTAAATTCTAATTGCAGGTACAAGAAATGGGAATCGTCAATACCCTTAAAACTCTACTTTGTATGAACGTATGACAGAATTTGTAAACGATCAGCTATATCAGTGGGAATAATACTGAACGTCGGAGATGACGTAGCCCTATATTATATGACGGATTGGGACCTGAACATTGATAATAATAATTATAATAATGTTATACTACTACTTCTACTTCTACTACTACTACTACTACTACTACTACTACTGCTACTACTACTACTAATAATAATAATATCATCACACTTACAGAGCGCCTTTTCATAAGTTAGAAAGCGCATAAACAAGAATTAATTACAAACACAGAAAATAAACCTTATCATACGAAACTTACATTAATTACAAAGAGCAATATTTAAAAAAGTTGAAAAGATGTGTTTTCAGACATTTCTTGAAAGCTGTTACAGTATGAAATTTCTTTAGTAGGCCTACAGAGGGTAAGGAGTTCCAGGTTTTGGGGGAAATAGCTGTAAAAGCCCTATCCCTTTTCTGTCAACTGGTTCGAGGGACGGTAAGTGTATTACTATAAGTGGCCGAGCGTGTATTGTATATGGACGGTGTGCGCATAAATTACATCACCTACGTATGCTGGGGCTTGATTATTGAGACATTTGTAAGTGAGTGTTAATGTCTTAAGAATGATACGATCATTAACACGAAGCCAGTGAATATCACTGATGAGAGGGGATACATAGTCAAATTGCTCGACGAGATCTCATCGGCTTGGTACCGGACTAGCAATGAGCCATTGCGCAGTCTCTGTAACAGGCACTAAATATATGTTGAACAGACACAGTAGGTTGAACTTAAAAATGAATGATAATGATATTGTTCAAGTTGACAAATTTAAATATCTAGGTATTTTTATTGATTGTGGATTAAAATGGAATGAACACTCACTGATGAATTATGTAAAAGGGTTGGAAAAATTATTAGTTTCTTAGGAAGGTTGCGTAACTATGTTAATGAGACTGGGTTAAAACTTGTATATAATGCCGCAATAATGCAAAATGTTGATTATGGTGACGTGTTATGGCATTCGGGCACTAAGTCTTAAGTAGATATGTTACCAAAATTACAGAACAGGGCTGGTAGAATTATTCTTAAATTTAAAATATCTGAACATAAACCAATTGGTGAAATTCATGATATTTTAAGTTAGGCACAGTTATTCTTTGATGTATAAAATATTTCACGATTTGGCACCTGTATATTTGAAAGAGAAGTTTATTGTTAAGACTACAAACTATGCCCTTAGAAGTACTAATTTAGTTTTGCCTAAACCGAAAACACAGAATTGTAAGCGTACGTTTCTGTATCGCGGAAGTAAATTGTAAATAAGCACATTCGACAATCAAGAAGTTTGGCTATATTTAATTAAGAAATAAAAAGTTTAGTTTGAAATTTTATAACAGAGATAATATACACTGGAGGACTTGGGAAGGGGTAGCGGGAGGGGTTGGCAGTATCGAGAGGGTGGCGGGGGTGGTGAGGTTAGGGGGATCGATAAAGGGGGGGGGGGGTAGTGTATTGGTAAATTACTTTGATTTTTATAAAAATTGATATTGTATGTAAATGAATATGATTTTTGCTTTTGGACCCCATGGAAGAACAGGACCATTTGGAAAATGGTCCTGAAATGGGCTATCCAACCGTTTGTCTATACTTTACACATTTACTTACTTTCTTATCGTTTGAAATGTGTTTTATATGTTTAAAAAAAAAACTTGTATGTATATATGGATTTCGGAAATTAAAACAAACAAACAAACGCAATATAAAGAAATAGACAAACATATAACTTCCTGGTTCGGTGTACGTTTTCGTTTCCTTTTTTAATATTCAAATATTTGGCATGAAAATAGAAGTAAAAGGGTGTGTGACGGTGAGGAGAAAGAGAGAGAGAGAGAGAGAGAGAGAGAGTTGGAGTGGGGAGTATATGACAGGATGGATGCAGGGTATAGATGTATTTTGACCTCAGCAAATGTATTTGAGGCGACTATAAAATCATTTTGTACGAGATGTGTCCCTATGACCTGGTTTCTTAAAAAGCAGAAGGGAAGAGAATATTGTTTTCGTATGACATTGGGGAACATATTGTGATAGTACTTGCACATGCCCTGACGGTCACCATGCACCCCCCCCCCCCCTCGAGTGAAGGTGATGCTCACTGTGTGCGTGACTGAATCACAAGATCTATGTATACATTTTTGGTTTCGTTAGGCTTGGTATGTGTTTGGACAGTAGATGGATCCACTTCGATACAAGTGTTATGTCCTTGTCAAGTAGTTTTTAGAAACTTCCTCTTTTACTTCTTTTCTTCATGTTTCTCCTCTCCGTTTTTCTGACATGTTATATTCAGTTTTCTTATTTTTGCTTATCATATTAACTATATATATTTCAATATTGACAAATCAATTTTAACTGTATCATATGTTTGAAATATGCAATGAGTCTTTTAATTGTACACATGACCATGGACCTAATTCATGACATGACCAATTCAGCCATTCGGCTGCGACACATGTTTTTAATTAACCTTGAATTGAATTGAATTAACACATCTAGACTCAAGAGGGCAAAATACATTACTATTTGCCTTATATATTCTTTTACAAACGAGATACAAGTACATATATACTATGAAGTTCTAGCTTCCAGCATTTTGGGTATCTTTTTTCCAGCGTTGAACTCGTTTGGAACCTGGCTCTGCCGCGGAACTTCAGACATGACGAAACGTGATTTTCATGATCATTAGAAAAATGTTTTTAAACTCATAAATACGCGACTCATCATCAATACGAGTAACAGAGGATCATGACTGGGATTCTTGTCGAAGTCATCGTCAAAAAAACGATTCGACATTAAAATCACCATGATCTTGACAAAAGATCATTGCTAACACCATGGACCTATTACGTAATAGGTCCATGCTAACACCGATCATTAATATCTGGAGGTACGGATCAAGCAATGTGACAAATGACAAATGTATTTATTTTACAATATATCGTGAACCTATAACACACGGAATTAATGTAATACTACGCCACTATAAATAACAAAACATAATGGGAAATACCTATTTCGACGATATATCGTGACGAGGTCTTATGACAAAAGTTTCAGAAGAACAAAAGAAGTTCCTTTCTTCAAATCGGCTCAATCCTGCGCACGCGCTTTTTATCACAACCTGCTTCAAAGCGTTATTTCCGTCGTACACCGTCGAGTTTCAGGAACTATATCATCGAACGCAGACAATGGTCAACAATTTCTTGTGATACTTCACAGTCTTTAGCAAATTGAAGCAATACTATCAGTTACTAGATTGACGCCGCGAGAGAAAAACTTCATTTACATTGTTCCGTAGCGATGAAAGCACATCCAATATTGTTTTCTTAGTATTGGATTTTTAATCAATGTTGTTAGTAACCACAACCTGCTTCAAAGCGTTATTTCCGTCGTACACCGTCGAGTTTCAGGAACTATATCATCGAACGCAGACAAAAGTCAATAGTCCTCGTGATACTTTACCGTCTTTAACAAATCAAAGCATTAATACTATCAGTTACTATCAGTTGACGCCCCAAGAGAAAAACTTCACCTCCATTGTTTTGTAGCGATGAAAGCACATCCAAAATTGCCTTCTTAGTATTGGATCTTGTCATCATTGTTCACTAAACTTGGTTCGAAGATGACGTTCATTCGATCGCAGGTGTTTTGTGTTTTTGTTGCTGTGTTTGTTGTACTTTTCTGTGTGGATCTTGCATTTAGAGTGGAAGGTGATATTATACCAAGACTAGCCAACATCGGAGATGATATCATACTAAGCTGCTATCGACCTGGTAGTGTTTATGATAACTTCAAGAATTGGTATAGAAATGGAACATTAATTGCCAACCAGGAAGGTGTCGTAATCAATGATCCTCGTTTTACACAAGCTGATACCTACAATGGATATCCTGATTCTTTTTCAGGGAAGTTCTTAATTAGTATTGTCTCTCAAATGCCGTTGGAATATAACTTTTTTCATTTTTTCGGCCTGCAAATGGGACAAAGTACCTTTAAGAAAGTACTTACAGAAAAAACACCTCATGTTCTGTGCGATACTGGAAATATTTATGTCACGCCTACTTTCTGAGAGAAGGTGTCAATGTTGGTCATAATATAACCAATCATCTTCAAAGATACACATTACAATGCTGACAAAATACTTTCTATCTATACAATTTTGGTTTCGTTAGGCTTTTAAGTGATCGAATGTATTTGGGCAGTCGATGTATCCACTTTTAATACTATTGCATTGTATACAAGTGTCATTTCCTTGTTAAGCGATGTTGAAGACTTAACATATTATCTAGACTGAAGAGGGCATAACACATTTACCGGTTGCAATATATTCCTTCATTACCAAACAAGATACATGACGAAACGTTATTTTCATGATCATTAAACAAATGTTTTTAAACTAATAAATACGAGACTCATCACCAATACGAGACTTATGACTGGGATTCGTATCGAGGTCATCATCAGAAATATATTAGACATTAAACTCGTAATGACCTTGACAAAAGATCATTGCTATCATTGATATATGGAGGCACGGATCAAGCAATGTGACAAATGACAAATTCATTCATTTTACAATATATCCTGAACCTAACACATGAAATTAAAGTTATACTATAGTGACAGAGCTTGATAGGAAATAGATATTTCGATGATGTGTCGTGATGAAATTGTATGAATGACTTCTAATTGCAAGAACAAGAAATGGGAATCTTCAATACCCTTCAAACACTTCTTTGTATGAACGTATGTCAGAATTTGTAAATGGTCAGCTATATAAGTGGGGACAGGACTGAACGTCGGAGATGACGTAGCCCTAGATTACATGATGGATTGGGACCTGAACATTGATAATAATAATTATAATAATGTTATCCTACTACTACTACTACTATACTACTACTACTACTACCAATAATAATAATAATAATTATACTATCATCACATTTACATTTTTCATAAGTTAGAAAGCGCATAAACAAGAATTAATTACAAATACAGAAAGAGAACATTATCATACGAAACTTACATTAGTTACAAACAAAGAGCAACATTAAAACAAATTGAAAAGATGTGTTTTTCAGACATTTCTTGAAAGCTGTTAGAGTATGAAATTTCTTTAGTACAGAGGTAAGGAGTTCCAGGTTTTGGAATTTCATATCTGTCTACTGTTTTGAGCCCGAGGGACGGTAAGTTTTAAAAAAAAGGGGGGGGGGGTGAGTTGGCATATAATCCTGACAATACCTTGTGACATTGCAGAGAGCCCCTGATAGCCACGACAAACACATTACAATCATTTCAAAGATCTACACCCAAGATGGATATTTACTTACTTTTCTTGGTATCATTATGGAATCACTTCGACGTCGATGTTCGCCTGACGATTTTCTGCTTCACTGAGATTCACTTGACAAACTTATTTTAGAACAGAAATTCACTTAAAAGAAAAAGGTTTTATTGTTCGTAATTGAATAACTTAAAATTTGCACAGTTCATACAACCGCCATTTTTCCAGATATTTGTTGATATATCGAAGGGAATCGTTGGAATGAAGAGAAATGTTGTATGCATGATCTAATACATAAAACTTTTCGGTAATAGCCAATCACTAAACCTAAATTGGGGAATTTTCGACGTCATTGCTCATGAATAAACATTGACCCTCTATCATCGTCGTTCAAATTGGACGAAACTCCCTTTTAAAATGCAACCAATGCAAAACCTATGGCATGTCAAAGGTCACAACTGTAGTCGTCCCTCTTTACTTCGGAGGACATACTATGTAAGATCGAATTTCTTTGCCCCGATTCTCACGCCCTCCCCTTTCCGTCATGACTAGAAATCACCACCTGTGCTCTTCCACAAACCAGCCCCACCCCCTATCTCACAAAAGCTGAGCTGGAGTCTCCTGGAGACTACAGGAGGAACATGACACCAACTTTTCAGAGATGGTTGTTCCCTCGACTATTTAAAACGAGCAAAATGAAGTAAATTTCTAAAAATTGTTAAAAATGAGTTAAGGGTACAACAATAATTAGTGTTCTTCCTCTCGCATTCACCTCACTTTTGTTCGCTTGCGAGATCACTGACTTCTCGAATGTCACCGCAGGTCCGCAGGAGTGGTAGCAAAACGAATTCATGCAGGAAGTTTAATGATGTTCTGTAAAACGTAGATGTTTAGACCTCACTTCGTTCGCACGTACAGCGCTTGCTGAAAATCCTTGCTTATTTGTTTTTAAACGCGCACGGTTCAAACCTCACTATTAATCGTGGTAGGGGGGTCAGACTTATGAAACATTGAGGTTTGGACCGCGGCTAAACCTTAGTTTTTGTCATACGTGTGAACGGGCCTACGAATGACATATCTGTAACGATTCAAGACTCGCAATACGATCTTGATATTATGTTTTTACAATGAAACTTATCTGAATTTTCTCCAATTTCAAAGCTTGAGATGAACATTATAGTATTAATGACTGCTTTGAGAGAAATAGTTGTTTTTATAAGCTCAAGGGAAGGTTAGAATTGTGCTATTACCCGAGGCGTGCCGAGGGGAATAGCCCAATTGTAACCTTCCCGAGAGCGTATAAAAACAACTATTTCTCGAATATTAAAGCAGTCATTAATACTTTTATATGCCGAAAAAAAATAGACTAAAAAATAAAAAATAAAAAATACTTTTTTTTTTGTCGAAGGTGAGAGTCGAACTCTTGCGTACAATGAGTGATGCATCTTAAACCAACGCCTTACACCACTCGGCCATCGCGCGCTGTTAAATGTTCGGCAGTTTTGTACAATATATACATTAAAATGGATTGAAACCGGCTTCGCGGCGTGATGAACGCTTCGCAAAAGCACCCTTCTTTTACTTTTGCAATGCATATTGGCACGAACTTAGATCAAGATCTATCGGAAGATGTTGTTTTTTTGTTTTTGGAAGTTTATTTTCGTCTTCATGTCAACAATGCAAGATAAAATTGTCGGTAAGATCGATCGAGATTCAATTGTATTGAAATTACCGACCAATTATTCGCACACATACGGTATCCTCGATCGCTCAAACCATTTTTTAACATGTAAACCTATGGGGTAACCATGGAGACTGAACTATTTTTTTAATAACCATGGTTATTAAAAATATTAAATGTTGTATGCATGGTTACCGGGAATTTTACAGGAACAGTTGAAGTTTATGAATGCAATTTCGACCAATCAGATGGCTGGATTACTTAAGTGAGGTATATAACATCTTATATTAATGCATGATCTTTGTTTTATGTTGATCATAATACAAGGCTGGTCGATTACAATAAACTTGTTTTTAGTGTATTTTTATTTTTGGGAAAAAAGAAGAAAATATACAGTGACTCTCCGCTGTCAGTGGTTATAAATAGCACCGGTTATTTGTAATTGAAAACTGCGTAATGCATATAATTGAATTCTTTTACTTGATCACAAATCAAATACATATTTAAGGCTATCACAACCCCGTCAAGACAACCATACAGTAGGACAAGAACAGTTGAAATTTATAAAAATGTTTAAAAATTATCTGGAAACTAATGAGTTTTTCTTTTGCAACCAAGTTTAAATAATCTTGAAGCACAATTACAAACATTTAATGCTGTTTCATTTCAATGTTAACCTAATTTAAAATCATCTTTCACTCTGTGCCATTATAACAATTTTTTTCGACATATATAAATATGAAAGTTCTAGAATTAATTTAAAGTAGCTTATGTATTGTGTAATAGACTGCTTAGCTATCTGTCTTTAAACGTTCAGTACTGTGTTGGGTTTTTGTTGTCAAAGAAATCTGTCTATTGATTTTATCTTAAATATTCTGTTATAGTCCATTAGAATAATTTGAATAAAAGGAACATACTGTATAAGGCAGTTTTATATCGCTTTATTCTGTTAACCGTGTATTCCTCATATCCAATTTATTGCTATTGATAGTTGATAATTGATGTATTTGATCTCGTTCCTCCTGATTCACCTATTACCTGTAGGAGTATGAATGTGAATGACAATTAAGTTTGAGTACGTTTGACAATAGATACTGTGAAATCTAAAGTGTTTGATGATGATTGACGGGAGTTTGTGATAAAATAGCGATAAAAAGCTATCTTTCGTCCCTTACAGAAAAGTTAGGGGGGTTCTTACCGGGATGCCAACTTTGAGCCAGAGGTGATAGTGAGACATTGCGAGGGAGGTAATGAGCATTTAAATGGCGATTCAGTCGGCGAATAAGCGGGGGGGGGGGGGGGGGGGGGGGGCCAGGGGAGTGAGAGCCACTTTTCTTTAATCAACAACCCCCCCCCCCCCCCCTTGAGCAAAAAACAAAACAAACAACAACAATAAAAACTAATTTTAAAGGGGGGAGGGGGGTTAACGCGGATCACCGAACCCCTAGTTTGTACGGGCCTGCCATGTAATAAGGTATAAGAGAAACAAGGTTTGTAAGCATATACACTGTAAGTTGACAAGCCATCTATTAATATGTTTACTATGTTCACAAAGAAGTATTTACCATTTGTTTATCAATTATTCATATAATATGTTCAAAATATGTTCTTTGGACCCCATGGAAGAACAGGACCATTTTGAAAATGGTCCTGAATTGGTCTATTTAAGCGTTCGTCTATACTTTTTACATTTACTTACTTTCTTATCATTTTAAATGTGCTTTATATGTCTGTTTTTAAAACTTGTATGTACATAGGGATTTCGGAAATAAAAACAAACAAACAAACAATGTTCCAAATACGATATTGGTAAAAGAAAAGCAGAAGTTTGTTACAAAATGTAATGACCAATACACTTGATACAAAGAAAAAGAATCAACGATCAACATATAACTTCACATCCATGATGTGCAACACTTTGACTTTGAATGTAGGAAGTAAAAAAGCACGCAATATAAGAAGTAGACATACATATAACTTCCTGGTTCGGTGTACGTTTTCGTTTCCCTTTTTATTAAGTCAAATATTTGTCAAGAAAAAGGGTGTGTGACGGTGAGAAGAAAGAAAAATTTGGGAGCAGGCGAGTACGCAGGGAGGGGGGGGGGGGGGGGTTGTTTTGGGGTTAACCGCCCCCTCAAATATTTTTTGGGAAACAAAATTGAATACTCCTTACCAACCCCCCCCCCCCCCCCCCCCCCCCAACTGAGCAAAATATCGGGGGCCGCGATTTTCAAATTTCGGGGGGCCAAACAAAAAATTGTTGCTCACTAGAGTTACATTATTAGTAGTATTAGTAGTAGTAGCAGTCAGTAGGAGAGTATTAGTAGTAGAAGTAGTAGTAGAAGTAGTAGTAGTAGTAGTAGTAGTAGTAGTAGTAGTAGTAGTAGTAGTAATTAGTACCGCTCTTATGGCAAAGAAATTAACATAAAATTAACCACTGTATGGTTGGGAAAGAGGTTATTCAAAGTAAGCTAACTTCAACGTTGATGATGACGTCATTTTCATTTACAAAACACGGAAATACTTACAGGAAAACAGTACATATTCTGTGCGATACTGGAAATATCTATGCCACGCCTATACATGTACTTTCTGAGAGAAAGTGTCAATGCTGGTTATAACATGACCAATGATTTTTCCAAAATACATAACATAATGCTGACATTGACAATATAGTTTCTATATGTATACAATTTTGGTTTCGTTAGGCTTCTAAGCGGTCGTATACGTGTTTACACAAATGCAGACAATGATCAATAGTCCTTGTAGTACTTCACCGTTTTTAACAAATCAAAGCAATACTATCAGGTACTAGATTGATGTTGCAGGAGAAAAACTTCACTTACATTGTTCCGTATAGCGATGAAAGCACATCTTCTATTGTCTTCTTAGTATTGGATTTTTCATCCTTGTTCACTAAACTTGGTTCCAAGATGGCGTTCATTCGATCGCAGGTGCTTTGTGTTTTTGTTTCTGTGTTTGTTGTACTTTTCTGTGTGGATCTTGCATATAGAGTGAAAGGTGATGTAATATTAAGACTAGCAAACATCGGAGATGATATCACACTAAGTTGCTATCAACATGATAACTTCATGAGTTGGTTTAGAAATGGTACATTGATTGCCAACCGGAAAGGTGTCTTAATCAATGATCCTCGTTTTAAACAAGCTGGTACCTACAATGAATATCCTTATTCTAGCAATATACGAATTTCTAACATCAGAATTAGTGATTCAGCTACCTTCCAATGTCGAAACTTTTATGACGAAGAAATTCATTCGTATGACTTACGTGTAATTAGCTGTTCTAATTGCATTAAAGCAACTCATTCAAATCCAGATACAATAAAAGTGATTTGTACTCTGGATAATTATTGGACAAGGCAGGTGCTTTCTAAATACATAATTTTAAACGACAACACATATCAGAACGTTACAATTGCAGGTAACATCTTCGTTTTTTCGATTACTGTGACTAAATTAAACAGGCTTCGTTCAGAGTTCTATCTGCAAATTGAGGCGGAGACGAGGATCACCTGCATGCTACCAACTCAGCCCACGCCATCCTCCTCTCCTACGACTACGCTACCAACAACTTCTTTGTCTTTGAAACAAACATCGCAAAATGGATTATCGACATTATCTTTTACAGCTCACACATCAAAGGACAAAACTGCCAGCTCGGACAAAAACACGAGGGGTGGTAATATAACCCTGATAATTATCGTCATTCTTGGTTCTGTCTTCATTCTGATACTGATCGTAATCATTGTTCTGCGATGTAAGAAAACGAAAGATCGACAAGAAGATAAACACACTGGCAATGCGTCGATTGAAAAGGAGACTCTAGAAGTTTGTTACGAATCGGTTGAAGATGGATCCTGGAAGCGTCCAGAGTGTGCTACTACCATTAAAGAGTTGAGTGAAACCAGCTTGGATCAACGAAATGCAGATCATCCTGAAAATTGTGAAATGATCGACAATATTCTTTACGATTCTAGAGACAAGACCGCTGATAGTTGCATCTCAAGAATAGAAGGTCCGATCGACAACGCGCTCTATGCAATGCCGGACAAAAGGGCAACCATCAATCGTGAGTCAAAATCAACATCAAAAGTTACTGATAAATCTTCCAATTCAGATCACCTCTATGGCAACAGTGTCATCATCACTCAAGGGGACCAGTATGAGAATACCAAGATGCCAGGATCAGGAGATGATGCTGAGGAGATTCCGCTATATGACATGCCAGATGAAGGACCCACGAGGAATACCTTGAAGGCCACTCCAGAAGCAGGACAGACACCAACCTTGTCTAAGGATGAGATAGTCAGTGTAGATGCATTGTATGCCGAGGTTGATTAGGCCAAGAAAACAAGAAACGAATACCTTTGGGGTTTTTTTCTTGATAATTATTTTGTTTAAAACTTTGCAAATTCGAATTAACTTGTTGTTCAAGGGTACATTGCTTTGAACTTTA
>JAVYIG010001502.1:0-237383 GCA_035222895.1 Strongylocentrotus droebachiensis | reverse complement strand
GTCCGCGTTTACCCCCCTTTAACAAATTTGTTTTTATTGTTTTTGTTTTTTGTTCAAGAGGGGGGGGGGGGTGTTGATTAAATAAAGTGGTGCTCCATACCCCCTCCCGTTGAGCAGAAAGAAACAAACTTAGTGCTCACTACCCCCCCCCCCCCCCCGGCTTATTCGCCGGCTGGTTCGCCATTTACATGTATATTTTGTCCTCTTTCTTTGTCCGTGATGTTCATAGTGTTACTTCCTGCATGCTTGTATATCGTCGAGTGCAATCTAAAAGATTTCTAATTGTAGTCAACATGGGCGGTTAAGTACGTTGACACGCATGAACAGTCGGCGTTCGTCGTGTTCTCGTCCACTCAATCTAAAAGTCCCTATTGCCAAACGTACTAAAACTGCATTGTCATTCAAATTCATACTCCTACAGGTAATAGGTGAATCAGGAGGGAAGAGATCAAATACATATGTATTATCCACTATCAATAGCAATAAATTGGATATGAGGAATACACGGTTAACAGAATAAAGTGATATAAAAACTGCCTTATACAGTATGTTCCTTTTATTCATAATTATGCATCAATTATTCTAATGGACTATAACAGAATATTTAAGATAAAATCAATAGACAGATTTCTTTGACAACAAAAACCCAACACAGTACTGAACGTTTAAAGACAGATAGCTAAGCAGTCTATTACACAATACATAAGCTACTTTAAATTAATTCTAGAACTTTCATATTTATATATGTCGAAAAAAAATTGTATTAATGGCACAGAGTGAAAGATGATTTTAAATTAGGTTAACATTGAAATGAAACAGCATTAAATGTTTGTAATTGTGATTCAAGATTATTTAAACTTGGTTGCAAAAGAAAAACTCATTAGTTTCCAGATAATTTTTTTTTTTTTTTTATAAATTTCAACTGTTCTTGTCCTACTGTATGGTTGTCCTGACGGGGTTGTGATAGCCTTAAATATTTATTTGATTTGTGATCAAGTTAAAGAATTCAATTATATGCATTACGCAGTTTTCAATTACAAATAACCGGTGCTATTTATAACCACTGACAGCGGAGAGTCACTGTATATTTTCTTCTTTTTTTCCAAAAATAAAAATACACTAAAAACAAGTTTATTGTAATCGACCAGCCTTGTATTATGATCAACATAAAACAAAGATCATGCATTAATATAAGATGATGTTCATCTCAAGCTTTGAAATTGGAGAAAATTCAGATAAGTTTCATTGTAAAAACATAATATCAAGATCGTATTGCGAATCTTGAATCGTTACAGATATGTCATTCGTAGGCCCGTTCACACGTATGACAAAAACTAAGGTTTAGCCGCGGTCCAAACCTCAATGTTTTCATAAGTCTGACCCCCCTACCACGATTAATAGTGAGGTTTGAACCGTGCGCGTTTAAAAACAAATAAGCAAGGATTTTCAGCAAGCGCTGTACGTGCGAACGAAGTGAGGTCTAAACATCTACGTTTTACAGAACATCATTAAACTTCCTGCATGAATTCGTTTTGCTACCACTCCTGCGGACCTGCGGTGACATTCGAGAAGTCAGTGATCTCGCAAGCGAACAAAAGTGAGGTGAATGCGAGAGGAAGAACACTAATTATTGTTGTACCCTTAACTCATTTTTAACAATTTTTAGAAATTTACTTCATTTTGCTCGTTTTAAATAGTCGAGGGAACAACCATCTCTGAAAAGTTGGTGTTCATGTACCTCCTGTAGTCTCCAGGAGACTCCAGCTGAGCTTCTGTGAGATGGGGGTGGGGGCTGGTTTGTGGAAGAGCACAGGTGGCGATTTCTAGTCATGACCGAAAGGGGAGAGCGTGAGAATTGGGGCAAAGAAACTCGATCTTACATAGTATGTCCTCCGAAGTAAAGAGGGACGACTACAGTTGTGACCTTCGACATGCCATAGGTTTTGCATTGGTTGCATTTTAAAAGGGAGTTTCGTCCAATTTGAACGACGATTATAGAGGGTCAATGTTTATTCATTAGTAATGACGTCGAAAATTCACCAATTTAGGTTTGGTGATTGGCTATATTACCGAAAAGTTTTATGTATTAGATCATGCATACAACATTTCTCTTCATTCCCACAATTCTCTTCGATATGTCCACAAATATCTAAAAAAAAAATGGCGGTTGTATGAACTGTGCAATTTCTTATTATAATATAAGTTTGTCAAGTAAATCTCAGTGAAGCAGAAAATCATCGGGTGAACATCGACGTCGAAGTGATTCCATATGATACCAAGAAAAAGTAAGTAAATATCCATCTTGTGTGAAGATCTCTGAAATGTTTGTGATGTGTTCGTCGTGGCTGTCAGGGGCTATCTGCGATGTCACAAGGTATTGTCGGGATTATATGCCATCCCCCCCCCCCTTTTTTTTTTTTTTTTTTAAAACTTACCGTCCCTCGGGCTCAAAACAGTAAACAGGAAGGAGAACTCCTTACCCCCTGTCAGTGGCGTAATGGGCAAAAACATTTGGGGGGGCTGACAAAAAAAAATCCGCATCACCCCACTCTTACATGCAGGCCCCGCTGAACGTTTTTTTTTTTGGGGGGGGGGGGGGGTCTAGGGGCAAAGCCCCGGCGGGGGTCAAGGGGTGGAGCCCCCGAATTTCAAGGGGGTATGGGCATCAGTGGCGGATCCAGGAATTTCTTACCTGGGTGAAATATATGTAAAACGATGAAGCGACAGAGCGAGGCTTCAGCGGCGAGGGAGCGGAGCGACCAAGCGGGGGTGGGTCTGGGAGGGGGTTTTGACCCCCTCCCAGAGTGGGCAGCATCTGCAATTTTAGAACAACATTAGACGCATTTTCAGACACTTCCTGGAGTAATATGACGTGAAATTGCTTTCTCCTACCCCCTCCAAGAGTAGGGATCTTTTGCAATTTGAGAACCACATTTGGCGCATTATTTTCCACAGGCACTTGTTATCAGGGGCGTCGCCAGACCTTTTTCAGTGGGGGAGGGGGGGGGGGGGTGTAGAAGCCACCGATTACCAACAAAACTAGCCACCAATTTATTACCGACAAATAAATTTATGCAAATGTCCAAATGTCTACAAATTTAACCCTATAAAACTGGGCCAGGAACTAAGTTATTTTTCTGTTTTCCCCCTCCCGCGCGAAGCGCAGAAGCTTTGACACTTCATTAAATTATTAGAGAAAGAAGACGATTCGTTGTAACGTTCTCGACTCTTAATTCTTGTTTCGCCCCTCCCACGCGAAGCACAGAAGCTATGACGTTTCATTTAATAATTCGAGAAAAAAGACGATTCATTGTACCGTTCTCGACTTTTAATCCTTGTCTGAATTTCAGTTCTTCGTCCCCCCCCTCAAGCGCGAAGCGCGGAAGCTTTGACGTTTCAATAAATTATTACTCTTAATCCGTGTCTGAATTCATTTACGCCCATCCCGCGCGAAAGCTTTCACGTTTCATTTAATTATTAGAGAAAGAAGACGATTCGTTGTATCATGTCCTTTTCTGAATTCAGCCTTCCCCCCTCCCACGTGAAGCGCGGAAGCTTTGACGTTTCTTTAAATTATTAGTCTTAATCCGTGTCTGAATTCATTTCCGCCCATCCCTTTGACGTTTCATTAAAAATTAATAATTAGAGAAAGAAGACGACTCGTTGTATCGTGTCCTTGTCTTAATTCAGTTGCTCCCCCCCCCCTCCCGCGCGAAGCGCGAAAGCTTTGCCGTTTCATCGGGCATTAAATTATTAGATAAAGAAGACGATTCGTCGTACCTTTCTCTACTTCTAATCCTAGTCTGAATTCAGTTGCCCCCCTCCTCCCGCAGAAGCTCGACAGCTTTGCCGTTTCATTGGCATTAAATTATTAGATAAAGAAGACGATTCGTTGTACCGTTCTCTACTTCTAATCCTAGTCTGAATTCAGTTGCCTCCCCCCGTTTGCCGTTTGCCGTTTCATAAAATTATTAGATAGAGAAGACGGTTCGATGTACATACTTTTAATCCTTGTCTGAATTCAGTTTCCCCACTAGCTGCGCCCCTTATTATAACGGTACACGTGTAGTGTTACATGATGTACGTATCGAACGTTCGTTCGCAAATCTGTGCATGCACAGCCCGAGTGGAGGATAGTGCTTGTCGCAGTAGCTTCTGGAAAAGAATTTTCTACTAGTTTACTGTTCGTGGCCCATTGGTGACTATAACAAAAGATATGCTCTTCCTGGCTATTTGGGAATGTGTCAGTTGGCAACAAAAATGGAGAAACGCGCATTTTGTTGAAAATCATGTGATATTACAAACATTTATAAATCACTTGTATGGAATTTTAAAAATAAGTCATGGTTGAATTTCATTTGGGGGGGGGGGGGGGGGCTTGCGCCCCCCAAGCCCCCCCCCCCCCCCACCAGTACGCCAGTGCCCCTGTACTAAAGAATTGTATACTCGCACAGATTTCAAGATATTGTTTGAAAACACATATTTTCAATTTCTTTAATATTGCTCTTTTGTAATAATGTAAGTTTCGTATGATAATGTTCTCTTTCTGTGTTTGTAATTAATTCTTGTTTATGCGCTTTCTAACTTAAATATGAAAATGCGCTCTGTAAATGTGATGATATTATTATTATTATTCGTAGTAGTAGTAGTAGAAGTAGTAGTAGTAGTAGTAGTAGTAGTAGTAGTAGTAGTAGAAGTAGTAGTAGTAGTATTATAACATTGTTATGATTATTATTATCAATGTTCAGGTCCCAATCCGTCATAAAATCTAGGGTTACGTCATCTCCGACGTTCAGTGCTGTCCCCACTTATATAGCTGACCATTTACAAATTCTGACATGCGTTCATACAAAGTAGAGTTTCAAAGGTATTGAAGATTCTCATTTCTTGTACTTGCGATTAGAATTTAGTCATAAAATCTCATCACGACACATCATCGATATATCTATTTCCTATCATGCTTTGTCACTATAGTATTATTTTAATTTCGTTTGTTAGGTTCAAGATACATATCATTTGTATCATTTGTCACATTGCTTGATCCGTACCTCGAGATATCAATGATCAGTGTTAGCAATGATCTTTTGTCAAGGTCATTGCGATTTCAATGTCTAATATATTTCTGATGATGACCTCGATACGAATCCCAGTCATAATCATCTATTCCTCGTATTAGTTACGAGTCTCGTATTGTTTAGTTTAAAACGTTTCCTTAACGATCATGAAAATAACGTTTCGTCATGTATCTTGTTTGGTAATGAAGGAATATATTGCAACCGGTTAATTGATTATGCCCTCTTCAGTCTAGATGTGTTGAGACTTCAACTTGTTTAACAAGAAAATGACACTTGTATCACCTAGAAGCCTTACGAAACCAAAACTGTATACCTAACTTGTATTTTGGAAGATGATTGGTTATATTATGACCAACCTTGAGTTGACATTTATTCTCAGAAAGTAGGCGTGGCATAGATAGTTTCAGTATCGCACCCAAAAGGGTCTTTCTGTAAGAATTTCCGTGTTAGGTACTTAAATACAAATTCTCCATTGCGTCGTGTTTCCAAGGTTGGAAAAGACGTAAATGAGAAATACGTTATAGTTTTATTTTTGTCACGATTATAGGCCGATTTAGAAAATCCGGATTAAGACGGTTTTCTTCCATTCTTGACGAAATAACCAAATTAACTTAATATTTTTACATAGTGCACAAATTTACAATATTTTTTACAACATGAAACATTTCTATAATCCAAGGACTGAGTAAAGGCTTGTTTGAACAAAATTACATGATGACAAAGCATGGTTAAAATGTTATTATACAACACCTACGTGGATTCTTGTCATTTGATTGGAGGATTGTTGGTCACATGATATTCAATAGATGTTATACTGCACGGTCGTGCATTTTTGGTTATGCAGACTGCGTACCTCTCAGCCGTGCGCGCGCGTATCCCTGCGTGTATCTGACGCGAAGGCAATCTGAATGTAATCGAGAAGGCTTGACTCCAACTTTAATTTATCTTTAAATATAAGGAGTAAAGCATAATTTGTTGACTAACGTTCTATTAGATCTTCTTCGATGTTGTATAAAACAAATAATGAATGTTTTTCACTCGTTCAATGGTGCGAAATATTTTCATTCGTTGAAAGATAAACGTTAATTCTATTCAACTCGGCTGACGCCTCGTTGAATAGAATGTTAATCTTTCAACTCATGAAAATATTCGCACTATTGAACTCATAACCAATCATTATTTGTATAGTATAGTATAAATGACTGCTTTGAGAGAAATAGTTGTTTTTATACGCTCAAGGGAAGGTTAGAATTGTGCTATTACCCGAGGCGTGCCGAGGGGAATAGCCCAATTGTAACCTTCCCGAGAGCGTATAAAAACAACTATTTCTCGAATATTAAAGCAGTCATTAATACTTTTATATGCCGAAAAAAAATAGACTAAAAAATAAAAAATATAAATATTTTTTTTTTGTCGAAGATGGGATTCGAACTCTTGCGTACAACAAGTGATGTATCTAAAACCAACGTCTATACCACTCGGCCATCGCGCGCTTTCACCATGCTTGGCAGTTTTGTACGATATATACATTAAAATGGATTGAAACCGGCTTCGCGTGATGAATGCTTCGCAAAAGCTCCATTAAACGGGCCCTTCTTTTACTTTTGCAATGCATATTGGCACGAACTTAGATCAAGATCTATCGGCAGATGTTGTTTTTTTGTTTTGGGAACTTTATTTTCGTCTTCATGTCAACAATGCAAGATAAAATTGTCGGTAAGATCGATCGAGATTCAATTGTATTGAAATTACCGACCAATTCTTCGCACACGTATGGTATCCTCGATCGCTCAGACCATTTTTTAACATGTAAGCCTATGGGGTAACCATGGAGACTGACCTATTTTCCCAATAACCATGGTTATTGGGATTTTGAACTGTTTTAACCATGGTTACTGGGAATTTTCGGGAACAGTTAAAGTTTATGAATGCAATTTCGACCAATCAGATTGCTGGATTACTTAAGTGAGGTATATAATAATTAATAAAAGAGTACCAGTAATTGGTGACAGGTACTTAGGTGAGTAAACATATATTTATATATCTTTTTTTTAAATACAAATTCTTCGTTTCTGATCTTAAGGAAATCATTATTTTTATCCTGTGAATGACGACTTAACGCGTACTCAATAGCTCTGCGTGTTTTACAAATACAGATTATACCGTTTCGAAAGATAAATAAATCGTCATTGGATATGAATATTGAGAAGCAAAATACAAAGGAAGTAAAATGATGTACCATATATAGAACAACGTGATATAAGAACACCTATACAATCATAGCCGTGATAGAGAAACTCGTTATTTAAGGTCCTAATGTAATTATTCTTAGATGTTATCGATGTTATATTATTTTATGTTAATATTACGGTCGGTGAGAAAGTAGATATACTTATTTTCTAGATTATAAAAGTGAACATCGTATTTTAGTCATTTATTTTCTCGTACGAACGAATACAAAGCAGTTTTATTGGTGCCAGGTAAAAATGTCAGAAGTAAAAATGTCAGAGGTAAAAATGTCAGAGGTAATAATGTCAGAGGTTTAAATGTCAGAGGTACAAACAAAAAATGTCAAAAAATGACATGACATTTCTATTTTTGACATTTTTAACTGTGACTTTTTTTACCTCTGACATTTTTACACCGAGCCGTTTCAAGCAATGCCGATAACTTGAAAAGTAAGCAGAGGCCATCCACCTCCTTCTACGTTGCAGAAATATAGAAATAAATCCATTTCATCTGATCACACCTTTTTCCCCAATTTTTTCAAACAGAATCTTCAGTGCACGACATTCAAAGACATCGGTTCATGATAATACTTTACAAAAGAACTGTAGTTAGAGTTCAAATCAGGTTTATCTTAATTCCCTTTCTAACTTCAGTAGATAGTTTGGTTTGAGTTTCCTTTATAATCAACCATTCATATCACCGTAAAGACTTTTAAAAGAGAGTCGTAATGTTTGTACGCTCTAAATGATGATTATCTAGAGCCATTAAAACGTTCCTGAACTTGTCACACGAGCAGATAACTTTAAGGTATTCGTAAAATCACGATTTTATACCAATCTCTCCTTCAGTTCGTTAGTGAGAACCTTTACTGTTAAAAAAGATGGTATTACCAGATTTTAACATTTTTAACACTTTTTCCGAGCCCATTTTCCTATCATGTTGTATGTAAGATTTCCATGCTACACAACGTGGCTTCATGTTCAGACGGTTAGTGCCTTCCTCAGTAATCAACTTCAAGTCATTAATTTCTCAAAATGTAACCAAATATTGTTTCAATAAAGATTCGAAAATCGGTTACTTGCCTTTAGGTGACAAAACACCCCCAATAATCATCTTCAAGTAAATCTTATGTCAAAATATTGTTCAGTATAAGTGTATTGATTCGAAAATAGGCTGCTTGTCTTTAAGATTTTGATTCGCTTATATTTTCTTAGTCTAATAAATTTCAACATAGAACGCATCTACACTGACTACCTCATCCTTAGACAACGTTGATGTCTGTTCTGCTTCTGGAGTGGCCTTCAAGGTATTCTTCGTGGGTCCTTTATCTGGCATGTCATAGAGCGGAATCTCCTCAGCATCATCTCCTGATGCTGGTATCTTGACATCGTCATACTGGTCCCCTTGCTGAAGGGTACCCCTGATCTGCTCGTGTTGAGTGATGACAGCACTGTTGCCATAGAGATGATCTGAATTGGAAGGTCTACCAGTAACTTTTGATGTTGATTTTGACTTACGATCGGTTCCCCTCAATTCCATAATGGGAGTAGCATACTCTGGACCCTTCTGAGATCCATCTTCAATTGATTCGTAACAAACTTCAGGATGCTCCTTTGTATCTGCATGATCTGCAATTCGTTGATCCAAGCCGGTTTCTCTCAATTCCTTAATGGAAGTAGCATACTCTGGACCCTTCTGAGATCCATTTTCAAGTGATTCGTAACAAACTTCGGCAACCTCCTTTTTAATCGACGCATTGCCAATGTGTTTATTTTCTTGTCGATCTTTCGTGTTCTTACATCGCAGAACAATGATTACAATCAGTATCAGAATGAAAACAGAACCAGGAATGACGATAACCAGGGTTATATTACCATCCCTCGTGTTTTTGTCCGAGCTGGCGTTTTTGTTCTCTGATGTGTGAGCTGTATAAGATAATGTCGATGGTCTATTTTGCGATGTTTGTTTCAAAGACAAAGAAGTCGTTGATTCCGTAGTCGTAGGAAAGGAGGGTGACGTTGGCTGATTTGGTAGCATGCATGTGATCCTCGTCTCCTCCTTAATTAGCAGATAGAACTCTAAAGGAAGCTTGTTTAATTCAGTCACAGAAATCGAAAAAGAAAAGATGTTTCCTTCAATAATTACAGCCTTCAAGCGATATGTGTTCCCGTTTAAAATTATGTATTTATGCAGCACCTGGCCTGTCCAGTAATTATCCAGAGTACAAGCCACTTTTATTTCATCTGGATGTGAATGAGTTGCTATTATGCAATTAGAACATTTAATGACACGTAAGTCATACGAATGAATTTCTTCGTCATTAAAGTTACGACATTGGAAGGTAGCTGAATCATTCATTCTGATGTTAGAAATGTGTAAATTGTTAGAATCAGGAAATTCACCATATCTATCTGCCTGTGTAAAACGAGTATCATTGATTACAACACCGTCATAGTTGGCAATTAATGTTCCATTTCTATACCAATTTTTGTAGTTATCATAAGCAAAATCAGATCGATAGCAGCTTAGTTTGATATCATCTCCGATGTTTGCTAGTCTTGGTATTATATCACCTTCCACTCTATATGCAAGATCCACACAGAAAAGTACAACAAACACAGTAACAGAAGCACAAAACACCTGCGATCGCCGAATGAACGCCATCTTGAAACCAAGTTTACGAACAATAATGAAAAATCCAATACTAAGAAAACAGTATCAGATGTGTTTTCATCGCTACAGAACAATGCAAGCCAGTTTTTCTCTCGGGGCGTCACCTGATAGTAACTGATAGTATCGCTTTGATTTGTTAAAGACGGTGTCACAAGTATCACAAGTACTGTTTGACCATTGTCTGCATTAGATGATATAGTTCTTGAAACTCGACGGTGTATGACGGAAATAACGTTTTGCAGCAGGTCGTGATGAAAAGCGCGTGCGCAAGATTGGGCCGATTTTAACAAGGGAACTTCTTTTTTTCTTCTAACAAAATTTGTTATGAAACCTCATCGCGACAAATCATTGAAATATGTATATATTTCCCATCATGATTTGTCACCATATAGTGGCGTAGTATTACATTCAATTTGTGTTTTAGGTTCAGGGTATATTTCAAAATGAAAAAAGTTGTCATTTGTTACACTGCTTGATCCGTACCTCCAGATATCAATGATCTGTGATAGCAATGATCTTTTGTCAAGAACATGGCAATTTTAATGTCGAATCTATTTTGACGATGACCTCGATACGAATCACAGTCGTGATCCTCTATTACTCGTAGTATTGATGAGTCTCGTATTTATTAGTTTAAAAACATTTCTTGAATGATTATGAAAATCACGTTTCGTCATGTCTGAAGTGCCGCGCCAGAGCCAGGTTCTAAAAGATTTCAGCCTGGAAAAAAAAAGATACCCCAAATGCTGGAAGCTAGAACTTCACAGTACCTTTCTTTCGTTTGTTAATCAAATATCATATTGCAACCGGTAAATTGGATTCTGCCCTCTTGAGTCTAGGTGTGTTGAGACTTTCACTTGCTTGACAAGGAAATTACACTTTTATTTAATAAAGTGGATCCATCGACTGCCCAATTAGATTCGATGACTTAGAAGCATAACGAAACCAAAATTGTATGCATAGAAAGTATCTTGTCAGCATTCTAGTTTGTATTTTGGAAGATGATTGGTTATATTGTGACCAACATTGACACTTTCTATTTTCAGTATCGCACAAAACATGAATTGATTTTCTGTAAGTACTTCCTTAAAGGTACTATGTCCCATTTGCAGGCCGAAAAAAAGAAAAGGTTAAAGTCCATCGACATTTGAAAGACAATACTAATTTAGAACTTCCCTAAAAACGAAAGGGCTTGAAAGTGGCTTTTAGTGGAATAATAATGACCATTAGTTGTCGAATCGACTTAAGTGATTGTAATCACTTAAGTAATAGTCTGATTTTCAGACCCTTTAACCGAATGGTCATACGTTTTGTGCTGCACAAAGACTCAATCAGTTTAATTTTGTCCATTACAAGCAGTGGGTTATTGATGTAGACAAGTGCTCACGTACCTGTTACAGCTCATTTTATGTATGTTAGTACCAAAGAAAAAAAGATGTCAGTCAGTCACTCAATAGTCTAATTACAGTGTCTAGAAGGTAAACGGGTTTCCTTGCATAATTTGAATACTAGGGCACTGCTATTTTTTAAATTTCATAGTTAGGACATACATGACATATTCATAATTCCTGCACAGTTCTACAGAATTTGATGTTGGCTGCAAAAGGGATATAGTATATTTAATAGGTAAATGAAAGTTATGTCATTAACAACGTTGAAGTCAGCTCGTTTGAAGAACCTCTTACCCAATCAAATACAATGGAGAATACTGTTTATGATGATATTCTTTGCCATAAGAGCCTCACTAATTACTACTTCTACTACTACTACTTCAAATAATAATAATATATCTCGATCTATTTAGGACTTTACAGATTATTTTTACCCTGGTCATGTGATTCAGTCACGCATACAGTGTGCATAGTCTCCAAATTAACTTTTTATTTTTTACCTCGTGCAAACATTTACAATATGTTTTACAACTTGAAACATCTCTTCAATTCAAAGACTGAGTTAAAGCTTATTCACAAAAATTACATAATTACAAAGCGTGGTAAAAATGCTGATAATTAAAAGAGTACCAATATTTGGTGACAGGTACATGTACTTAAAAAGAGTAAATATTTCTTTTGGTAAACAAATTCTGTGTTTCTGATACGCGTACTCAATAGCTCTGTGTACAAATACATATCATGCTGTTTTGAAAGCAAAAATTGTCATTGGATATGAATATTGAGAACATTCTTGCTAAATTAAAAGTAAGGCACGGGATATACAAAACGTATTTACTCTTAGATGGTATTGTTTATATCTTAACGTTCATAATATGACGGTCGGTGAGAAAGCAGAGATACACATTTTCTATATTATAAAAGTGAACGTCGTATTTTAGTCATTCTTGTTTTGAACAAGCGAAAGGCTACTGAAGTTACCATGTAGTTGATTTCTTGAAAATCTCTACAATCATGTTAAATATATATACATACAACTGTCAGGTCACCAACAAGCAATCCGGCATTGACGATGACTTTAAAAGTAAGCAGAGGCAATCCACCTCCTTCTACCTTGCAGAAATATTGAATAAACCATTTCATCAGACCACACTCTTTTTGTCTCCCTTTTTATATTTACAGAATCTTAAGTGCACGGCATTCAAAGACATCGGCTGGTGATAAGACTTTACAAAAAGAAATGTAATTAGATTTCAAATCAGTTTTATCTTAATTCTCTTTTAAACTTACATAATTTAGTTTGAGTTTTCATTGGAACCAAAATATCATTATCACCGTATAGACTAAAGAAAACAGTAGTATACTGTTTGTACACTCAAATGATGGTATTATCTTTCCTGAACTTGTCACACTAGCAGATAACTTTAAGGTGTTCGTAAAATCAGGAATTTACACCAATATCTCCTTCAGTTCGTTAATGAGAACGTTTACTGTTAAAAAGATGCTTAAAACTCTAACGATGGTATTACAGATTTAAACCCTTTTTTCCGAGCCCATTTTCCTATCATGTTCAGACGGTTAGTGCCTTCCTCAGAAATCAACTTCAAGTCATTAATTTATCAAAATGTAACCAAATATACTTTCAATAAAGATTTGAAAATCGGTTACTTGCCTTTTAGTGACAAAACATACTAAACACCTGCCACCCCCAATACTCATCTTCATGTAAATCTTATGTCAAATATTTTTCAATATAAGTGTATTGATTCGAAAATAAGCTGCTTGTCTCTAAGATTTTGATTCGCTTATATTTTATTAGTCTAATAAATCTCAACATACAACGCATCTACACTGACTACCTCATCCTTAGGCAAGGTTGGTGTCTGTCCTGCTTCTGGAGTGGCCTTAAAGGTATTCCTCCTGGGCCCTTCATCTGGCATGTCATAGAGCGGAATCTCCTCAGCTCCACCCCCTGATCCTGGCATTTTGACATTCTCATACTGGTCCCCTTGCTGAAGGGTATCCCTGTTCAGCTCTTGTTGAGTGATGATAGCACTGTTGTTATAGAGATGATCTGAATTGGAAGATCTACCAGTAACGATTGATGTTGATTTTGACTCACGACTGGTTCCATTCAATTCCATAATGGAAGTAGCACACTCTGGACCCTTCTGAGATCCATCTTTAATCGATTCGTAACAAACTTCAGGATGCTCCTTTGTATCTGCACGATCTGCAATTCGTTGATTCAAGCTGGTTCCATTCAATTCCATAATGGAAGTAGCATACTCTGGACCCTTTCGAGATCCATCTTCAACTGATTCGTAACAAACTTCAGGAATCTCCTTGATATCAGCATGATCTTCAATTCGTTGATCCAAGCTGGTTTCTTTCAATTCCTTAATGGAAGTAGCGTACTCTGGACTGTTTTGAGATTCATCTTCAACTGATTCGTAACAAACTTCAGAAGTCTCCTTTTCAATCGACGCATTGCCAATGTGTTTATTTTCTCGTCGATCTTTTGTTTTCTTACATCGCAGAACAATGATTACAATCAGTATCAGAATGAAGACAGAACCAAGAATGACGATGATTAGGGTTATATTACCAATACCATCCCTCGTGTTTTTGTCCGAGCTGGCATTCTTGTTCTTTGGTGTGTAATTTGTTGTTGTAGAAGTTGATGTAGATCTACCGGCATTCTTGTTCTTTGGTGTGTAATTTGTTGTTGTAGAAGTTGATGTAGATCTACCGGCAGGCAATTTTTTTGAAGCTGTATAAGATAATGTCAATGGTCCATTTTGCGTCGTTCTTTTCAAAGAAGTCGTTGATAGCGAAGTCGTAGGAAAGGAGGGTGGCGTGGGCTGGGTTGGTAGCATGCAAGTGATCCTCGTCTCCGCCTCAATTTGCAGATAGAATTCTGAAGGAAGTCTGTTTAATTTAGTGACACTAATCGAAAAAGAAAAAATGTTTCCTTCAATTACAGCAGTCGGATATGTGTTCCAGTTTAAATTTATGTATTTAGAAAGCACCTGGCTTGTCCAATAATTATCCAGAGTACAAATCACTTTTATTTTATCTGGATTTGAATGAGTTGCTATAATGCAATTAGAACATCTAATGACACGTAAGTCATACGAATGGATTTCGTCGTCATAAAAGTTACGACATTGGAAGGTAGCTGAATCATTAATTCCGATGTTAGAAATGTGTATATTGTTAGAAAGAGGATATCCATTGTAGTTAGCACCTTGTGTAAAACGAAGATCATTGATTACGACACCTTCCCAGTTGGCAATTAACCTTCCATTTCTATACCACTTATTGAAGACATTATCAGGTCGATAGCAGCTTAGTGTGATATCATCTCCGATGTTAGCTAGTCTTGGTATTATATCACCTTCTACTCTATATGCAAGATCCACACAGAAAAGTAAAACAAACACAGTCACAAAAACCCTAAACACCTGCGATCGAATGAACTCCATCTTGGAACCAAGTTTAGTGAACAATGATGACAAATCCAATACTAAGAAAACAATTTTGGATGAAGTTTTTCTCTCGGGGCGTCACCTGATAGTAACTGATAGTATTGCTTTTTTTGTTAAAGACGATGAAGTATCACAAGGAATTATTGTTGACCATTGTCTGCATTCGATGGTGTATGACGCATATAACGTTTTTAACAGGTTGTGATGAAAAGCGCGTATGCATTTCTTGAATGATCATGAAAATTACGTTTCGTCATGCCTGAAGTTCTGCATTAGAGCCTAGTTCCAAACGATTTCAACGCTAGAAAAAAACATACCCCAATTGCTGGAAGCTAAAACTTCATAGTACATGTATCTCGTTTGTTAATAAAATATTATATTGCAACCGGTAAATGTATTTTGCCCTCGTGATTATAAATGTGTTAAGTCTTCAACCTACTTGACAAGTAAATGACACTTGTATTCGATACAATAGTATTAAAAGTGGGGCCATCGACTTCCCAAACATGATAAATTATACGAAGCCTAACGAAACCGAGATTGTATAAAGTGCATGTTTATTGCTCTTTTTCGTATTTATTACATTTCTCGTGCTCTTTTAGGACCTAGAATCGCTATGAAGTTAATTTGAGACCCCAACATGTGTAAAACTTTAGCCAATACGATCATACCAATTCAGTTCCACTTTCAAAAAAAATTGGTGACCGTTAACAATACATGGGCCGGCTGGTTGTGGGTATTATAACCAAAACGAAAATGAAAAGCCAACAAAGAGCCAAAATTGGCGTTGGCTGTATAAGGCGCTATTTCGTTATTTCAACGGCTGGTTCAAATTATCGAATATTAAATTTTGTGGGGCACAAACAAACATTGTAAATCGTTATATTTATGGATATTTCAGTCGTCTCTGAACCGATTTTGATCAAACAAAGATGATTTTGTCATTTAAATTGGATGTTCTTTCACATTTGACGCTCAGTGTTTCATTATCTCACAAAAAATTATTTCGTGTAGCGCCCTCAGCAACAAAATTCAACTCTCCCTTTGACTGATTGAATGAACCTTAATTTAAGTCGTCGACAATAATATTTATAGAAAAAATCAGAAGTTTAGGCCCCCTAAAAAAAATCATTTGGTTGTCCTCGACCGCCCGCTCGTCATTTTCGGGCCGCTCGTATTTTTGTTGTTGTTGTTTGTTTTGTTATGGGGGAGCAATCTTGTAAGGATCAAAACGCGTCTCGTTTCCAGTTTGATCTTTTCAGTACATAATTCTGTATTTATTAAACTTCCTTTTTCTATGTCAAAATGCCGTTCATTCAAATCAGGTTCTGAGCATTCTTGAACTCATTTTTAAGCCCGTCTGTACTAGTTTACAGGAGGGATTAGACCACCCTGCAAGGTCACTGGACAGGTGGTTATCTCCTCAAATCAGCTCTCAGTTAACATAAGATAAGGAGGATAATGGGGGACTAATGGTCACCGATTGGGCATTGTTTGTTATATAGAGGGCGCAAGTAGCTATAAGTAGTACAGTGGGGATTTAAAAGGTGCTGTCTTCAAAGCCAAAAATACTTTCTGTGTTGGTCTTGATATTCATTGTACATTAAACTAGTCTTTTACCATATTAAAGTGTTTTATAGACTTTGTTTGTTTAAATTCTTGACATCCCAATGATTTTTTTTATTTTTATGGATACATATGTATAGAAGAAAAAATGGGGGGGGGGGGGAATAAAAAAAGAATATATATCAAAGCTTCTACTCCAGAAAAGCAATCGAGGACAACCAAATATTTTTTTTTTGGGGCCTTATCGTAGATTATTTCATTTGATCACATCTCATACTTTAAAAGTTCAGTTCATAGCTTAATTATCGATAATAATCTATTGTAGATGTGGACCTGTTACAGAGACTGCGCAAAGGGCTCATTGCTAGTCTGGTTCCAAGCCGATGAGATATTGTCGAGAAATTTGACTATGTATCCCCTCTCATCAGTGATATTCACTGGCTTCGTGTGAATGATCGTATCATTCATAAGACCTTAACACTCACTCACAAATGTCTTAATAATCAAGCCCCAGCATACCTAGGTGATGTACTTCATGCGCATACATCCATGTACAATACACGATCGGCCACTTAGTAATACACTCGTCCCTCGAACCAGTAGACAGATAGGGAAAAGGGCTTTTTCAGCTATTGCCCCCAAAACCTGGAACTCCTTACCCCCTGTACTAAAGAAATTTCATACTCTAACAGCTTTCAAGAAATGTCTGAAACACATCTTTTCATTTTTTTTAAAATATTGCTCCTTGTTTGTAATAATGTAAGTTTCGTATGATAATGTTCTCGTTCTGTGTTTGTAATTAATTCTTGTTTATGCACTTTCTAACATAAGAAAAGGCGCTCTATAAATGTGATGATATCATTATTAGTAGTAGTAGTAGTAGTAGTATAACATTGTTATCATTATTAGTATCAATGTTCAGGTCCCAATCCGTCATATAATCTAAGGCTACGTCATCTCCGACGTTCAGTATGGACTATTGTCCCCACTGATAAAGCTGACCATTTAACAATTCTGACATACCTTCATAAAAAGTAGAGCTTTAAGGGTTATTGAAGATTCCCATTTCTTGTACTTGCAATTAGAATTTAGTTATAAAATCTCATCACGAAACATCATTGAAATATCTATTTCCTATCAAGCTCTGTCACTATAGTATAACTTTAATTTCGTGTGTTAGGTTCACGATATAATTGTAAAAATGAATGAATTTGTCATTTGTCACATTGCTTGATCAATGATAGCAATGATCTTTTGTCAATACGATTTCAATGTCTAATATATTTCTGACGATGACCTCGATACGAATCCCAGTCAGGGGCGTACGCAGGGGGGGGGGTTTGGGGGTTCAAACCCCCCCCTTTGGTATTTTAATGTATGTAAACCCCCCTAAAAAAACCTAAACCCCCCCCCCCCCCCCTTTGGTTTTTTTTTTTTTTTTTTTTTTTTTATTATAAAAAAAAAAAAAAAAAAAAAAAAAAAAATTATCACCACGGCTAACCTAAATAAGGTGACCTAACCCCCCCCCCCCAACGTCGAAAAATGTCAAATTTTGAAATTTTGAGACCAAAAAAAAAAAAAAAAGTGTCCGCTTACCCCCCCCCCCCCCCCCCCCCCCCCCCCCCCCCCCACTGAGCGACTTTTCGGCCGGCGCGATTTTCAAATTTTCGGGAGCAAAATATTTTAAAACCCTCCCATTGAAAAAATCCTGCGTACGCCCCTGATCCCAGTCATAATCATCTATTCCTCGTATTAGTTACCAGTCTCATATTATTATGATATCATATGAAATATTATCTAAAACGTTTCTTTAACGATCATGAAAATCACGTTTCGTCATGTATCGTGTTTGTTAATTAAGGAATATTATTGCAACCGGTAAATATGTTATGCCTTCTTCAGTCTAGATAATATGTTAAGTCTTCAACATTGTTTAACAAGGAAATGACACTTGCATTCAATGCAATAGTATTACAAGTTGATCCATCGACTGTCCAAGTATACATACGATCACCTAGAAGCCTAACGAAACCAAAATTGTATACCTAACTTGTATTTTGGAAGATGATTGGTTATATAATGACCAGCCTTGAGTTGAGACTTATTCTCAGAAAGTAGGCGTGGCATAGATAGTTTCAGTATCGCACAAAAAAGGGGGGTAGTGTTTTTCTGTAAGAATTTCCGTGTTAGGTACTTAAATGAATTTGATTATCATAATTGTCATTAGCGATCAGGACTCAAAATTCATAGATGCCTTTAAAACAAATTCTCCATTGCGTCGTGTTTCCAAGGTCGCAAAAGATGTTTTATGTTTCATGATTATAGGCCGATTTAGAAAATCCGGATTATTAACGACGGATTTCTTCCATTCTTAACGAAAGAACCAAATTATTATTATTTTTTTTTTTTTACTTAGTGCACACATTTATAATATTTTTTACAACATGAAGCATTTCTTTAATCCAAAGGCTGAGTAAATAATTAAAGCTTGCTTAAAAGAATTACATGATGACAAAGCATGGTAAAATGTTAATAATTAAAAGAGTACCAGTATTTGGTGCAGGACTATCCTTGAAAGAGAGTAAAGATTTCTTTTGGTAAACAAACTCTGTGTTTCTGATATAGAAATCATTATTTGTTATCTTGTGAATGGCAACTTAACGCGTACTAAATAGCTCTGCGTACAAATACATATCATACTGTTTCGAAAGCAAAACTTGTCATTTGATATGAATATTGAGAACATTCTTGCAAAATAAAAATGAAGGCACGGGATGTACCATGTATAGAACAGCGTGGTATATGAACACCTATACAATCATAGCCGTGATAGAGAAGCTCGTTATTTAAGGTCCTAACGTAATCATTATTAGACGTTATCGATGTCATATTACGTCCGGTGAGAAAGAAGAGATACTTATTTTCTAGATTATATAAGGGAACATCGTATTAAAGTCATTTTTTCTCGAACAAATCTACACAAAGCAGTTTCAATAGTCATATGCATACCTTTTGAATTGAGCGAACATTACACTTACATGTTACATTATTCTAACAAGATTTCTGTTGGCAAATGATAAGCTACTGAAGTTACCCTTGATTTCTTGAAAGTCTCTACAATCGTGCAGTCGTGCTGTACATGTACGTAAATAGATTTAAGGTCACCAGCAATCAATCAATGACTATGACTTAATCCACTTCCTTTTACTTTGCAGAAATCGATTTCATCTAATTACAGCTTTATTATACAGATTCTTAGGTACACGGTATGAAAAGAAATTTGATTATAATTAAATTGGTTTTATCTTAATTCCCTTTTTAACTTGTATACATAGTTTAGTTTGAGTTTTCATTAGAACCAACATATCATATCACCGTAAAGACTAAAGAAAACAGTCGTACTATTTGTTCGCTCCAAACGATGGTATTATCTACAGCCATTAAAACATTCCTGAACGTGTCACACCAGCATTGACGATTTTACGTCTCTTTTTAAGGTGTTAGTGAAAACATTTACAATTCAAAAAGATGCTTAACACTCTAATAGCAGCCGATGATGTGACAGGATAAAAACACATTTTCTGGACCCATTTGTTTCCTATCATGTTGTATGTAAGATTTTCATGTTACACAATGTGACTTCAATATTCAGACGGTTAAAGCCTCCCCAATAATCATCTTCAAGTAAATCTTTTGTCAAAATGTAACCAAACATAGTTCAGTACCAGTTTGTTTTAAAAATCGGCGACAAATCTTTAAGATTTTGATTTGATGAAATTACAGTTCAAACAATGTGCCCTTGAACAACAAGAAAATTCGAATTTCAAACGTTATAAACGAAATAATCATCAAGAAAAACCCCGCAAGGTATTCGTTTATTATTTTCTTGGTCTAATCAAACTCGGCATACAATGCATCTACACTGACTACCTCATCCTCAGGCAAGGTTGGTGTCTGTCCTGCTTCTGGTGTGGCCTTCAAGGCATTCCTCGTGAGTCCTTTATCTGGCATGTCATAGAGCGGAATCTCCTCATCATCATCTCCTGATCCTGGCATCTTGACATTCTCATACTGGTCCCCTTGCTGAAGGGTATCCCTGATCTGCTCGTGTCGAGTGATGATAGCACTGTTGCCATAGATATTATCTGAAGTGGAAGATCCATCAATAACTTTTGATGTTGATTTTGACTCACGTGTGATGGTTGACCTTTTGTCCGGCATGGCATAGAGCGCGTTGTCGAGCGGACCTTCCATTCGTGAGATGGAGCTATCAGCGATCTTTTCTCTAGGTTCGTAGAGAATATTGTCAATCATCTCACCATTTTCAGGATGATCTGCATTTCGTTGATCCAAGCTGGTTTCCCTCAACTCTTTAGTGGAAGTAGCAAACTCTCGACGCTTCAGAGATCCATCTTCAACCGATTCGTAACAAACTTCAAGAGTCTCCTTTTCAATCGACGCATTGCCAATGTGTTTATTTTCTTGTAGATCTTTCGTTTTCTTACATCGCAGAACAATGATTACGATCAGTATTAGAATGAAGACAGAACCATGAAGGACGATAATTATCAGGGTTATATTACCATCCCTCGTGTTTTTGTCCGAGCTGGAATTTTTGTCCTTTGATGTGTGAGCTGTAAAAGATAATGTCGATGGTCCATTTTGCGATGTATGTTTCAAATACACAGAAGTCGTTGATAGCGTAGTCGTGGGAAAAGAGAATGGCGTGGGCTGAGTTGGTAGCATGCATGTGATCCTCGTCTCCACCTCAATTTGCAGATAGAATTCTGAATGAAGCCTGTTTAATTTAGTCACAGTAATCGAAAAAACGAAGATGTTTCCTGCAATTGTAGCGTTGTGATATGTGTTGTCGTTTAAAATTATGTATTTAGAAAGCACCTGCCTTGTCCAATAATTATCCAGAGTACAAATCACTTTTATTTCATCTGGATATGATTGAGTAGCTACATGTATAATGCAATTAGAACATCTAATTACACGTAAGTCATACGAAAGAATTTTTCTTTGTCATGAAAGTTACGACATTGGAAGGTAGCTGAATCGTTCATTCTGATGTTAGCAATGTATATATTGTTAGAATCAGGATCTTTATTGTAGATAACGCCTTGTGTAAAACGAGGATCATTGATTACAACACCGTCAAAGTTGGCAATCAATGTATAATTTCTAAACCAACTCATGAAGTTATCATGTTGATAGCAACTTAGTGTGATATCATCTCCGATGTTAGCTAGTCTTAGTATTATATCACCTTCCACTCTATATGCAAGATCCACACAGAAAAGTACAACAAACACAGCAACAAAAACACAAAACAACTGCGATTGATTCAACGCCATCTTGGAACCAAATTTACGAACAATTATGAAAAATCCAAAACTTAGAAGACAATATTGGAAGTGCTTTTCATCGCTACGGAACAATTGAAGTGATTTTCTTTCTCTCGCGACTTCAATCTAGTAACTGATAGTATTGCTTCAATTTGTTAAAGACGGTAAAGTATTACAAGGACTGTTTGACCATTGTCTGCATTTGAACTCGATTGTGTTAACATATACGACCACTTAGAAGCCTAACGAAACCAAAATTGTATACATATAGAAACTATATTGTCAGCATTGTATTATGTATTTTGAAAGACGATTGGTTATTTTATGACCAGCATTGACACTTTCTCTCAGAAAGTATGCGTGTCATATATATCTTCAGTATCGCACAGAACATGTAGTGTTTTCCTGTAAGTATTTCCGTGTTAGGTAAATGAAAATGACCTCATCAAGAACGTTGGATTCAGCTTAATTTGAAGAATCTCTTACCCAACCATATTCAATGGAGAATACCAAGAGTAAAATGTGTTTATATCGATAGTCTTTGCCACAGGAGCGGCACTAATAACATTTACTATTTACAGATTATTAATACCCTGGTCATGTGATGCAGTCACGCACACAGTGTGCATCATCTCTACTCGGGGGGGGGGGGGTGTATTTGTACCATAATATTATGGTGATCGTAAGGGCATACATGCAAGTACTATCACAGTCATGTTCCCAATTTTATATTAAAACAAAATTCTCTTCCCTTCTGCTTTTTAACCTTTAAATATTAGAGATTTTGTACACTTTCTCCCCTTTAATAAAGTAATTTGGCACAATCATATAAATGTATTCATTATAATGATAAGAATAATAATGTTCTGGATTTACATCTACGATATCTCTCAGATTATATTTTTACACCGGTCATCCGATTGAGGCTTGCTCTCACATAACAAAGTGTAAGTCCACGCACATTGTCCACTTCTTAGAAAGGATTCTAGATAGGCGTCATTAACTGACACCCACATTGCTGAATAAACATTACTTTCGTATATTACTGGATATATACAAATTTTGTATGAAAATATCAACATTTTAAGCAGGGTGATCATTGATATGGCGTATTAATCAAACACACACACGCACACACGCATATACACACTCACACACGTAAACATGCACACGCGCGCACACACACACACACACACACACACGCACACACACACAACCACCCACACACGCACAATTGTTTTCCTTCTCCATAATTTATCATAATCTTTTTATTATTATCACTGCTCAATATTCATCATCTATTTTTATATGTCAATCTATCTCTTTACTCCCAATATACCAAAGTCGTAGGGACACATCTCGTACAAAATGATTTTATAGTCGCCTCAAACACATTTGCTGAGGTCAAAATACATCCATATACCCTGCATCCATCCTGTCATATACTCCCTCACTCCAAACTCTCTCTTTCTCCTCATCGTCACACACACTTTTACTTCTATTTTCATGCCAAATATTTGAATTATAAAAAGGGAAACGAAAACGTACACCGAACCAGGAAGTTATATTATGTTTGTCTACTTCTAATTGCATGCTTTATTTACTTCCTACATTCAAAGTCAAAGTGTGCATATAAGTGTTATGAAAGTTATTGTTGATCATCGTTGGTTTCTTTTCTTTGTATCAAGTGATTTGTATTGGTCATAACATAACATTTTTAAAAACTTGCTAATGTTTTTTTTCTTTTTCCTCCTGTATGGTTGTCTAGAAGGGGTTGTGAGAGCCTTACATTTTCCTTGATTTAAAGAATTGAATTACAAGCATTAAACAGTTTTCGATTACAAATACTCGGTGCTATTAATTACTGACAGCTTTGAGTCACAGTTTTTCCTTCATTTTTATTTCCAAAAATAAAAATACAAAGTTTATTGTAACCTACCAGCCTTGTATTATGATCAATAAGAAACAAATATCATGCATTAATATGAGGTGATGATCACCTCAGGCATTGAAATTTGACAAAATTCAGATATTTATCATTGCAAAAACTAATATCAAGATCATATTGTGAGTCTTGAATCGTCAAAAAGTAAGGTTTAGCCCTGGTCCAAACCTCAATGTATTATACGTCTGAACCCCGTCCCCAAACCACGATTATTAGTGACATTTAAACGTGGTTCAAATCTCACAAATTGCGCGTTAAAAAAATGACCAAGGATTTTCAGCAAGCGTTGTACTTGAGAACAAAATTAGGTTTAGACATCGATGTTTTACATAATACCATCATTATACTTCGGTATGAATTCGTTTTGCTACTACTTCTGCAGTGGCATTCGAGAAGTTAGCGATCTCGCAAGCGAACAATATCGAGGTGAATGCGTGCAAAATCATTGATGTTTGGACCGCTATTCAAATTCCCACCTTCTCCAAATTAAGTAAGAAAAGTGCACCTTCCCTACCCCCTCTTTAATCACCCAAGCTGTAAATGAGAACCATTACTATTACAAAAAGATGCTTAAAACTTCAACGATGGTGTTAAAATATTTAAACACCTTTTACGAGCCCATTTTCCCTAACATGTTGTATGTGAGATTTTCATACTATACAACGTGGCTTCAATGTGCAGACGGTTTAACCCTAAAAAGGCCGGGTTATTTGAGGTCTTAGTACGGCCGGGGGGGGGGGCATTTTGGCCTCCCCCTTAAGATCTCGGCCGTGAAACAGCCGATCGCCGCGAAAATTTGCACACATGTCAAGTGAAGTATATAGAACAATATGATAATTTCAATTTTTTGAAAAATTTACTCATTTGCATATTTATGGTAATTTATGCAAATAAGGTCATAAAAATCACATTTTTACCCATAAATCATATATTATTCATATTTAAGCATTCTCTTTCACTACATATATTCATTAGACCATTTGGAATAATAATACAACAACAAATTTGGAAGAGCCAGCTTAATCCTTATGTTATGTATTTCATTGTTTTTTTAACTTGTGTATTTTATTGTTTTTGTTGTTTTATTTCATTTCTAACTACAATTCAACTATTTTGACTCCAAAACAACCACCTTAACTTTAAACAAGACCCAATAACCAATGTTTGATCTATTTTTAGGAAAAATGACATTTCCATAATATGGATTTATGTATGTTAGTACCAAAGAAAAAAAGATGTCAGTCAGTCACTTAATAGTGTCTAATTACAGTGAAGTCTAGAAGGTAAACGGGTTTCCTTGTATAATTTGAAAACTAGGACACTGCTAACGTTTAAATTTTACAGACATACGTGACATATTCATAGTTCATGCACAGTTCTACATAATTTGATGTTGGCTGCAAAAGAGATACACTACCTTTAATAGGTAAATGAAAATGATGTCATTAACAACGCTGAAGATTGTTCATTAGGAATACCTCTTACCCAATCAAATACAATGGAGAATACGGTTTATGTTGACATTCGTTGCCATAAGAGCCTCACTAATTACTACTACTACTACTACTACTAATATCAAGTTACAATATACTTTTTAACTTTTATTAATTCTGCCTGTCCTTGTATGTGTGTATATATGTCTTAGTTAATATAATGTCTATATTGTCAATATTTTTCTTTTAATTACTGAAGATTTTACTTTTGGGGTTGTAGAAAAAGGGGGCTAGCCTAGATAGGTCAATGGCCACTCTGGTCCCTCACATCCCTACTCCACCCATTAATCATTTTTAGTGTTACTGTTGTTGTTTTATTTGTTCTTGTTATATTTTATATATATTGAATTTTGTATAATTGTATTTTGAATGTTATAATGCTGTAAGTTTTTATTGGATGTGAAATAAACTTGAACTTGAACTACTACTAATAATAATACATCTTGATCTATTTTGCACTACAGATTATGTTTACCCTGATCATGTGATTGAGTCATGCAAACAGTGTGCACAGTCTCCAAATTAACTTTTTATTTTTTACCTCGTGCAAACATTTACAATATGTTTTACAACATGAAACATCTGACTGATTTAAAGCTTGTTCACAGAAATTACAAAGCATGGTAAAAATGTTAATAATTAAAAGAGTACCAATATTTGGTGACAGTTACTTATAGAGAGTAAACATTTTTGTTGGTAAACAAATACCGTGTTTCTTATACACGTACTCAATAGCTCTGAGTACAAATACATATACTGTTTCGAATTTTTCATTGGATATGAACATTGAGAACGTTCTTGCGAAATCAAAAGTAAGGCACGGGATGTACCATATATAGAACAGCGTGATATATGAACACCTATACAATCATAGCAATGATAGAGAAGATAGTTCGTTGTTTGAGGTCCAAACGTAATTACTCTTAGATGGTATTGTTATATTTCTGTAGGCAAACGATAGGCTACTGAAGTGACCCTTAAGTTTATTTCTTGAAAGTCTCTACAATCGTGTTGTACGTGTGAATATATTTAAGGTCACCAGCAAGCAAGCAATGACTATGACTTTAAAAGTATAAGCAGAAGCTTAATCCACTTCCCTTTACTTTGCAGAAATATAGAAATAAAACCATTTCATCTTATTACACCTTTCATCTTATTACACCTTTTTTTATACTGAGTCTTAAGTACACGGCATTCATGATAAGACATTACACCATTTTTTAACTAGAATTCAATCAGTTTTATCTTAATTTTTCTTTTAAACTTCGATACATACATGTCCAGTTTAGTTTGAGTTTCCATTTGAACCAACATAAAGACCGTAAAGACTAAAGAAAATAGTCGTTCTGTTTGTACGCTCCAAACAATGGTATTATCTACAACCATTAAAACGTTCCTGAACTTATCACACCAGCTTATATACGATTTTACATCTCTTGTTAAGGTGTCATTGAAATCATTTACATTTAAAAAAGATTCTTATCACTCTATATAATAGCAGCCGATGGTGTGACAAGATATAAACACATTTTCTGAACCCATTTTCCTATCATGTTGTATATAAGAATTTCATGCTACACAATCATGGGTTTAATGTTCAGGTTAGAGCCTCTCCCAATAATCATCTTTAAGTAAATCTTTTGTCAAAATGTAACCAAACATAGTTCAGTATTGGCTCGAAAATCGGCGGCTTGCCTTTAAATGACAAATATTGAAGATTTTGATTTGATGAAGTTAAAGTTCAAAGCAATGTACCCTTGAACAACAAGTTAATTCGAATTTGCAAAGTTTTAAACAAAATAATTATCAAGAAAAAAACCCCAAAGGTATTCGTTTCTTGTTTTCTTGGCCTAATCAACCTCGGCATACAATGCATCTACACTGACTATCTCATCCTTAGACAAGGTTGGTGTCTGTCCTGCTTCTAGAGTGGCCTTCAAGGTATTTCTCGTGGGTCCTTCATCTGGCATGTCATATAGCGGAATCTCCTCAGCATCATCTCCTGATCCTGGCATCTTGGTATTCTCATACTGGTCCCCTAGAGTGATGATGACACTGTTGCCATAGAGGTGATCTGAATTGGGGGATTTATCAGTAACTTTTGATGTTGATTTTGACTCACGATTGATGGTTGACCTTTTGTCCGGCATTGCATAGAGCGCGTTGTCGATCGGACCTTCTATTCTTGAGATGCAACTATCAGCGATCTTGTCTCTAGAATCGTAAAGAATATTGTCGATCATTTCACAATTTTCAGGATGATCTGCATTTCGTTGATCCAAGCTGGTTTCACTCAACTCTTTAATGGTAGTAGCAAACTCTGGACGCTTCCAGGATCCATCTTCAACCGATTCGTAACAAACTTCAAGAGTCTCCTTTTCAATCGACGCATTGCCAATGTGTTTATTTTCTCGTCGATCTTTCCTTTTCTTACATCGCAGAACAATGAGTACGATCAGTATCAGAATGAAGACAGAACCAAGAATGACGATAATTATCAGGGTTATTTTACCGTCCCTTGTGTTTTTGTCCGAGCTGGCAGTTTTGTCCTTTGATGTGTGAGCTGTAAAAGATAATGTCGATAATCCATTTTGCGATGTTTGTTTCAAAGACAAAGAAGTTGTTGGTAGCGTAGTCGTAGGAGAGGAGGATGGCGTGGGCTGAGTTGGTAGCATGCAGGTGATCCTCGTCTCCGCCTCAATTTGCAGATAGAACTCTGAACGAAGCCTGTTTAATTTAGTCACAGTAATCGAAAAAACGAAGATGTTACCTGCAATTGTAACGTTCTGATATGTGTTGTCGTTTAAAATTATGTATTTAGAAAGCACCTGCCTTGTCCAATAATTATCCAGAGTACAAATCACTTTTATTGTATCTGGATTTGAATGAGTTGCTTTAATGCAAAAAAGTCATAAAAGTCACGACATTGGAAGGTAGCTGAATCTTTAATTCTGATGTTAGCAATGTTTATATTGTTAGAATCAGGACCTCTATTGTAGATAACGCCTTGCGTAAAACGAGGATCATTGATTACGACACCGCTCTGGTTGGCAATCAATGTACCATTTCTAAACCAACTCATGAAGTTATCATGTTGATAGCAACTTAGTGTGATATCATCTCCGATGTTAGCTAGTCTTAGTTTTATATCACCTTTCACTCTATATGCAAGATCCACACAGAAAAGTACAACAAACACAGAAACAAAAACACAAAGCACCTGCGATCGAATGAACGCCATCTTGGAACCAAGTTTAGTGAACAATGATGAAAAATCCAATACTAAGAAGACAATAGAAGATGTGCTTTCATCGCTATACGGAACAATGTAAGTGAAGTTTTTCTCCCGCAACATCAATCTAGTACCTAATAGTATTGCTTTGATTTGATTTGATTTGATTTGATTTGATTTGCGTGTGTGCAGCGCTTTGTAACTGCAAGGAAAAGGCGCTATATCAAATATCTTTTGGATTGGATTGGATTGGATTAAAAACGGTGAAGTACTACAAGGACTATTGATCATTGTCTGCATTTGTGTAAACACGTATACGACCGCTTAGAAGCCTAACGAAACCAAAATTGTATACATATAGAAACTATATTGTCAATGTCAGCATTATGTTATGTATTTTGGAAAATCATTGGTTATGTTATAACCAGCATTGACACTTTCTCTCAGAAAGTACATGTATAGGCGTGGCATAGATATTTCCAGTATCGCACAGAACATGTACTGTTTTCCTGTAAGTATTTCCGTGTTTTGTAAATGAAAATGACGTCATCATCAACGTTGAAGTTAGCTTACTTTGAAGAACCTCTTTCCCAACCATACAGTGGTTAATTTTATGTTAATTTCTTTGCCATAAGAGCGGTACTAATTACTACTACTACTACTACTACTACTACTACTACTTCTACTACTACTTCTACTACTAATACTCTCCTACTGATTGCTACTACTAGTACTACTAATACTACTAATAATGTAACTCTAGTGAACAACAATTTTTTGTTTGGCCCCCGAAATTTGAAAATATCGGGGGCCGCGATTTTGCTCAGTGGGGTGGGGGGGGGGGGGGGGGGGTGGGGGGGGGGGGGGGTGGGGGGGTGGTAAGGAGTATTCAATTTTGTTTCCCAAAACAAAATTGAGGGGGCGGTTAACCCCAAAATTGCAACCCTTGTTTCTCATATATCTTATTACATGGCAGGCCCGTACAAACTAGGGGTTCGGTGGTCCGCGTTAACCCCACTTTAAAATTTGTTTTTATTGTTTTTGTTTTTGTTTTGCTCAAGAGGGGGGGGGGGGGGGTGTTGATTAAAAAAAAAGTGGTGCTCACTACCCCCCCCCCCCCCCCCCTCTTATTCGCAGACTGAATCGCCATGTAAGTGCTCATTACCTCCCTCGCAATGTCTCACTATCACCTCTGGCTCAAAGTTGGCATCCCTATAAGAACCCCCCTAACTTTTCTGTAAGGGACGAAAGAAAGCTTTTTATCGCTATTTTACAATTTCACAAACTCCAGTCAATCATCATCAAACACTTTAGATTTCATAGTATGCTATTGTCAAACGTACTCAAACTTAATTGTCATTCAAATTCATACTCCTACAGGTAATAGGTGAATCAGGAGGAAAGAGATCAAATACATCAATTATCAACTATCAATAGCAATAAATTGGATATGAGGAATACACGGTTAACAGAATAAAGTGATATAAAACTGCCTTATACAGTATATTCCTTTTATTCAAATGCATCAATTATTCTAATGGACTATAACAGAATATTTAACATAAACTCAATAGACAGATTTCTTTGACAACAAAAACCCATTAAAGTAATGAACGTTTAAAGACAGATAGCTAAGCAGTCTATTACTAGGGTGATCACACTGCCTGTGCACACAGTCTGCCCCGCGAACACACACACACACAACAGCAGTCAGTTGGTAGAAATAGCAATTTTTGTAAATGTATTTTAAAAAAACTAAACAATATTTTTAAATTTTTATTTCACATATATTTTAAGCATACCTTACCTACAATTCTGTGTAGTTTCATTGTTATAGAATTGTGGGAAATATGTTAATTAATTAATTAGAATATTGTCTTTTCAGCCATGTATGACATGGCCCGCTGATCGCCCATTGACTCGCGCTGCTCATTCTGCGTGGTGAAAAAAATGCACCTCAATGTATAAAACTCCCCTACAAAAATGAAATATCCTCATGTGTTTCACTCATTGAATCAATTTGTTATTTACACTCAAGGTAGCCACAACTGTACTGGGATCACCAAATTTTGTTTTTCTCTGAAATTCAGTCCCTGTGGAAAGTTATGGCCTGTTGAAGTGGAATGTTATGGCCTGTTGAATGGTTTCTCGGAAAATCGTCATAAATCCTTAAATCTGACATTTTTTTAAAAAGAAAACATATACTGTGATGTAGCTGAAAGTCTACAGATTCTTATTATATGATCGGTTTTTCTGGATAATTTGTGAAACACATGGGGAAATAGCTGTGACGGTGATCCAAGTAATTTCCATCGCCATATTTTATTGGCATTGCAAAAATATTAGGAATTTAAGGTAAATATTTGGTGTAAATATGATCTATGAATATATGATTTTAAAAATGCCAAATAAATGAACAGTTTGACTTTCCTAATTTGCATAATGAGTGCGCGAATATATAATTAGCTGAAATGACAAAATTTGCATATTTGATGAATATTCATGATTTTATTTTATTTCAAATGAAATATATTTCCATACCTGTCTGATATACATAGGTTTCACTGATGTATCATGTTCGGTTTTGATTTGATTACATATGCGCATATTAATTAGGCGGACTTAGTTATTTTCACAACTTTTTTATATCTGCAGATTCGCAAAAATGGCAAAAATGACTTATTTTGTTGGCTTCTGTTTTCAAAACGGTAATAGATATATGAATTTTCTTTTTTGTATTTTTTACCACAAAGATGATATTTTAGTGTCTGATAATTTAATTTATTATTTGTGTCCAAGAAAGTGATGAATTAAGTTGTCAACTTTGTCGAATTATGCCATTTTTGCCAATTTTACCATTTCTGGCAGGTTTTTCGGTAATTTTGCGATATCAAACAAATGGTATAAAATCACAACGCATTGACCGATTTCAATTCTGTTTTTTGTTTTTTGAAGCTTTTATAAAGCTTGATCATTTGCAACCATCAAATAACATGTGTTTGGTGTAATTATTTTCGGTGTGCTATACCTACTATTACACAATCCATAAGCTACTTTAAATCAATTCTAGAACCTTCATATTTATATATGTTGAAAAACATTTGTTATAATGGCACAGAGTGAAAGATGATTTTAAATTAGGTTAACATTGAAATGAAACAGCATTAATTATTTGTAATTGTGCTTCAAGATTATTTAAACTTGGTTGCAAAAGAAAAACTCATGCCAGATTCGGTGTTGTTTTGAAAAATATTATTTTTCAGATATTTTTTAAACATTTTTATAAAGTTCAACTGTTCTTGTCCTACTGTATGGTTGACTTGACGGGGTTGTGATAGCCTTAAATATTTATTTGATTTGTGAACAAGCTAAAGAATTCAATTATATGCATTACACAGTTTTCAAATACAAATAACCGGTGCTATTTATAACCACTGACAGCGGAGAGTCACTGTATATTTTTCTTTTCTTTCCCAAAATAAAAATACACTAAAAACAAGTTCATCGTAATCGACCAGCCTTGTATTATGATCAACATTAAACAAAGATCATGCATTTATATAAGGTGATGTTCATCTCAGGCTTTGAAATTGGACGAAATTCAGATAAGTTTCATTGTTAAAAACATAACATCAAGATCGTTTTGTCGGAGTCTTGAATCGTTATAGATCTGTCATAAGAAGGCCCGTTCACCATTATGACATAAAGTAAGGTTTAGCCGCTGTCCAAACCTCAATGTATTATACGTCTGAACCCCCCCCCCCCCAAACCGCGCTTATTAGAGAGATTTTAACCGTGGTTCTAATCTCACAATTTACGCGTTAAAAAAAATAACCAAGGATTTTCAGCAAGCGCTGTACGTGCGAACGAAGTGAGGTTAACCATCGACGTTTTACAGAAGATCATTAAACTTCCGGTATGAATTCGTTTTGCTACCACTGCGGTGGCATTGATCGGGCAGTCAGCGATCTCGCAAGCGAACAAAAGCAAGGTGAATGCGTGCAAAATCATCAATGGACCGCTCTTCAAACTCCCACCTTCTCCAAATTAAGCAAGAAAAGTAACCCTTCCCTACCCCCTGTTTATACACCTCAGCTGATGCCGCCACATTTTATAGAAAAGTGCCCCCCTCATTCTTATGTGTATGCCCTTACCAAGCTAAACGAAACTTTCGCAAGAGGAAGAACACTAATGTTGTACCCTTACCTCATTTTTTTTTTTTTATACATTTTTTGAAATTTACTTTATTTTGCTCGTTTTAAAAATTCGAGGGAACAACCACTTCTGAAAATTTGGTGTTCATGTACCTCCTGTAGTCTCCAGGAGACTCCAGCTGAGCTTCTGTGAGATGGGGGTGGGGGCTGGTTTGTGGAAGAGCACAAGCGGTGATTTCTAGTCATGACCGAAAGGGGCGGGCGTGAGAGTCGGGTGCAAAGAGATTCGATCTTACATAGCATGTCCTCCGAAGTAGGACTAGAGCGAAAACTAAAATAATGACCTTTGACATGCCGTATGTTTTGCAATGGATGCATTATGGGAGTTTCGTCCAATTTGGACGACGATTTTGGAGGGCAATGTTTATTCATGAGCAATGACGTCGAATTATGTTGGGTGATTACCAAAATGTTTTATGAATTAGATCATGCATAAAACATTCCTTCCCTTCCCATAATTCCCAACGATATGTCCACAAATATCTGAAAAATGGCGGTTGTATGAACTGTGCAACTTTAAAGTTATTCAATTACGAACAATAAAACCATTTTCTTTTAAGTGAGTTTCTTTTTTAATAGAAGTTTGTCAAGTATATCTCAGTTAAGCAGAAAATCATCAGGCGAACATCGACAGCGAAGTGATACCATATGATACCAAGAAAAGTAAGTAAAGATCACTTTTGTGTGAAGATCTCTGAAAAGATTGTGATGTGTTCGTCGTGGCAGTCAGGGGCTCTCTGCATTGTCAAAACGTATTACCTCCTATCCCATCCCCTTTTCTTTTGTCTGACCAAAGAATATTAATTGATCGAATGAACTTGAATTTAAGTCGTCGACGGTAATATTTATAGAAGAAAAAAAAAAGTTTACCGTAGATTATTTCATTTGAGCACATCTCATGCTTTAAAAGTTCAGTTCATAGCTTGATTATCGATGATAAATCAGTGGTAGATGTGGAACTGTTACAGAAACTGCGCAAATGGCTCATTGCTAGTCCGAGCTGTTGAGATATCGTCGAGCGGATTGTGATTTTCATTCCGCCGATGCTAGCAGTCTGTAACAAGCACCAATACAAGAAGTGACTGCGTTTCCTGAGCTGGCGCGGCTATAACTTACTTTGCCTATACCTTAGTGTTAATGTTAGATATAGACTGTAGGCTATAGTCCTGAACTAGTCTTGCTTCAAAATTACTTTTTTATAATTCAGTTTCTTTGAAATGCATTTCCACTAACTTGAATGAAATAACCTTTTTTCAATGACAGTTTAATGTGTTTTATGTAATACCACCTCTGTGTTCGTGTTCCTCTCTCTCTCTCTCTCTCTCTCTCTCTTCCTCTCTGTCTCTCTCTGTCTCTCACTCTCTCTGTCTCTTTCCACTCTCTCCCCCTTCTCTCTACACTCTCTCCCTTTCTCCCTCAACGTTCCTTCCCTTTTCTCTTTATTTTCCTGCTCCCCATTTTTCTTTACATTCTGCGTTTTACATTTGCCTGGTATTCACCAATTTGCATTCTTATCCACATGTTCCTAATGTTTTTTATGATCTTGAATTATTGTTAAATAACGAATTGTAAACATGGTTTTCAATCAAATATTTGTAAATCATGCATACAATTCAGCCTTTGGCTGCGATATGTTGATGAATATTTAATATAAAGTCTAAACAGCATTTATCCCCGCAATTATTTTAAATAGAATTCTGTACCTTGAACTTTGCTATGTACATGTACATTCTAAATAAAAAAGACTAAACAAATGCCTGGTTTAGGCATATCAATTTGGAATTCAAATGTGGAAGTTAACCAATGTTGATTTTTTTAAAGGAGGGGGGAGGGGAGACCTATACTTGACAAGGAAATAACACTTGTATTGAGGTGGATCCATCGAATGTACAAACACAAACAATCACTTTAATAGAAGCCTAACGAAACCAAAACTGTATGTACATAGAAAGTATTTAGTCAGCATTCTAGTTGGTATTTTGGAAGATGATTGGTTATATTATGAACAAAATTATCTCAGAAAGTAGGTATGGCAAAGATACTTTCAGTATCGCACAGAGTATGAAGTGTGTTTCCGTAAGTACTTCCTTAAAGGTACTACGTCCCATTTGCAGGCCACATGAATGAAAAGGTTCATTCCAATGGCTTTCGAAAGATAATACTAATTTAGAACTTCCCTCAAAACGAAAGGGCTGGAAAATGTATTATTGTGGGAAAATAACGACGGTTAGTTGTCGACTCGGTTTTAAGGATTGCAGTTGTTTTATTAAAAAGTCTGATTTTCAGACCCTTGTACCGAATGGTCGTACGTTTTGTGCTGCGCAAAGATTTAATAAGTTTAATTTTGGCCATTACAAGAAGTGGGTTATTGATGTGTACAAATGCATCAAAAATAATTTTTGCCTAGTGCACATATTTACAATATTTTTTACAACATGAAACATTTCTATAATCCAAAGACTGAGTATTTGAAAGCTTAATGTTTACCAATATTACATGATGAAAAAGCATGGTAAAAATTGTTACTAGGCCCAACTAAAACAGTACCAGTATTTAGTATCAGGTACTTAAAGAGAGTAAAGATATATATATATATATATATATTTTTTTTTAAAAACAAATCCTTCGTTTCTGATTAAGAAATCGTTATTTTTATCTTGTGAATGACGACTTAGCACGTACTCAATAACTCTGCGTATTTTACAAATACAGATTATACTGTTTCGAAAGATAAATAAATCGTCATTGGATATGAATATTGAGAAGCGAAATACAAAGAAAGTAAAATGATGTACCATATATAGAACACCGTGACATAAGAACACCTATACAATCATAGCCATGATAGAGAAACTCGTTATTTAAGGTCCTAACGTAATTATGCTTAGATGTTATCGATGCTATATTATTTCATGTTAATATTACGGTCGGTGAGAAAGTAGAGATACTTATTTTCTAGATTATAAAAGTGAACATCATTTTTTGGTCATATTTTTTTTCGTACGGACGAAGACAAAGCAGTTTTAATGGTGCCAGGTAAAAATGTCAGAAGTAAAAATGTCAGAGGTAAAAATGTCAGAGGTAATAATGTCAGAGGTATATGTCAGAGGTACAAACAAAAAATGTCAAAAAATGACATGGCATTTTTACATTTGACATTTTTACCTCTGACATTTTTACATCGAGCCGTTTCAAGCAATGACGATAACTTTAAAAGTAAGCAGAGGCAATCCACCTCCTTCTCCCTTGCAGAAAGACAGAAATAAAACCATTTCATCTGATCACACCTTTTTTCCATTTTTTTTAAACAGAATCTTAAGTGCACGACATTCAAAGACATCGGCTCATGATAAAACTTTTTTGTATACAAAAAGAAGTGTAATTAGAGTTCAAATCAGTTTGATCTTATCTTCAGTGGATAGTTTAGTTTGAGTTTCCTTTAGCATCAACAATTCACATCACCGTAAAGACTTAAGAAAACAGTCGTACTGTTTGAACTCGCTCCAAATGACGGTATTATCTAGAGCCATGAAAACATTCCTGAACTTGTCACATCAGCATATAATTTAAGGTGTTCTATAAGCAATATACCTTTGAAGCACAAGTTAATTGGAATTCGAAAAGTTTCATACAAACTAATCATAAGGGGGAAAATTAATTAATCATTTATATGTTCTTTGTCTAATCAATCTCGGCATACAACGCATCTACACTGACTACCTCATCCTTAGGCAAGGTTGATGTCTGTCCTGCTTCTGGAGTGACCTTCAAGGTATTCCTCGTGGGTCCTTCATCTGGCATGTCATAGAGCGGAATCTCCTCAGCATCATCTCCTGATCCTGGCATCTTGACATTCTCATACTGGTCCCCTTGCTGAAGGGTATCCCTGTTCAGCTCGTGCTGAGTGATGATGACACGGTTACCACAGAGGTGATCTGAATTGGAAGATCTACCGGTAGCTTTTGATGTTGATTTAGACTCACGATTGGTTCCCCTCAATTCCATGTAAGTAGCATGCTGTGGACCCTTCTGAGATCCATTTTCAAGAGATTCGTAACAAACTTCGGCAATCTCCTTTTCAATCGACGCATTGCCAATGTGTTTATTTTCTTGTCGATCTTTCGTTTTCTTATATCGCAGAACAAAGATTACGATCAGTATCAGAATGAAGACAGAACCAGGAATGACGATAATCAGGGTTATATTGCCATCCCTCGTGTTTTTGTCCGAGCTGGCATTTTTGTTCTCTGATGTGTGAGCTGTATAAGATAATGTCGATGGTCTATTTTGCGATGTTTGTTTCAAAGACAAAGAAGTCGTTGATTCCGAAGTCGTTGGAAAGGAGGGTGACGTTGGCTGATTTGGTAGCATGCATGTGATCTTCGTCTCCGCCTCAATTTGCAGATAGAATTCTGAACGAAGCCTGTTTAATTTAGTCACAGTAATCGAAAAAACGAAGATGTTTCCTGCAATTATAGCGTTCTGATATGTGTTGTCGTTTAAAATTATGTATTTAGAAAGCACCTGCCTTGTCCAATAATTATCCAGAGTACAAATCACTTTTATTTCATCTGGATTTGAATGATTTGCTATAATGCAATTAGAACATCTAATGACACGTAATTCATACGAAATAATTTCTCGGCCATGAATGTTACGACATTGGAAGGTAGCTGAATCATTGATTCTGATGTTAGAAATGTATATAATGTTAGAATCAGGATATCCATCGTAGGTATCAGCTTGTGTAAAACGAGGATCATTGATTACAACACCGTGATTGTTGGCAATAAATGTTCCATTTCTATACCAATTATTGTAGTTATCAATATAAGTAAGATCAGGTCGATAGCAGCTTAGTGTGATATCATCTCCGATGTTAGCTAGTCTTTGTATTATATCACCTTCCACTCTATATGCAAGATCCACACAGAAAAGTACAACCAACACAGTCACATAAAACCCAGTCACCTGCGATCGAATCAACGCCATCTTGGAACCAAGTTAACGAACATTTATGAAAAATCAAATACTATTAAGAAGACAATATTAGATGTCCTTTCATCGCCACGAAACGATGTTAGTGAACTTTTTCTCTCGCGGCGTCAATCTCGAAACTGAAACTATTGCTTTATTTTGTTAAAGACGGAGAAATATCACAAGGACTGTTTGACCATTGTCTGCATTCGATGATAATTATAGCATCTAAACTCGATGGTGTATGACGGAAATAACGTTTTGAAGCAAGTTGTGATGAAAAGCGCGTGTGCAGGATTGGGCTGATTTAAAAGGGGAACTACTTTTGTTCTTCTAAAAAGAAATTGTTATGAAACCTCATCACGACAAATCATCGAAATATGTATTTCCGGCCCATCAAGTTTTGTCACCATATAGTGGCGTAGTATTACATTTATTTCGTGTGTTAGGTTCACGATTTGTTTTCAAAATGGAAACAAAATTGTCATTTTTTACACTGCTTGATCCGTTCCTCGAGATACCAATGATCAGTGTTTAGCAATGATGTTTTGTAAAGATCATGGCAATTTTAATGTCTAATATATTTTGACGATGACCTCGATACGAATCACAGTCATGATCCTCTATTACTTGTATTGTTGATGAGTCTCGTATTTAGTTTGTATACAATTCTTTAATGATCATGAAATCACGTTTCGTCATGCCTGAAGTACCGCGGCAGAACCAGGTTCCAAACGATTTCAGAACTGAAAAAAAAAAAAAAAATGCTGGAAGCTAAAACTTCATATTACATGTTTCTCGTTTGTTAATAAAATATTATATTGCAACCCGTAAATGTATTCTGACCTCTTGAGTCTACATGTACAAAATACATATCATACTGTTCGAAAGCGAAACTTGCCATTTGATATGGATATTGAGAACATTCTTGCGAGATATAAAGTAAGGCACGGGATGACCCATATACACTGTAAAAAAAAAATAGTCGAAATAACTCAATACAATTGAGGAAAAGAATTGCCTTATTTTTATTAAGTAAATATTACCTACGGCATCTTAAGTAGAATTTACTTATGTTGCTGAATTAATTTTTACTCAGTTAAATCGAGTTACATTAACGTAAATAATTTAAGTATTGTAATCATTTTAGATAATTAAAAAAAAGCTATGATAGGATTACATATTGCACGATTTGGTACCCATCTAATCTAACAAGTAACATCCACTAATCATTCACTACTTCTATTTAAGATTTAACCGTATATATATATATATATATCTACCACCATCACAAACTATTACATACGCTTCAATTCGACACATATTGAAAGGCTCCAAATTTTATATATACTTGATCGTAGCATCTTAAAAGGAAAATTGGTTGACAATTTCCTGAAATATCAAGTTTTGATTTGTTTTGAACTGGGTAACAATTAAAAATTGTCTTGTCTTTGCTTAGCCATGTTAAATGAATTAGTAAATGTTTTAAAGTCCTTAAATTTTCATTCAACCACAAAAAAGAATTGTTTTATTTAAAAAAGAGTTTAATTTGGTCTTAATGAATATTCATTAATTATGTAAATATTTCTATTACGCACTGCATCGGTCCTTACTTTAAAAAGATAAGAATAATCAACATAAATTGTTTGAGTAATACGTATAATTTCTGATTTTGAGTTAAAATTACTAAATTAATACAAGCTGAAATTACTTAAGTTCTTATGTATTTGAATTTACTTAAATATTCCACGTATGTTCTACTAAATTGAAAGTTTGAGTTAGCAAGACTTAAATTTAGTGCGTAAGTGGCAAAACTAATGTTTTCAAGTAAATTCTACATGGAAAAAATACGTAAAAATTACCAATGAACAAATTCTTTTTTACAGTGTATAGAACAGCTTGATATAATATGAACACATAATTATACAATAATAGCCATGATATAGAGGAAATAGCTCGTTATTTGAGGTCCAAACGTAATTACTCTTAGATGCTATACTTTATATTTGTAGGTTCATATTACGGTTGGTGAGAAAGAAGAGATACTTATTTTCTAGATAATAAAAGAGAACATAGTACTTAAGTCATTTTTGTTTTGAACAATTCTACACAAAGCAGTTTCAATAGCCATGTACATCATCATTTGAATTGAGCGAAAATTACAATGACATGTTACATATCATTCTAACAATATTTCTGGAGGCAAACGATTGGCCACTGATGTTACCCTTTAGTTGATTTCTTGAAAGTCTCTACAATCATGTTGTACGTGAATAGATTTAAGGTCACCAACAAGCAATCAAGGACCATGACTTTGAAAGTAAGCAGATGCAATCCACTTCCTTTTACTTTGCAGAAATATAGAAATAAAATCATTTCATCTTATTACACCATTCATCTTATTACGCTTTTTTATACTAAGTCTTAAGTACACGGCATTCATGATAAGACATTATTTAAAAAAATGGATTAGAATTTAATCAGTGTTATCTTAATTCTCTTTTAAACTTTGATACATATTTTAGTTTGAGTTTCCATTTTAACCAACATATCGTATCACCGTAAAGACTAAAGAAAACAGTCGTACTGCTTGTACGCTCCAAACGATGGTATTATCAAGAGCCATTAAAAGATTCCTGAACGTGTCACACCAGCATATACGATTTTACATCTCTTTTTAAGGTGTCATTGAAAATATTTACAATTCAATAAGATGCTTAACACTCTAATAGCAGCCGATGGTGTGACAAGATATAAACACATTTTCGGAACCCATTTTTCCTATCATGTTGTATGTAAGATTTCCATGCTACACAATTTGCACAATAATAATCTTTAATGGCTCCATAATGGCAGCCATGCTAAAGCCGTTGTTATAATTTCCAAAGCTCTTTGGAAGTGCATAGAGACGTTATAATGTGATATGCGCTATACAAGAACCGAATATTATCATTATTATTATTAAGTAAATCTTTTTGTCAAAATGTAACCAAACATAGTTCAGTATAAGTTGGCTCGAAAATCGGCGGCTTGCCTTTAGATGAAAGTCTTTAAGATTTTGATTTGATGAAATTAAAGTTGTAAGCAATATATCTTTGAGCCACAAGTTAATTCGAATTTGAAAAGTTTCAAACAGACTTATTATAAAGAGGAAAAAGTAGTTAATCATTAATATTTTCTTAGTCTAATAAATATCAACATACAACGCATCTACACTGACTACCTCATCCTTAGGCAAGGTTAATGTCTGTCCTGCTTCTGGAGTGGCCTTCAAGGTATTTGCCGTGGGCCCTACATCTGGCATGTCATAGAGCGGAATCTCCTCAGCATCATCTCCTGATCCTGGCATCTTGACATCGTCATACTGGTCCCCTTGCTGAAGGGTATCCCTGATCTGCTCGTGTTGAGTGATGATAGCACTGTTGCCATAGAGATGATCTGAATTGAAAGATCTATCAGCTTTTGATGTTGATTTTGACTCACGCTTGGTTCCCCTCAATTCCATAATGGAAGTAGCATACTCTGGACCCTTCTGAGATCCATCTGCAATCGATTCGTAACAAACTTCAGGAGTCTCATTTTTATCTGCATGATCTGCACTTCGTTGATCCAAGCTGGTTTCCCTCAATTCATTAAAGGAAGTAGCATACTCTGGACAGTTTTGAGATTCATCTTCAACTGATTCGTAACAAACTTCAGGAGTCTCCATTTTAATCGACGCATTGCCAATGTGTATATTTTCTTGTCTATCTTTCCTTTTCTTACATCGCATAACAATGATTACAATCAGTATCAGAATGAAAACAGAACCAAGAATGACGATAATCAGGGTTATATTGCCTTCCCTCGTGTTTTTGTTCGAGCTGGCATTCTGGTTCTTTGGTGTGTGATTTTTTGTTGTAGAAATTGATGTAGATCTACCGGCCGGCAATTGTTTTGTTGAAGCTGTATATGATAATGTCTGTGGTCTATTTTGCGTCGTTTGTTTCAAAGAAGTCGTTGATAGCGAAGTCGTGGGAAAGAAGGGTGGTGTTGGCTGAGTTGGTAGCATGCATGTGATCATCATCTCCGCCCTAATATGCAGATAGAATTCTGAATGAAGCATGTTTAATTCAGTCACAGTAATCGAAAAAGAAAAGGTGTTTCCTATAATTACAGCCTTCAGATACATGTTCCCGTTTAAAAATATGTATTTAGAAAGCACCTGGATTGTCCAATAATTATCCAGAGTACAAATCACTTTTAGTTTAGCTGGATTTGAATGAGGTGCTAAAATGCAATTAGAACATCTAATGACACGTAAGTCATACGAATTAATTTCTTCGTCATAATAGTTACGACATTGGAAGGTAGCTGAATCATTCATGCTGATGTTAGAAATGTGTATATTGTTAGAATCAGTATAGTTACGGTAGGTAACACCTTGTGTAAAACGAGGATCATTGATTACGACACCGTGCCAGTTGGCAATTAATGTTCCATTTCTATACCAATTCTTGTAGTTATCCTTAAAATGTTCAGGTTGATAGCAGCTTAGTGTGATATCATCTCCGATGTTTGCTAATCTTTGAATTATATCACCTTCTGCTCTATATGCAAGATCCACACAGAAAAGTACAACAAACACAGCAACAAAAACATAAAATAACTGCGATCGAATGAACGCCATCTTGGAACGAAGTTTAGTGAACAATGATGACAAAATCCAAAACTATAAGAAGAAAATATTGGATGTGCTTTCATCGCTACGAAACGATGTAGCCTAAGTGAATCTTTTCTTTCGCGGCGTCAACAGATAGTTACTGATAATATTGGTTTGATTTGTTACATACGGTAAAGTATCACAAGGACTATTGACTATTATCTACATTTGATGATCATTTCTTGAACTCGATTGTGTAAACACATATGACCACTTAGAAGACAAAATTGTATGCATAGAAAGTATCTTGTCAGCATTCTAGTTTGAATTTTGGGAGATGATTGGTTATATTATGACCAACATTGACACTTTCTCTCAGAAAGTAGGCGTGGCAAAGATATTTTCAGTTTCGCACAGAACATGAAGTGTTTTTCTGTTAGTGTTTCCTTATAAGATAAATGTAAATGATTTAATTAACAAAGTTGAAGTTAGCTCATTAAAAGAACCTCTCACCCAACCAAATACAATGGAGAACACTGTTTATTAAAGTTAATAATCTTTGCAATAAGAGCGGCACTAATTACTACTACTACATCTGTTCTACAAATAACAATAATATATCTCGATTTATTTAGGACTTTACAGATTATGTTTACCCTGTTCATGTGATTCAGTCACGCACACATTGTGCACCATCTCCACATTGTGACTATGCGGGCAAGTATAATCACACGTTCCCCAATATAATTCAAACAATATTTTTCCTTTTCTATAATTATTGAGAAGTTTAGAAAAAAAACATAAATTTTGTGTTTCATGCTTGTTTATTTGCAACTTTAATCATGTACCTTGAATTTTAATTTACAGGTTGCGCAGAGATAAATATTGTTTTGATCATACGCTTATTTTATTTAAATATCATTCATCCGAGTACAAATGCAAATACACGTTTTTATCGACAGATATAATGGACACATACCATGTTGAAGATAATACACTATAGTTTCACTTTTCTGTTATGAGATATTTAATAAGGTAGGCCCTATTTTAATAAACCTACTTCTCATAATTCTTATTAGTGATCAGGACTGAGGTCTCATAGATGCCTTCTTTAATATTTTCTCCATGCCTCGTTTTTTGCAAGGTCGCAAAAGACGAAAAACCATAAATTTGCGTTATCGTTTCAAATGTCATGACTATAGGCTGATTTAGAATATCCAGATTAAAATGGATTTCTTCCATTTTTGACGAAAGAATCATATATTTACCGAGTGCACAAATTTACGATATTGTTTACAACATGAAACATTTCTATAATCCAAAGACTGAGTAAAACCTTGTTAAAAAAATGTAATGATGGCAAAGCATGGTCAAAATGTTAATAATTAAAAAGAGTACCAGTAGTTGGTGACAGGTTCTTTAAGAGAGTAAACATTTTTTTTTTTTTTTTTTTTTTGGGGGGGGTAAACAGATCATGTGTTTCAGATTTAGAAATCCTATCTTGTAAATGACGACTTAATAACGCGAACTCAATAGCTCTGTGTACAAACACATATCATACTGATTCACAAGCAAAATTGACATTAGATATTAATAAATCAAATCAAATCAAATCAATATGAATATTTAGAACGTTCTTGCGAAATCAAAGGTAAGTCAAGTACCATATAGAACAGCATGATATAAGAACACCTATACAATCGTAGCCATAATGATAGAGAAGATAGTATTACTCTTAGATGGTATTATTTATATTTTTACGTTCATATTACGGTGGGTGAGAAAGAAGAGATACTTATTTGTACACTCCAAATGATTGTATTATCTAGAGTCATTCAAACGTTCTGAACTTGTCACTGTACACCAGCAGATAACATTTAGATGTTCATATAATCACAATTTTAAACTAATATCTCCTTAAGTTTTTAGTGAGAACCTTAACTATTAACAAAGATGCTTAAAAGTCTAACGAATGTTGTTACAAGAATAAAACATCTTTTTCTGAGCCCAATTTTACTATCATGTCGTATGTAAGATTTTTATGCTACACATTGTGGCTTCATATTCAGACGGTTAGGGACTTCCTCAGTAATCAACTTCAAGTCATCTACTTGTCGAAATGTAATATAGTTTTAATATAGATTCGAAAATCGGTTACTTGTCTTTAAGATTCTGATTCGATGAAATTAAATTTCTAAACAATATACCTTAGAGCCACAAGTTAATTCGAAATTGAAAAGTTTCAAACAAAATAATCATAAAGAGGAAAAAGTAGTTAATCGCCTGTATTTTCTTAGTCTAATCAATCTCGGCATACAACGCATCTACACTGACTACCTTATCCTTAGGCAAGGTTGATGTCTGTCCTGCCTCTGGATTGGCCTTCAAGGTATTCGCCGTGGGTCCTTTATCTGGCATTTCATAGAGCGGAATCTCCTCAGCATCATCTCCTGATCCTGGCATCTTGACATTCTCATACTGTTCCCCTTGCTGAAGGGTATCCCTGTTCAGCTCGTGTCGAGTAATGATGACATTGTTGCCATAGCGATGATCTGAATTAGAAGACCTACCGGTAACTTTTGATGTTGATTTTGACTCACGATTGGTTCCCCTCAATTCCATGTAAGTAGCATTCTGTGGACCCTTCTGAGATCCATTTTCAAGTGATTCGTAATTATCTTCGGGAGTCTCCTTTTCAATCGACGCATTGGCAATGTGTTTATTTTCTTGTCGATCTTTCGATTTCTTACATCGCAGAACAATGATTACAATCAGTATCAGAATGAAAACAGAACCAGGAATTACGATAATCAGGGTTATATTGCCATCCCTCGTGTTTTTGTCCGAGCTGGCATTCTTGTTCTTTGGTGTGTGATTTTTTGTTCACAAATTTGTAGAAATTGATGTAGATCTACCGGCCGGCAATTGTTTTGTTGAAGCTGTATATGATAATGTCTGTGGTCTATTCTGTGTCGTTTGTTTCAAAGAAGTCGTTGATAGCGTAGTCGTGGGAAAGAAGGGTGGCGTGGGCTGAGTTGGTAGCCTGCATGTGATCCTCGTATTCGCCTCAATTAGCAGATAGAATTCGGAATGAAGCCTGAATAATTCAGTCACAGTAATCCAAAAAGAATAGGTGTTTCCTATAATTACAGCCTTCAGATATGTGTTCCCGTTTAAAATGATAAAGCGTCTGGCTTGTCCAATAATTATCTAGGGTACAACTCACTTTTCTTTCATCTGGATATGATTGAGTAGCTACATGTATAATACAATGAGAACATCTAATGACACGTAAGTCATACGATAGAATTTCATGTTTATACAAATTACGACATTGGAAGGTAGCTGAATCATTAATTCTGATGTTATAAATTGTTATATTGTTAGAATCAGCCCGACCATTGTAAGTATCACCTTGTGTAAAACGAGGATCATTGATTATGACACCGTTCCAGTTGGCAATTAATGTTCCATTTCTATACCAACTCTTGTAGTTATCCTTAAAAGGATCAGGTTGATAGCAGCTTAGTGTGATATCATCTCCGATGTTAGCTAGTATTGTATCACCTTCCACTCTATATGCAAGTTCCACACAGAAAAGTAGAACTAACACAGCAACAAAAACACAAAACACCTGCGATCGAATGGACGCCATCTTGGAACCAAGTTTAGTGAACAATGATGACAAATCCAATACTAAGAAAACAATTTGGATCTGCTTTCATCGCTACGGAACATTGTAAATGAAGTTTTTCTCTCGCGGCGTTAATCTTGTATCTGATAATATTGCTGTGATTTGTTGAAGACGGTGAAGTATCACAGGGACTGTTTGACCATTGTCTGCATTCGATGATAATAGTTCCTGAACTCGATGGTGTATGACGTATTGAAGCAGGTTGTGGTGAAAAGCGCGTGCGCAGGATTGGCTGATTTGAAGAAGGGAACTTTTGTTGTTGTTCTGAAACTTTTGTCATAAAACCTCGTTACGACAAATCATCGAAATATGTATTTTCTATCATGTTTTGTATAGTATTACGTTAATTTCGTGTTTTAGGTTCACGATATATTGTAAAATTAATAAAGTTGTAATTTTTCACATTGCTTGATCCTTACCTCCAGATATCAACGATCTGTGATAGCAATGATCTTTGGCGATTTTAATGTCGAATCTATTTCTGACGATGATCTCGATACGAATCCCATTCATGCTCCTCTATTCATGAGTTTAAAAACATTTATTTAATGATCATGAAAATTACGTTTCGTCATGCCTGAAGTGCTGCGGCAGAGCCAGGTCCCAAAAGATTTCAACGCTGGATAAAAGATACCCAAAATGCTGGAAAATAGAACTTAAATAGTATACATACTTGTATCTCGTTTGTAAAAGATCATAAGGCAAATGGTAATGTATGTTGCCCTCTTGAGTCTAGATGTGTTCAGACTTCGACCTTCTTGACAAAGAAATTAATAACACTTGTATCGAAGTGGATCCATCTACTGTCCAAACACATACCAAGCCTAACGAAACCGAAATTGTATATATATATATATATATAGAACGTATCTTGTGATTTAGTCACGCAAACAGTGTACACCATCTCCACTCGAGGGGGAGTGCATGGTGACCTTCAGGGCATATTCAAGTACTATCACATGTTCCCCAATGTCATACGAAAACAATATTCTCTTCCCTTCTGCTTTTTAAGAAACAAGGCCATAGTGATATATGGCTTATTAATCAAACTCAAACACGCACGCCCACACGCATACATACACCATGACACACACGCGCGCAAACACACCCACATTTTTTTTGTTTAAATCATTATTTACTGCTCAATATTCTCTCTTAATCTCTCAACTTCCAATGAAACATATTCATAGGGACACATCTCGTACAAAATGATTTTATAGTCGCCTCAAATACATTTGCTGAGGTCAAAATACATACATACCCTGCATCCATCCTGTCATATACTTCCTCACTTCAACTCTCTCTCTCTCTTACTCCTCATCGTCACACACCCTTTTACTTTTATTTTCATGCCAAATATTTGAATTTTAAAAAAGGAAACGAAAACGTACACCGAACCAAGAAGTTATATGTTTGTCTACTTCTTATACTGCATGCTTTATTTACTTCCTACATTGAAAGTCAAAGTGTTGCATATAATGGATATGAAAGTTATTGTTGATCGCTGTTTGTTTTGTCTTTGTATCAAGTGATTTGTATTGGTCATAACATAACATTTTTTAACAATTTTTTTTTTTTTTTTTACCAATAACGTGTTTGGAACATTGTTTGTTTTTATTTCCGAAATCCATTTATACGTACAAGTTTTAAAAACATACATATAAAGCACATTTCAAATGATAAACAAATTAATGTGTGAAGTATAGACGAACGGTTGGATAGCCCATTTCAGGACCATTTTCAAAATAGTCCTGTTCTTCCATGGGGTCTAAGAAAATAGTATTATATGAACATATTACAAGAATAATTGATAAACAACTGGTACATACTTTGTGTGAACATTGCAAATATAGTAATACATGTCTTGTGAACTTACAGTATATATAATTACAAATCTTGTCTCTCTTATGCCTTATTACATAGTACATTACATTAACATCTGTATTTTTAATAAGATCTCATGTCATTATACTACATACAAAATAACCACAAAATTAAACTAGAAAGAAAAAGAAAAAAACTAAAAAAAGAAGAAAAACAAATCTTGTTACTTGTTGATGATCAAATTTCATTATGCTACCTAAGAATAAAAATAACTATTGGTAAGTTTTCTGTAAGGGGCGAAAGAAAGCTGTTTATCGCTATTTTACAATTTAACAAACCCCCGTCAATCATTATCAAGTTTTAAAACGTACTGAAATTGAATTATTATTCAAATTTATACTCCTACATACATGTGCGTTTCATTCAAATGTATCACTTATTCTTAAACAAAATATATAAGATGAAATCAATAGACAGACTTTTTTGACAACAAAAACCCATTACAGTACTAAACGTTTAAAGACAGATAGCTGAGCAGTTTATTACACAATCCATAGGCTACTTTAAATCAATTCTAGAACTTTCAAATGTGGATATGTTGAAACATATTTTACAAGTGATTAAATGTATTTCATTTCTCCTTATTACAGATTAAGCGACTCACCATTACCATGGCACAGTGAAAGATGATTTTTGAAATTGGTTAAAACTGGAATCATAAAACATTTGTATTAGAGCTTCAATATTATTCAAACTGGGTTGCAAAAAAAAAAACTCATGCCAGATTCGGTGTTGTTTCGAAAACATGATTTTTCAGATATTTTTTAAACATTTTTATAAATTTCAACTATTCTTGTCCTACTGTATGGTTGTTTTGACCGGGTTGTGAAAGCCTTAAATCGTTATTTGATTTGTGAACAAGTTAAAGAATTCAATTATAAGCATAACAGTTTTCAATTACAAATAACCAGTGCTATTTATAACCACTGACAGCGGAGAGTCACAGTATTTTTTTTCTTCCTTTCTTCCGTAAATAAAAATACACTAAAACCAAGTTCATTGTAATCTACAAGCCTTGTATTATGATCAACATGAAACAAAGATCATGCATTAGTATATAAGGGGATATTCATCTCAGGCTTTGATGTTGGACAAAATTCAGATAATTTTCATTTTTAAAAACACAATATCAAGATCGTATTGTGAGTCTTGAATCGTTATAGATATGTCCAGGGGCGTACGCAGTCAACTTTTTTGGTCACCCTTTAGCACAATTTTTGTTTGGTTTTTGCTTTATTAAAACAAAAAGTGAGGGGGGGGTTCCTCTTGAACAATATCAAGATCGTATTTTGAGTCTTGAATCGTTATAGATATGTCCAGGGGCGTACGAAGTCAACTTTTTTTGGTCACCCTTTAGCACAATTTTTTTTTGTTTTATTAAAACAAAAAGTGAGGGGGGTTCCTCTTGAACACACACATTAAAACAAATTTTGATGTTTCATTCGTAGGCCCGTTTAAACGTATCCCAAAAGTAAGGTTTAGCTGCTTTCCAAACCTTAATGTTTTATACGTCTGAACCCCCCCCCCCTCCCCCGAAACCGTTGCTCAAACCTCACAAATTGCGCGTTTAAACTAAAAACTAACCAAGAAGTTTCAGCAAGCGCTGTACGTGCGAACGAAATGAGGCTTAAACATCGACGTTTTACAGAACTTCATTAAACTCTTGGTATGGATTCGTTTTGCTACCACTCCTGCGGTGGCATTCGGGCAGTCAGCGAGCTCGCAAGCAAACAAAAGCGAGATGAATGCGCAGAAAATCATCATTGGACCGCTGATCAAACCCTCTCCAAATTAAGCAAGAAAAATGCCCCTTCCCTATCCCCTGTTTAATCACCTCAGCTGATGCCGCCACGTTTTAAAGAAAAGTGCCCCCCCTCCATCCTCATGTGTCGGACATGTGTATGCCCTTACCAAGATATAACGAAACTTTCGCAAGAGGAAGAACACTAAATAATTGTACCTTTAACTCATTAAAAAAAAAAAAAAAACTTTATTTTGCTCGTTTTAAAAAGTCGAGGTAACAACCACCTCTGAAAAGTTGGTGTTCATGTACCTCCTGTAGTCTCCAGGAGACTCGAGCAGAGTCGAGCTCAGCTTTTGTGAGATAGGGGGTGGGGCTGGTTTGTGGAAGAACGCAGGAGGTGATTTCTAGTCATGACCGAAAGGGGCGGGCGTGAGAATCGGGGCAAATAAATGTCCTCCGAAGTATAGGGCTAGAGGGACAACTCAAATTTTGACATGCCATAGGTTATGCATCGGATGCATTATTGGAGTTTTGTCCGATTTGAACGACGATTATGGAGGGTCGATGTTTATTCATGAGCAATGACGTCAAAAACTCGCCAATTTATGTTTGGTGATTGGCCATTACCAAAATGTATTAACATGCATAAAACATTTCTTTCATTCCCACAATTCCCTACGATATGTCCAGAAAATATCTGGAAAATGGCGGTAGTACGAACTTTGCTATTTTTAAGGTATTCAATTACATGTACGAACAATGACACATTTTTCTTTTAAGTGGATTATTCTAATAGAAGTTTGTCAAGTAAATCTCAGTGAAGCAGAAAATCTTCAGGCGAACATCGACATCGAAGTGATACCATATACCAAGAAAAGTAAGCACTCGATCCATTTTGTGTGAAAATCTCTGAAATGATTGACATGTGTTCGACGTGGCAGTCAGGGGCTCTCTGTATTGTCAAAACGTATTACCCCCTATCCCATCCCCCTTTTCTTTGTCTGACCAAAGAATATTTAGTTGAGTTCTTGTTTTAGACCGCAAATGCCTTTAAAGTGCATCGTTATTGCTCTTTTTCTTAGTTATGAGGTGGTGTGTGTGTGTGTGTATGTGTGTATTGGGTTTTTACAGACGTTTATCAATCAGATATGATTATTTACGTCTGGGGACCGACCTTTAAACGTCACCATCCGAAAGACGTGACTCAGTTTCGAACATGCGTCCTCGGCTGAATCAGATTGTAACTTCCACTTTTAGCTGGATTACAGGCGCACGACACAACGCCTAGTGCTCTTTTAGGACCTAAAATTGCTATGAAAATAATTTTAGACCCCAAAATGTGTAAACAAAAATTAGCCAATACGATCATACCAATGCAGCTCCACTTTCAAAAAAATGTGGTGACCGTTAATCAATTAATTAATTAATAATAACAGTACACGGACCGGCTGGTTGTGGGTATTATAACCGACACGAAAAAGCCAACAAAAAGCCAACAAAAAGCCAACATTGGCATTGGCTGGAATAAAACGTATAAGGCGCTATCTCGTTATTTCAACGGCTGGTTCAAATTATCGAATATTTGTGGGGCACAAACAAATATTATAAATCGTTATATTTATGGATATTTCAGCCGTCTCTGAACCGATTTTGATCAAACAAAAATGATTTTGTCATTTCAATTGTATGTTTTTCAAATTTGACATTTAGTTTTTCATTATCTCACAAAAAATTATTTCGTGTAGCGCCCGCTGCAACAAAACTCAACTTTCCCTTTGACTGATTGAATGAACTCTAATTTAAGCCGTCAACGGTAATATTTATAGAAAAATCAGAAGTTTACCGTAGATTATTTCATTTGAGCACATCTCATACCTTTAAAGTTCAGTTTATAGCTTGATTATCGATGATAATCAGTGGTAGATGTGGACCTGTTGCAGAGACTGCGCAAAGGGTTCATTGCTAGTCCGGTTCCAAGTCGATGAGATCTCGTCCAGCGGTTTGACCGTGTCTCCCCTCTCATCAGTGATATTCACTGGCTTCGTGTTGATGCTCGTATCATTCTTAAAGGGACTTGGTAACATTTTTCAGATATGAGAAAGTGGTGCTAAGGTAGTGACTTCAATGCTAGATGTACAATTAAAGATAATCTGAAAGCTTGAGTGAAAACGGACCATTATTAATGATATAAATTGGGGGGAATATGGTCTGATCGATTCAATAATTCTCCCAACTATATTATTACAATTCAATCACATTTTAGGTGAATTTAAATCGTCACAAAGCAATGAATTGACTCTTTATACCATTCCAGACATTTAAGTGTTGACAGATTTTTGAAAGCCTGTCAGGCAATGTCTTTTTTTCATTGAAAAACGGTTGGGGAAAAAATAAAATCAAAATGGTTGGGAGAATTTACTGTTAATTACTGTTAAAGGGTTTTGCACGGTGACACCTTCAAAGAAAACCTTAAATATCTTTGTGGTTTGAGAATTTTTCAGGATTTTTTTGCATGTTAGAGGGTTAGTACAGTAGAAGGAATATAATAAGTAACATTTCGTACACAAATTATGCAATTTTTTCATCAACTTTCAACGATGTTACCGAGTCACTTTAAGACCTTAACACTCACTCACAAATGTCTTAATAATCAAGCCCCGGCATACCTAGGTGATGTACTTCATGCGCAGACCGTCCATATATATAATACACGCTCGGCCACTTATAGTAATATACTTACCGTCCCTCGAACCAGTAGACAGACAGGGGATAGGGCTTTTCAGCTATTGCCCCCAGAACCTGGAACTCCTTACCCCTGTACTAAAGAAATTTCATACTCTAACAGCTTTCAGGAAATGTCTGAAAATACATCTTTTCAATTTTTTTAAATATTGCTCTTTGTTTGTAAGTTTGTTAAGGTAAGTTTCGTATGATAATGTTCTCTTCCTGTGTTTTTAATTAATTATTGTTTATGCGCTTTCTAACTTATGAAAAGGCGCTCTGTAAACAGCCCTGCTACAGTCGTGTTATATGTGAATAGAGTTAAGGTCACCAGCAAGCAGTCAATGACTTTGACTTTAAAAGTATAAGCAGAAGCTTAAATCCACATTCTTTTACTTTGCAGAAATATAGAAATAAAACCATTTCATCTTATTACACCTTTTTAAATATAGAATCTTACATGTAAATACACTGCATTCTAAGACTTCGGCTCATGATAAGACATTATAAAGAGAACTTTGATTAGAATTCAATCGGTTTTTATCTTAATTCCGATACATAGTTTATTTCGAGTTTTCATTAGAACCAACATATCAAATCACCGTAAAGACTAAAGAAAACAGTCGATCTGTTTGTACGCTTCAAACGAACCATTAAAACATTCCTGAACGTGTCATACCAGCATATAAGATGTTAAATCTCTTTTAAAGGTGTTAGTGAAAACATTTACAATTCAAAAAGATGCTTAACACTCTAATAGCAGCCGATGTTATGACAAGATATGAACACATTTTCTGAACTCCTTTTTCCTATCATGTTGTATGTAAGATTTTCATGTTACACAATTTGACTTCAATATTCAGACGGTTATGCTATGGTCACATTACCCAAAAGTAGCCTGCTCGGCGGCCGAGCGGCGAGTGTTTAACCAATTTTGCCCGGCGGCTGCCCGGCCACCGAGCGGCGGCCGCCCAGGCACCGCTCGTTTTTAGGGCATCGCTCGGTCGCCGCTGAAGTTTTAGCGCGGAGTTAAAATTTGGGCGGCGCCTGCTCATTTTTCACTCGCCGCCCAAAATACGCTCGGTGCCTGGGCGGTCGCCGCCCGGGCACCGACCTAATTGCTGGGCGATGCTTAATTCCAGCAGCGACCGAGCAGGCTACTGATCGGTCGGTCGCTGCTCTGATTTGTGACCATAGCTTTAAAGCCTCCCCAATAATCGTCTTCAAGTAAATCTTTTGTCAAAATGTAACCAAACATAGTTCAGTACTAGTTTGTTTTAAAAATCGGCGGCTTGCCTTTGGGTGACAAATCTTTAAGATTTTGATTTGATGAAATTACAGTTCAAACAATGTGCCCTTGAACAACAAGAAAATTCGAATTTGAATAGTTTCAAACGAAATAATCATCAAGAAAAACCCCGCAAGGTATTCGTTTATTATTTTGTTGGTCTACTCAACCTCGGCATACAACGCATCTACACTGACTACCTCATCCTTAGGCAAGGTTGGTGTCTGTCCTGCTTCTGGAGTGGCCTTCAAGGTATTCTTCGTGGGTCCTTCATCGGGCATGTCATAGAGCGGGATCTCAACAGCATCATCTCCTGATCCTGGAATCTTGACATTCTCATACTGGTCCACTTGCTGAAGGGTATCCCTGTTCTGCTCGTGTCGAGTGATGATGACATCGTTGCCATAGAGGTGATCTGAAGTGGAAGATCTATCAGTAACGTTTGATGATGATTTTGACTCGCGATTGATGGTTGCCCTTTTGTCCGGCATGGCATAGAGGGCGTTGTCGAACGGACCTTCCATTCTTGAGATGGAGCTATCAGCGATCTTGTCTCTAGAATCGTAGAGAATATTGTCAATCATTTCACCATTTTCAGGATGATCAGTATTTTGCTGATCCAAGCTTGTTTCCCTCAACTCTTTAATGGAAGTAGTACACCCTGGACCCTTCTGAGATCCATCATTTTCAATCGATTCGTAACAAACTTCAGGAGTCTCCTTTTTAATCGACGCAGTGCCAGTGTGTTTATCTTCTTGTCGATCTTTCATTTTCTTACATCGCAGAGCAATGATTACGATCGATATCAGAATGAAGACAGAACCAAGAATGACGATGATTATGGTTATATTACCGTCCCTCGTGTTTTTGTCAGAGCTGGAATTTTTGTTCTTTGATGTGTAAGCTGTATAGGATAATGTCGATGGTTCATTTTGTGTCGTTTGTTTCAAAGAAGTCGTTGATAGCGAAATTGTTGGAAAGGAGGGTGGCGTGGGTTGAGTTGGTAGCATGCATGTGATTCTCGTCTCCTCCTCAATTTGCAGATAGAATTCTGCAGGATGCCTGTTTAATTCAGACATTTTAATAAAAAAGGAAAAGATGTTTCCTTCAATATTTGCAGCCTTCCGATTTGAGTTCCCGTTTAAAATTATGTATTTAAACAGCACCTGGCTTGTGCAATAATTATCCAGAGTACAATTTACTTTCATTTCATCTGGATGTGATTGAGTAGCTATTATGCAATTAGAACATCTAATGACACGTAAGTCATACGAAAGAATTTCTAGGTCATGAACGTTACGACATTGGAAGGGAGCTGAATCATTGATTCTGATGTTAGAAATTGTTATACTGTTAGAATCAGGATATCCATCGTAGGTATCAGCTTGTGTAAAACGAGGATCATTGATTACGACACCGACACGGTTCGCAATAAATGTTCCATTTCTATACCAATTCTTGTAGTTATCCAAACGAAGATCAGATCGATAGCAGCTCAGTGTGATATTATCTCCGATGTTAGCTAGTCTTAGTATTTGTTCACCTTCCACTCTATATGCAAGATCCGAACAGAAAAGTGCAACAAACACAGAAACAAAAACACAACACAACTGCGATCGAATGTACGCCATCTTGGAACCAAGTTTACGAACAATGATGAAAAATCCAATCCTAAGAAAACAGTATCAGATGTGTTTATATCGCTACAGAACAATGCAAGCCAGTTTGTCTCTTGATGCGTCACCTGATAGTAAATGATAGTATCGCTTTGATTTGTTAATAGTGCGGTACGGTATGTAATCCCGTAGGATTTTTGTGCCAAAGTTGATTTTTTTGCTGTTTTGGCTTCTAAAGGGTCCCAATTGGCCAAAAATGATGGGGTTCAAATTTTCAGACCCCTCCTTCATTTCCTGGGGGTCCTAGACCGGGAGCCAGTGGGGGTCAACCTAGCTGGGCAGGAAACCAATTTTCATGAGCACAGATGTAAAGATCGCATAGCTCCACATAACAAATTGACCGTCTGGCATGTTTTAAGTAGTGGGTGTGGCCAGGGGGACGCCCCCACCAAAAAAGTGTCCCTTTTGACGACAAAATAGAATTGTGTAAATAATATTTTAAGGAAAACTTGAACCACAATGAGTTTGGTGTCATATGAAAGAGAGTTAAATTATCTACATTTTGATACCAATTTCAAAGAATTTGGGATTAATTAACATCAAAAATTTAAGTAAAAAACATGATTTTTGTGATTTTTTTCGAAAAATTTAATTTTATAAAAAAACATTATTTTCCATATATCAAAATTGGAGATTTGCATTTTTTCATAACTTTCCAGGAATTTGCTTATGTACAACGACAAAATCCTGTGTGAGGGAGAGGTTAATATATCGTTTCAATAAAAAGTTATAGCAATCCAAAGTTATTGATTTGATATCCACAAAAACAACATTTTTGCCTACATGTGTAATAGCTGTATGCATATACGTGCATTAGTGTATTAAGGACCTGCTTGGTGTGTTTACATCGAGTTTTAAAGATAACTTTGAACTAAAACCTCTAATCACCATGTATGTGGTGTCAAACGATGGATAATTAAAATACCTTCATTCTGATATCAATTTCAATGAGTGATGTAGTGTGTGAAATATAAATTTTGAGCCAAAAAGGTGCTTTATTGTAGATATTCCTCTGATTTTTGCCAGTATATCGGTATATTAACTGGACAAAAGTGATTAGACATTTAGTATTGCAGAAAGTTCAAAGGATTTAGAGCGCTGAGTGCAATTGATAAGTTCTTCTCCTGTACTCTGGGATGTTTCAGGAAATGTTGGCATTGACAGTTGCCTCCCCCCCCCCCCACCCCCACCCGCCCCTTCCAGCCGCTTGTCAAAATCTTGCCAATGCCAAAGACAAGTTAGTGCATCGATCAACATGAATATAATATAATATAGCCATATTTGGTTAAATGGTTTATTTTGCCTGACTACTAAGAAAACACGTGTATGCTTGTAAGCAACCAATACTCCTCATAATTCCTATTGTGATAAGATTGAATGACATAAACTTTTCTCAAAAAATAGTTTCGGCTAGGTATGCAAAGTTATTTTTCTCTCGATTACAAGTAATTCGGTACAAAAATCGAAGGAACATTATGAAACTACTTGATTCGATTGAATCTCAGTTTTAGTCTTTGTGTGTTTCAAATAGGAAGTTCCAACACCAAAATTGAGATCAATTTGAAATCTTTTCGGCTTAGCCATGAATAATTTAAAATCGTTACTAACTCCTTGAACTTCTAAGGATCTCACGATTTGATGATTGAAAAATGTCATTAGGTACCAGCTTATACTTTTGACAACACATCACCGTCTACATTAGAGTTCTATCATGCCTTTTGCATAAATCATATGGTCTTTTTGAACATGTTGCTGAAGTGACATGATTGTCTGTGATTTTTTTCTCTTTTTGGGAGGTAAATTATACTTTTGTATGCCTTTGTTGAAAAATGACAAGTCTCCCAAATTTACAATTAGGCAAAAAAATATGCTAATTTAGAAGCATTCGTGTCAGGGCCTGCGGAACGGTAGGGCTCGAGTCCTCCTCACTTTTTTGAAAAAGTATGTTAAAGAGAAAAGGAAAGAAAGAGAGAAAGAAAGAATGAGTGGCCTGTCAGTGTCACAAATGACACCGGGTATCAAAATGTGCTCTTCTGACCGTAGTTAAATACCTAAAACCCCTGAGCTTCCGGGTGCTCCACACTCTGGACCTCACCAAGGGCACTAAGACGGGTCCCTGAATGCTCATCTGACCATAAATTAAATGCCTTAAAACGCTGAGCTTCATGGGACACAGCCCCCTGTACCCTACTTCAATTAGTGACATGCCAGTGTCACAAATAAGGTATCTTAATATGCTTATCTGACCGTATTTAATGCCTAAAACCCGTGCAGCTTCCGAGGGCTTCGTCCCTTGACCCCGCCGGGGCAAAGACACTGGACCCCACGCCAATTTACGCTGCACTCGCTCCTCTATACCTTCAGATCGTTAATACTCCACTTTGAAAAACGTTCCGCGGGGCCGGCATGTAACGTGTAAGAGTGGTGGTGGTGCAGATTTTTCTTCTGCCCCAAAAAAACTTTTTTGCTCATTACGCCACTGCCCCTGAAAGGTGAGCCCCTTGGAATGTTGCCCCCTCCCCCAATCCCAAACTGTTGAACTTTCTGCACTACTAAATGTCTAATCACGTTTGTCTAGTAATACCGATATACTGGCAAAAATCAGAGGAATATCTTCAATAAAGCACCTTTTTGGCTCAAAATTTATATTTCACACACTACATCACTCATTGAAATTGATATCAGAATGAAGGTATTTTAATTATCCATCTTTTGACACCAAATACATGGTGATTAGAGGTTTTAGTCCAAAGTTATCTTTAAAAATCGATGTAAACACACCAAACAGGTCCTTAATACACTAATGCACGTATATGCATACAGTTATTACACATGTAGGCAAAAATGTTGTTTTTGTGGAAATCAAATCAATAACTTTGAATTGCTATAACTTTTTATTGAAACGATATATTAACCTCTCCCTCACACAGGATATTGTCGTTATACATAAGCAAATTCCTGGAAAGTTATGAAAAAATGCATTTCTCCAATTTTGATATATGGAAAATAATGTTTTTTTTATAAAATAAACATTTTCGAAAAAAATCACAAAAATCATGTTTTTTACTTAAATTTGCGATGTTAATTAATCCCAAATTCTTTGGAATTGGTATCAAAATGTAGATAATTTAACTATCTTTCATATGACACCAAACTCATTGTGGTTCAAGGTTTCCTTAAAATATTATTTACATAATACTATTTTGTCGTCAAAAGGGACACTTTTTTGGTGGGGGCGTCCCCCTGGCCACACCCACTACTTAAAACATGCCAGACGGTCAATTTGTTATGTGGAGCTATGCGATCTTTACATCTGTGCACATTAAAATTGGTGTCCTTCCCAGCTAGGTTGAACCCCACTGGCTCCCGGTCTAGGACCCCCCAGGAAATGAAGGAGGGGTCTGAAAATTTGAACCCCATCATTTTTGGTCAACTCGGACCCTTTTGAAGCCAAAACAGCAAAAAAATCAACTTTGGCACAAAAATCCTACGGGAGCTGTCTCAGTGACATACCGTACCACACTATAAAGACGGTGAAGTATCACAAGGACTTTTTGACCATTGTCTCTATTCGATGATTTAGTTCCTGAACTCGATGGTGTATGACGGAAATAACGTTCGCAGCAGGATTGTGATGAAAAGCGCGTGCGCAGGATTATGCCTATTTTAACAAGGGAACTTCTTTTGTTCTTCTTAAAATGTTGTTATAAAACCTAATCACGACAAATCATCGAAATATGTATTTCCGGCCCATCAAGTCTTGCCACCATATAGTAGCGTAGTATTATATTTATTTCGTGTGTTAGGTTCACGATATATTTCAAAATGGATTGTCACATTGATCTTTTGTCAATTTTAATGTCGAATCTATTTATGACGATGACCTCGATACGAATCACAGTCATGATCCTCTATTACTTGTAGTGGTGATGAGTCGCGTATTTAGTTTTTTTTTAAATCTTTATTGATCATGAAATCACGTTTCGTCATGCCTGAAGTGCCGCGACAGAGCCAGGTTTCAAAAAGATTTCAATGCTGGAAAAAAGCCACCCAAATGTTGGAAGCTAAAACTTCATATTACATGTAGGCTATCTGATTATCTTTTGTTTTAATTTATTATACTGCAACTGGTAATTGTATTCTGCTCTCTTGAGTATAGATGTGTTAAGACTGCAACCTACTTGACAAGGAAATAACACTTGTATTGAAGTTGATCTATCGACTGCCAAAATACATTCGATCACTTAGAAGCCTAACGAAACCAAAATTGGATACATAGAAAGTATTTTGTGTGAGCATTGTAATATTTTTTTGGAAGATGATTGGTTACATTATGACCAACATTGACACTTTCTCTCAGAAAGTAGGCGTGGTATAGATATTTCAGTTTCGCACAGAACATGAATTATTTTTCTGTATGTATTTCCTTATTAGGTAAATGTAAATGATTTAATTAACAAAGTTGAAGTTAGCTCATTAAAAGAACCTCTCACCCAACCAAATACAATGAAAATTACTGTTTATGTTAATATTCTTTGCCATAAGAGCGGCACTATTGTGCTACTACTACTACTACTACTACTACTTCTACAAATAAAAATAATATATCATGATCTATTTAGCGCTTTACAGATTATTTTTACTCTGGTCATGTGATTTAGTCACGCAAACAGTTTGCACCATCTCCACTCGGGGGATGTACGGTAGGTGTACGGAATTGGAGACCGTAGGGAATTGGAGACCACCAAGCTTGAACCCATCACTGTCTGTCCGTGTTGGCTCCAATATTGCTAAAGCGCCATAAGTGGCCTTTAACAACACTACTGCATAAATCTTAAGCCAGTTCACGGTTGCAGCCTGAGCATGAGCAGATTAAGGTCATTGCAGAACAAATTTTGAAATACACGGAGACGAAATGCTGGATACGTGCCCATGAAAGTTATGTAATTATTATTTATTTATGCACATTCAGTGCACTCCATGGTACACAGGTGCAAGTATTCTTTGAAAAGGGGGAACAAAGGCTATTTATATAGCACCTCCATCGCTGTAGGAGTGATTATTTCAAAATGTACAAAGTGGGACCTCTTCATGTTTTGAAGATCTGTGGATATTCGGGGTCATTGCAGTAAGGTGCTAACCGTGAACTGGTCTATTCATTTCGAAGACTAATAATGCGTTCTTTCTCCGAGAAAATTGGCAAAATTGACCAAGGTAACCAATTTTCATCGTAAAAGTTTGCTCTGATATAAAAACACAATTTTCACTTAATGTTGTGGTGTATGCAGATATTTAGGGGTGGCTCTTTAAAAGTAGTTTTAAAATGAAGTTTATGAAGTGTGCCAACCATCACATAAAACTTATGGCCATTGTATGTTGTGAGTGGGTGTTGCACAGCACATTATGAATGGTGTCTGATCAGAAATGTGTGTAGGCGATGGGGGACACCAGGTCCAAGATTTATTATTATTATTATTATTATTTATTTATTGGTATATAATGATCGACCAGCAGCACAAGGCTGAAAGGGTCAATTTACAAAGGTACGGTGATGTAAATTATATACATGTATACAATAGTATTACGAAACATAGTAAATAAATCTGTAACATTATGACAATACAGCAGAATTATATTGCGTTCGTTTATGTACATTAAGTGAAAGGATGTACTAGCAGAAGATATACAAGAGTAGGGGAAGGTATATGGCTCATGAAAGTGAGAGTGATAAAGCGAATGGAGTAGAGAGAGAGAGAGAGAGAGAGGATGGGAGAAAAGGGGAGGCACACAGAGAGAAAGGAAGAGAGAGAGATAGAGAGAGAGAGAGAGAGAGAGAGAGAGAGCAGGGAATGGAATGATCATAATGAAATAAACATATTATTCCTAATTACATGTAATACATTAATGCAAATTAAGAGAGTCAGATTTCGGCGAGACAACAATAATCATCATACAAGTACATGCTAGAAGAGAGAAAAGGGAAGGTTAAAAGAAGGAAAAAAAAGAAGGAGAGAAGTTTGAAGAGAGAGAAAGAGGGAGAGAGAGAGAGAGATGGGGGTCGTTTGTTGTGAATGTCGAGTATGCCGAGGACAGTCAATGACCCGATGCTGGTTGGTTAATTGTCCATGTACAGAAATATTTTGGGCTACATTGTTTTAAAATCGTTTCAAAATTACAGTAAGTTCATTGGCTGCATGTATCTCTTTCAAATAGTGTTTGAACAAACCATAACAATCCCATTTTCATTCAAATTGTATTTAAATGTCTTGATTTGTAACTGTCCTTTATTACCTTCACATGTAGGTAATGAGAGACCTTTGGTGATGAAGTCATTAATCATTGTTATCTTATTAATCAGTTACATCATGACCACAATTTTGTTACCAAATAAAGAGAAGAACTTACTGAAGAGAATACAAAACTTTCTGTATGTGTAACATTTTTCATGTTTATGTAATTATGTGAATGTGCTTAAGGGTCTCCAATTCCCTCCACCTACCTTATTCGTACCAAATTGTGACCATGCGGGCAAGTATTTTCACATGTTTCCCACATTATTTCAAAAAATATGTTTTCTTCTCCTTATTAAGAAGTACAGAAAACATCATAAATGTTGTGTTTTATGATAATTTACTTGCAACTTTAATCATTTACCTCGGATTTTAATCTACAGGTTGCGCGAAGATAAAAAATGTTTATGCTACGCTTACATTGATGAAATATCATTCATCTGAGTTCAAATGTAATTACACTTTTTATCAACAAATAGTTTCACTTTTCTGTCATGAAATATCTAATAAGTTAGGCCCTATTTTATTGAACCTACTTCGCATAATTGTCATTAGCGATCAGGGGGTGTTCCATAAAGCTGTGCATAAAGTTACGCATGACTTTACGAATGACTTGAATATGAAGAGCTAAATGGGATTCTCAAATCCTTTTAATTGCAAAGGCTAAAGTTGAAATTTGCAGATGTACATTAACCTTATTACTATTAACAAAGCATTTTAATGCCAAGTGTATTTTTGGCTACAATTTAATTAAGATTATGGGAAATACAGTCACACATTGTTAAAATGTCAGGAAAAACTTTGGGCATCCCATTTGGCTCTTCATATTCAAATCATTTGTAAAGTCATTCATAACTTTACGCACAGCTTTATGAAACACCCACCTGGACTGATGATTCATAGATGCCTTCAAAAAAATTATCCATTGCGTTAGGTTTCCAAGGTCGCATATATCATGAATATAGCTAGTAGACCGATTTAGAAAATCCGGATTAAGACGGATTTCTTCCATTCTTGACGAAAGAACCACATTAACCTATTACTTTTACCTAGTCCACAAATTTGCACTATTTGTTTACCACTTGAAACATTTTATGGTCCAAAGACTGAGTAATAGCTTGTTAAAAAAAATATTACTAAAAGAGTATTATTATTTAGTGACAGATACTTTAGTGATAAAATATATTATTACGTACATGTATCTTTTTTTTAAATAATTTTTTTTCGTTTCTGATATAGAAGTCATTATTCTTATCTTGTGAATGACGACTTAACGCGTACTCATTAACTCTGCGTATTACAAATACAGATTATACTGTAATAGCTTCGAAAGATAAATAAATCATCATTAGATATGAATATTGAGAAACGAAATACAAAGGAAGGCAAAGGATGTACCATAATACAGCGTGATATAAAGAACACCTATACAATCATTGCCATGATAGAGAAGCTCGTTATTTAAGGTCCTAACGTAATCATTCTTAGACGTTATTGATGTTATATTTATGTTCATATTACGGTCGGTGAGAGAGAAGAGCTACTTATTTTCTAGATTATAAAAGTGAATGTCGTATTTTAGTCATCTTTTTTTCTCGAACAAATCTACACAGAGCAGTTTCAATAGCCACGTGCAACCACCTTTTTACAATGACAAGTCATATTATTTTTACAAGATTTCTATGGGCAAACGATAGGCTACTAAAGTCAGTGGCGGATCCAGGGGGCACGGGCTCCTACCCCCGGCAAGAAAAGAAGTTTAAAAAAACACCTTTAAAAAAAAAAGACGGGCCCCCACCCCTGGCACCAAACTAAAAAGATTTCTGTAGGCAAATGAAAGTTATACTGTAGTTGATAAGTTGATTTCTTGAAAGTTTCTACAAGCATTTTATTAAAACAATATTTAAGGTCACCAACACGTAATCAATGACAATGACTTTAAAAGTAAGCGGAAGCTTAATCCACTTCTTTTTACTTTGCAGAAATATAGAAATAAAAACATTTTTTTACAGAATCTAACATGTAAGTGCACGACATTCAAAGACATCGGCTCATGATAAGACTTTACACAAGAATTATAATTAGAGTTCAAATCAGGTTTATCTTAATTCCCTTTCTATCTTCAGTGGATAGTTTAGTTTAAGTTTCCTTTATAATCAACAATTCATATCACCGTAAAGACTAAAGAAAACAGTAGTACTATTTGTACGCTCCAAACGATGGTATTATCTACAGCCATTAAAACATTCCCGAACGTGTCAAACCAGCATATACGATTTTACATCTCTTTTTAAGGCGTCAGTGAAAACATTAATAATTCAAAAATATGCTTAACACTCTAATAGCTGCCGATGTTGTGACACTGATATAAACAACTTTTCCGAGCCCATTTTTCCTATCATGTTGTATGTAAGATTTTCATGCTACACAACATGGCTTCATGTTCAGACGGTTAGTGCCTTCCTCAGTAATCAACTTTAAGTCATTCCTTTGCAAAATGTAACCAAATGTACTTTCAATATAGATCCGAAAATCGGTTACATACCTTTAGGTGACAAAACACACTATTAAAATACGTGCCTCCCTGAATAATCATCTTCAAGTAAATCTTATGTCAAAATGTAACTAAATATTTATCAGTATTGATTCGAAAATCGGCTGCTTGTCTTTAAGTGACATTATCTTTAAGATTTTGATTCGATGAAATTAAAGTTCTAAGCGATATACCTTTAAGCCACAAATTAATTCGAATTTGAAAAGTTCGAACAAATTTATTATGAAGAGGAAAAAGTAGTTAATAGTTTATATTTTCTTAGTCTAATAGATCTCAACATACAACGCATCTACACTGACTACCTCATCCTTAGGCAAGGCTGGTGTCTGTCCTGCTTCTGGAGTGGCCTTCAATGTATTCCTCGTGGGTCCTCCATCTGGCATGTCATAGAGCGGAATCTTCTCAGCATCATCTCCTGATCCTGGCATCTTGACATTCTCATACTGGTCCCCTGGCTGAAGGTTACCTCTGTTCAGCTCGTGTTGAGTGATGACAGCACTGTTGCCATAGCGATGATCTGAATTGGAAGATCTACCGGTAACTTTTGATGTTGATTTTGACTCACGACTGATGGTTGCCCTTTTGCCCGGTATGGCATAGAGTGCGCTGTCGAGCGGACCTTCCATTCGTGAGATGGAGCTATCAGCGATCTTGTCTCTAGAATCGTAGAGAATATTGTCAATCATTTCACCATCTTCAGGATGATCAGTATTTCGTTGATCCAAGCTAGTTTCCCGCAATTCCTTAATGGAAGTAGCATACTCTTGACCCTTCCGAGATCCATCTTCAACTGATTCGTAACAAACTTCAGGAGTTTCCTTTTTAAACGACGCATCGCCAATGTGTTTATTTTCTTGTCGATCTTTCGTTTTCTTACATCGCAGAACAATGATTACAATCAGTATCAGAATGAAAAAAGAAATAAGAGTTACGATAATCAGGGGCTTCAGGGCTATACCACCCCTCGTGTTTTTGTCCAAGCTGGCATTCTTGTTCTTTGGTGTGTGATGTTTTGTTGTAGAAATTGATGTAGATCTACTGGCTATCATTTTTCTTGAAGCTGTATATGAGAATGTCGATTGTCTATTTTGCGTCGTTCTTTTCACAGAGATCGTTGATAGCGTAGTCGTGGGAAAGGAGGATGGCGTTGGCTGAGTTGGTAGCATGCATGGGATCTTCGTCTCGTCCTCAATTCGCAGATAGAATTCTGAAGAAAGCCTGTTAAATTGGGTCACAGTAATCGGAAAAAAGAAGATATTTCCTTCAATTGCAGCCTCCATATATGTGTTCCTGTTTATAATGATGTATCGATAATATGTCTGGTTTGTCCAATAGTTATCTAGGGTACAAATCACTTTTATTTTGGCTGGATTTGGATGAGTTGCTATAATGCAATTAGAACATTTAATGACACGTAAGTCATACGAAATAATTTCACGGTCATGAAAGTTACGACATTGGAAGATAGCTGAATCATTCATTCTGATGTTAGAAATTTGCATATAGTTAGAATCAGGATTTTTATTGTAGGTATCAGCTTGTGTAAAACGAGGATCATTGATTACGACACCTTCCCAGTTTGCAATTAATGTTCCATTTCTATACCAATTCTTGTAGTTATCATAAACACCACCAGGTCGATAGCAGCTTAGTGTGATATCATCTCCGATGTCAGCTAGTCTTTGTATTATATCACCTTCCACTCTATATGCAAGATCCACACAGAAAAGTACAACAAACACAGTCAAAAAAACACAAAACACCTGCGATCGAATGAACGCCATCTTGAAACCAAGTTTACGAACAATGATGACAAAATCCAATACTAAGAAGACAATATTGGATGTGTTTTCATCGCTATACGGAACAATGTAAGTGAAGTTTTGCTCTCGCAACATCAATCTAGTAACTGATAGTATTGCTTTGATTTGTTAAAGACAGTGAAGTACCACAAGGACTATATTGACCATTGTCTGCATTTGTGTAAACACATATACGAAACCAAAATTGTATACATATAGAAACTATATTGTCAGCATTAAATTATGTATTTTGAAACATTGCGTGGAAAATATCGCACAGAAGATGTAGGGTTTTCCTGTAAGTATTTCCGTGTTAGATAAATGAAAATGACGTCATCAACAACGTTGAAGTTTGCTTACTTTGAAGAACCTCTTACCCAACCATACAGTGGAGAATACTGTTTATGTTAACTTTCTTTGTCATAAGAGTGGCACTATTTACTACTACTACTACTACTACTACTACTACTACTACTACTACTACTAATAATAATAATATTCTCCTACTGCTACTTATACTACTAATAATGTACCTCGATCGATTTAGGTGTTGTGGTCGAGTGGATACGTCGTCGGACTGTCGATCACAAGGTCCGCGGTTCGAGTCCCGCCGCCGCACTAATGTCCTTTGGCAAGACATTGATCTACATTTGCCACACTCCACCCAGGTGAAGTAAATGCGTACCTGGTAGGAATTTATTCTTTGAAATGCTAGAGCGCCGTATGGCAGCCGTGCTAAAGCCAGTGTAATAATCGGGAGCGCCAGGAGGGTCAAATCTGACCGACATGAGCGCTATACAAGAACCCACTATTATTATTATTACTATTATTATTTAGCACTTTACAGATTATTATTAACCTGGTCACAATCTGGATTTACACATACTATTTTTTAAAATCAGATTACACTGTTGCCCCGGTCATCCGATTGAGGCTTACCCTCACATAGTGTAAGCCCACTCACATTGTTCACTCCCAAGGGAGGATTCTAGATATGCATCATTAACTGACGCCCACATTGCTGAATAAACACAATTACTTTCGTATATTACCGGGTACGCAATTAAAGCGTGTGTGGATATATATAAGGCTCGATGTAAAAATTAATGTCAGATTTAAAATGTCAGAGATAATAATGTCAGAGGAAAAAAATGTCAGTAAAAATGTCAGATGTAAAAATTGTAATGTCAGAGATCTGACATTTTTAACTCTGCATTAATTTTTACATCGAGCCTTATATATATCCACACACGCTTTAATTGGGTACCCGGTAATGACATTCTTATCTCTGACATCTTTATCTGGCACCATGTATAAAGTATAACATATCATAATGTTAGGCAGGGTGGTATATGGCTTATGAATCAAACACACATGCACACGCACACATATGTACACCCTCACACCCACACGCGCGCACAATTACATGATTTTTTTTCTTCTCAATAACTTGTTTTTCGTTGTTGATTATTATCACTGCTCAATATTTATAATTTTAATCTAGTTTTATATTTCAATCTATCTCTCAACTCCCGATGAAACAAAGTCATAGGGACACATCTCGTACAAAATAATTGAAGAGTCGCTTCAAACACATTTGTTGAGGTCACAATTCACCCCTACCCTGCATCCATCCTGTCATATACTCCCCCATTCCCAACTCTCTCTTTCTCCTCATCGTCACTCACACTTCTACTTCTACTTTCATGCTAAATATTTGAATTTTAAAAGGGAAACGAAATCGTACATCGAACCAGGAAGTTATGTCTACTTCTTATATTGCGTGCTTTATTTACTTCCTTCATTCTAAGTCAAAGAGTTGCATATAATTGATATGAAAGTTATTGTTGATCGTTGTTTTTTTCTTCTTTGTATCAAGTGATTTGCATTGGTCATAACATAACAATTGTTAACAAATTTTTTGCTTTTCTTTTAGCAATAACATATTTGGAACATTGTTTGTTCTTATTTCCGAAATCCATATATACGTACAAGTTTTAAAAACAGACATATAAAGCACATTTAAAATGATAAGAAAGTAAGTAAATGTAAAAAGTATAGACGAACGCTTAGATAGAGCAATTCAGGACCATTTTCAAAATGGTCCTGTTCTTCCATGGGGTCCAAAGAACATATTTTGAACATATTATATGAATAATTGATAAACAAATGGAACATACTTTTTTGTGAAATAGTAAACATAGTAATAGATGGCTTGTCAACTTACAGTGTTTTTAATTGCAAACCTTGTTTCTCTTGTGTCTTATTACATGGCAGGCCCGTACAAACTAGGGGTTCGGTGGTCCGCGTTAACCCCCTCCCCCCTTTAAAATTTGTTGTTATTGTTTGTTTGTGGCTCAAGGGGGGGGGGGGTTGTTGATTTTAAAAAAGTGGTGCTCACTACCCCCCCCCCCCCCACCCCCCCCCCCCGCTTATTCGCCGACTGAATCGCCATTTAAGTGCTCATTACCTCCCTCGCAATGTCTCACTATCACCTCTGGCTCAAAGTTGGCATCCCTATAAGAACCCGCCTTACTCTTCTGTAAGGGACGAAAGAAAGCTTTTTATCGCTATTTTACAATTTCACAAATCCCCGTCAATCATCATCAAACACTTTAGATTTCACAGTATACTATTGTCAAACGTACTCAAACTTAATTGTCATTCAAATTCATACTCCTACAGGTAATAGGTGAATCAGGAGGAAAGAGATCAAATACATCAATTATAATAATAATAATAATAATAATAATAATAGTGGCTACTTGTATAGCGCACAGGTCCACCTTTCGGTGCTCATGGCGCCTAGAGAAAAGTACATGTTACTGACATAAGAAAGAAAAAACAATAAACAGAAAAAAATTCGAAATTCTCCTAGACACAATGTAAATTAGAATATTGCAATAATTACAACGAAAAAAACAAATGCGTTTTTAGTTGTAATTTGAATGTTTCTGTCGACGACAGTTGACGTAATTTTAGAGGGAGCTTATTCCACAGTTTTGGACCCATGGCTGAGAAAGCCCGTTCCCCCCAAGCATGTTTTATTCTGGGTGTATTAAGTAATAGTGTGTCTGATGAGGAGCGAAGACTTCGTGTGGGGTTGTATTTTGAAACAGAGTTGCTCAGGTATGTAGGGGAAGAAAGAGAGTAAACTGAATGATGTACAAGTAACATAATTTTAAAAATAATCCTTTTTTCAACTGGCAACCAATGGAGAGAACGGAGAATTGGTGATTTGGAATCAGATTTCTTAGTAAATGTTAATAGGCGGCCTGCAGAATTTTGAAGTCGTTGAAGTTTTGTGACATCTTTTTTTGGAAGGTTACAGAACAATGAATTTGCAAAATCTAAACGAGAAGAAATTAAAGCATGAATTAAGATATCAGCCGCAGGTTTAGATAAACACTTTCTTATGAAACTTAGATTACGTAATTGGTACCTTACACTCTGTTGAACATGACTTTGTTATATGACTACGAAAGGACATTTCCTGATCAAATATTACACCCAAATTACGAGCTGTTTTTGATGGAGTGATACACGTTTTTCCAATATGGAGATGACACGATTGATAGTCAACCTTCCCTAACATGTGCTTGGAGCCTAATAATAAAAACACAGATTTATCATCATTCAGCTTAAGGCCATTAGATATTAGCCAGGATTTTAGTTCTTCTAGACATTTTTCGAGTTTTGAAACAGCTGATGACAGTGAAGACATTGTAGGTTTAAAAGAAAGATAAATTTGGATGTCATTTGCGTAGCAATGGTAACTAATACAATGTTTGTGAAATATCTTGCTGATGGGTTGCATATAAAGAGAAAAGAGCAGTGGTCCTCCTACCGAACCTTGGGGTATACCATACTTCATAGTAGTTTTACCAGAGGTAGAATTACCAATTTTTACATACTGAGATCGTTCAAAGAGATATGATATAAACCAATTAAGGACGGTACCCTTGATACCTAATGATTTCAGCCTTCGAGTCAGGATAGAGTAATCTACTGTATCGAAAGCTGAGCTCATATCTAACATAACAAGAGCAGTAATATTACCGCAATCCAGTTCTCTAAAAATAGTATCAGTTAAATTGACAAGTAATGTTTCCACACTATGGTCAACTACCAATAGCAATAAATCGGATATGAGGAATACACGGTTAACAGAATAAAGTGATATAAAACTGCCTTATACAGTATGTTCCTTTTATTCAAATAACAGAATCTTTAAGATAAAATCAATAGACAGATTTCTTTGACAACAAAAACCCATTACAGTACTAAACGTTTAAAGACATGCCAGATTCGGTGTTGTTTTGAAAACAATATTTTTCAGATATTTTTTAAACATTTTTATAAATTTCAACAGTTCTTGTCCTACTGTATGGTTGTTTTGACGGGGTTGTGAAAGACTTGAATCGTTATTTGATTTGTGAACAAGTTAAAGAATTCAACTATAAGCATTACAGTTTTCAATTACAAATAACCGGTGCTATTTATAACCACTGACAGCGGAGAGTCACAGTATTTTTCTTCTTCTTTTCTTTCATGAATAAAAATACACTAAAAACAAGTTCATTGTAATCGATCAACCTTGTATTAATGATCAACATGAAACAAAGATAATGCATTTATATAAGGTGATGTTCATCTCAGGCTTTGAAATCGGACAAAGTTCAGATAAGTTTCATTGTTAAAAACATAGGAATCGTTATAGATATGTCATTTGTAGGTCCGTCCAAACGTATGCCGAAAAAGTAGGGTTTAGCTGCGGTCCAAACCTCAATGTTTTAAACGTCTGACCCCCCCCCCCCCCAAACCGCGCTTATTAGTGAGATTTTAACCGTGGTTCTAATCTCACAATTTGCGCGTTAAAAAAAATAACCAAGGATTTTCAGCAAGCGCTGGACGTGCGAACGAAGTGAGGTTAACCATCGACGTTTTACAGAAGATCATTAAACTTCCGGTATGAATTCGTTTTGCTACCACTGCGGTGGCATTGATCGGGCAGTCAGCGATCTCGCAAGCGAACACAAGCGAGGTGAATGCGTGCAAAATCATCATTGGACCGCTGTTCAAACTCCCACCTTCTCCAAATTAAGCAAGAAAAGTGCCCCTTCCCTACCCCCTGTTTAGTCACCTCAGCTGATGCCGCCACGTTTTATAGAAAAGTGCCCCCCCCCTCATTCTTATGTGTATGCCCTTACCAAGCTAAACGAAACTTTCGCAAGAGGAAGAACACTAATGTTGTACCCTTAACTCATTTTTTTTTTTTTACATTTTTTGAAATTTACTTTATTTTGCTCGTTTTAAAAATTCGAGGGAACAACCACTTCTGAAAATTTGGTGTTCATGTACCTCCTGTAGTCTCCAGGAGACTCCAGCTGAGCTTCTGTGAGATGGGGTGGGGGCTGGTTTGTGGAAGAGCACAGGCGGTGATTTCTATTCATGACCGAAAGGGGCGGGCGTGAGAGTCGGGTGCCAAGAGATTCGATCTTACATAGCATGTCCTCCGAAGTAGGACTAGAGCGAAAACTAAAATAATGACCTTTGACATGCCGTATGTTTTGCAATGGATGCATTATGGGAGTTTCGTCCAATTTGGACGACGATTTTGGAGGGCAATGTTTATTCATGGGCAATGACGTCGAATTATGTTGGGTGATTTCCAAAATGTTTTATGAATTAGATCATGCATAAAACATTCCTTCCCTTCCCACAATTCCCTACGATATGTCCACAAATATCTGAAAAATGACGGTTGTATGAACTGTGCAACTTTAAAGTTATTCAAATACGAACAATAAAACCATTTTCTTTTAAGTGAGTTTCTTTTTTAATAGAAGTTTGTCAAGTATATCTCAGTTAAGCAGAAAATCATCAGGCGAACATCGACAGCGAAGTGATACCATATGATACCAAGAAAAGTAAGTAAAGATCACTTTTGTGTGAAGATCTCTGAACAGATTGTGATGTGTTCGTCGTGGCAGTCAGGGGCTCTCTGCATTGTCAAAACGTATTACCTCCTATCCCATCCCCTTTTCTTTTGTCTGACCAAAGAATATTAATTGATCGAATGAACTTGAATTTTAGTCGTCGACGGTAATATTTATAGAAGAAAAAAATCAGAAGTTTACCGAAGATTATTTCATTTGAGCACATCTCATGATTTTAAAGTTCAGTTCATAGCTTGATTATCGATGATAAATCAGTGGTAGATGTGGAACTGTTACAGAAACTGCGCAAATGGCTCATTGCTAGTCCAAGCTGTTGAGATATCGTCGAGCGGATTATGATTTTCATTTCGCCGATGCTAGCAGTCTGTAACAACCACCAATACAAGAAGTAACTGCGTTTCCTGAGCTGGCGCGGTTATAACTTACTTTGCCTATACCTTAGTGTTAATGTTAGATATAGACTGTAGGATAGTCCTGAACTAGTCTTGCTTCAAAATTACTTTTTTATAATTCAGTTCCTTTGAAATGCATTTCCATTAACTTGAATGAAATACCCTTTTTTCAATGACATTTTTAATGTGTATGATGTAATACCACCTCTGTGTTCGTGTTCCTCTCTCTCTCTCTCTCTCCCTCTCTCTCTCTCACTCACTATCTCTTTCTCTCTTCCTCTCTCTCTCTCTCTCTCTCTCTCTCTCGCTTTCCACTCTCTCCCCTTCTCTCTCCACTCTCTCTCTCTCTCTCTCTCTCTCTCCACTCTCTCCCTTTCTCCCTCAACGTTCCTTCCCTTTTCTCTTTACTTCCTTTACTTTCTGCGTTTTACATTTGCCTGGTATTAACCAATTTGTTTTCTTATCCACATGTTCCTTATGTTTTTTTTAAAAATCTTGAATTATTGTTAAATAACGAATTGTAAATATGTTTTTTAGTCAAATATTTGTAAATCATGCATGCAATTCAGCCTTTGGCTGCGATATGCTGATGAATAAATAAGTTACCTTATCTAACTTTAATTTAAAGTCTAAACAGCATTTAACCCCGCATTTATTTTAAATAGAATTTTGTACCTTGAACTTTGCTATGTACATGTACATTCTAAATAAAAAAGACTAAATAAATGCCTGGTTTAGAAATATCAATTAGGAATTTAAATGTGAAAGTTAACCAATGTTGATTTTTAAAGAGGAGGGGGGGGGGGGGGACCTACTTGACAAGGAAATAACACTTGTATTGAAGTGGATCCATCGAATGTACAAACACATTCGATCACTTAGAAGCCTAACGAAACAAAAACTGTATACAAAGAAAGTATCTTGTCAGCATTCTAGTTTGTATTTTGAAGATGATTGGTTATATTATGAACAAAATTCTCTCAGAAAGTAGGTATGGCAAAATACTTTCAGTATCGCACAAAATACAAAGTGTGTTTCCGTAAGTACCATGTCCCATTTGCAGGCCACATGAATGAAAAGGATAATTCCAATGGCATCTGAAAGATAATACTAATTTAGAACTTCCCTCAAAACGTTAGGGCTGGAAAATGTCTTTTTGTGGGAAAATAACGACCGTTAGTCGTCGAATCGGATTTAAGGATTGCAGTCGTTTTATTAAATAGTCTGGTTTTCAGAACCTTGTACCGAATGGTCGTACGTTTTGTGCTGCGCCAAGATGTAATAAGTCTAATTTTGGCCATTACAAGAAGTGGGTTATTGATGTGTACAAATGCTCATGTAACCTTTACTGCTCATTTCATGTATGTTATTACCAATGAAAAAAAGAAGTCAGCCAGACACTCAATAGATATTGTGTTTAATGCTGATTTATTTTCAACTCTATTCATTTTTACCTTGGATTTGAATGTACAGGTTGCGCAGAGTTAAAAATGTTTTGATGCTACGCTTACTTTATTGAAATATCATTCATCTGAGTACAAATGCATATACACGTTTTTATCGACAAATATAATGGACACATACCATGTTGGATATAATACACTTTAGTTTCACTTTTCTGTTATGAAATATCTAATAAGGTAGGCCCTATTTGAATAAACCTACTTCTCATAATTCTCATTAGCGATCAGGACCGAGGATTCATAGATGCCTTCTTTAATATTTTCTCACTTGCCTCGTTTAATGCAAGGTCGCAAAAGACGTAAAACCATAAAATTGCGTTATCGTTCAAATGTCATGATTATAGACCGATTTAGAAAATCCAGATTAAGACGGATTTCTTCCATTCTTGACGAAAGAACCAAAGTAACTTATTATTTGTTTACCTAGTGCACACATTTATAATACTCTTTATGTACAACATGAACCATTTCTATAATCCAAAGACTGAGTAAAAGCTTGTTAACAAAAATTACATAATGACATAGCATGGTAAAATGTTAATAATTAAAAGAGTACCAGTATTTGGTGACAGGTACTTTAAGAAAGAAAACATTTTTTTGGGGTAAACAAATTCTTTGTTTCTGATATAGAAATCATTATTTTTTACCTAGTGCACACATTTACCATACTCTTTATGTACAGCATGAAGCATTTCTATAATCCAAAGTCTGAGTAAAAGCTTGTTAAAAAAAATTACATGATGACAAAGCATGGTAAACAAATTAATAATTAAAAGAGTACCAGTATTTGGTGACAAGTACTTACAGAGAGTAAATATTTCTTTTGGTAAACAAATTCTGTGTTTCTGATACGCATACTCAATAGCCCTGCGTAAAAATACATATTATACTGTTTCGAAAGCAAACATTGTCATTGGATATGAAGATTGAGAACGTTCTATACCATATTATATAGAACAGCGTGATAAATGAACACCTATTCAACCATAGCCATGATAAAAAAGCTCGTTATTTGAGGTCCTAACGTAATTACTCTTAGATGGTATTGTTTATATTTTGACTTCAATATTACGTTCTGTGAGAAAGAAGAGATACTTATTTTCTAGAGTTATAAAAGAGAATATAGTATTTTTGTCATTTTTGTTTTAAACCAATCTACACAAAGCATTTTCAATAGCCATATGCATCACCTTTTGAATTGAGCGAACATTACACTTACATGTTACATTATTCTAACAAGATTTATGTTGGTAAATAATAAGCTACTGAAATTACCCTTGATTTCCTGAAAGTTTCTACAATCGTGCTGTACATGTACGTAAATAGATTTAAGGTCACCAGCAATCAATCAATGACTATGACTTAATCCACTTCCTTTTACTTTGCAGAAATATAGAAATAAAACGATTTCATCTAATTACAGCTTTATTATACAGAATCTTAAGTACACGTCATGAAAAGAAATTTGAATAGAATTCAATCAGTTTTCTATTAATTCCCTTTTTAACTTCGATACATAGTTTAGTTTGAGTTTTCATTAGAACCAACATTATGATATCACAGTAAAGACTTAAGAAAACATTCTTACTGTTTGTTCGCTCCAAACGATGGTATTATCTAGAGCCATTAAAAGATTCCTGAACGTGTCACACCAGCATATACGATTTTAAATCTCTTTTTAAGGTGTTAGTGAAAACATTAATAATTCAAAAAGATGCTTAACACTCTAATAGTAGCCGATAGTGTGACAAGACATAAACACATTTTCTGAACCCATTTTTCCTATCATGTTGTAAGATTGTTATGCTACACAATGTGGCTTCAATGTTCCTCTCCAATAATCATCTTAAAGTAAATCTTTTGTCAAATGTAACCAAACATGCACAATTAAGTATTGGCTCGAAAATAGGCCGCTTGCCTTTAGGTAACAAAACTTTAAGATTTTGATTTGATGAAATCAAAGTTCAAAACAATGCACCCTTGAACAGCAAGTAAATTCGAATTTGAAAAGTAGTATACAAAATAATTATCAAGAAAAACCCCGAATTGTATTCGTTTGTTATTTTCTTGGACTAATCAACCTCGGCATACAACGCATCAACACTGACTACCTCATCCTTACACAAGGTTGATGTCTGTCCTGCTTCTGCAGTGGCCTTCAAGGTATTCTTCGTGGGTCCTTCATCTGGCATGTCATAGAGCGGAATCTCCTCTGCATCATCTCCTGATCCTGGCATCTTGACATTCTCATACTGTTCCCCTTGCTGAAGGTTACCCCTGTTCTGTTCGTGTTGAGTGATGATTGCACTGTTGCCATAGAGATGATCTGAATCGGAAGATCTACCGGTAACTTTTGATGTTAATTTAGGCTCACGATTGGTTCCCCTCAATTCCATGTAAGTAGCATACTGTGGACCCTTCTGAGATCCATTTTCAAGTGATTCGTAATACACCAGTTGAACAGGGCCAAATTGGCCCTGTTCCGGGGCCAATAACCTCTGACCTCTGGTATTTATGCGTAAATTAAGATTGCGCCCATGCAAATGATGATATGCGCGCACAACGCAGCGCGCAGGCAGTGATATCATCATAATTTGCATGGGCGCAATCTTAATTTACGCATAAATACATGACCTCTAGGTCATTGGCTTTGTTTAAAATGGCGCACACAACTGTAAACTGGTGTATTAACTTCGGGAGTCTCCTTTTTAAACGACGCATTGCCAATGTGTTTATCTTCTTGTCGATCTTTCGTTTTCTTACATCGCAGAACAATTTGATTTGATTTGATTTGATTTTATTTATTCATCATCAATAACATCAGTGATTAAACATTTGAATACATCGTGAATGGTACATGTTCATAAATGAATATTATAGATCATATTAAAGAAAAACCTAACAAAGTATTGATATGCTAGACATATGTCTTTTCTCATAGAATATAGAAGGTGATGAAAAGGAGCCAAATAATAGCACATGTGCTAGTCGAGTCTGGCCCCTGTTCTTAGCACACACTTGGCAAAAATAAATATATCATTATCAAAAAATAAAACTTGACAGTAGAAGTATACATGTTGAGTAATACCGTAGCACAATTTCTACACTCCAAATATAATTATGAAGAGGATATACCAGGTTAAAAAGTCATAGATACATGTATCTACAGATTATTTATACAAAAAATTGCATTTTTTTGACAAAAAAAAAACAACAAAAATGTAATATGGAGATTATTTACAATATATACATGTGTACTTGCATAATTCAATCACTTATTCATCAAGTAATCGTTGAGATGTTTACGAAAAGTGTTTCTAGACCCTTTGTTTTTGATTTCATCGGGAAGTTCATTCCATAATCGGGTTCCTACACAAGTTACTGAAAATTTGCCTTGTGTTGTTTTATACAGTGGTATACGTAGATGGCCCTTTTCTCTTTTTCTTGTATTGTATCTATGCTCAATTTTATCACAATAATCCGTCAAACAGTGAGGTAAATTATTATGTACTAGGTCATACATAAATGTACATAGAGACAACTCATAGAACTTGTTAATATCTAAGATTTTCAATTCGTAAAACAATGGTGCTGAACGACTCATAAAATGGCTAAATGTGATTGTCCGTATGGCCATCTTCTGTGTATACAGTATGCAATTTAAGTGAGACTTGTAAGTGCTCCCCCACACTTCAATTCCGTATGATATATGAGGTTGAATAAAGGTTTTATACAACAACACTAGGATATTTCTAGGCACAAAATGCCGTAAGCGGAAGAGGATTCCTACTTTTTGTCTGATGCATTTATTAACCATTTGTATGTGGGGTTTCCAAGTCAAGTGTTTATCAATCTTTATCCCAACAAAGAGCGAAGAATCAACTTCTATTATTTCAGCTTCTGATATAGCCAGTTGCCCTTGAACATTAATCTGCCGTCTCTGGTTTCTTATTAGCATATAACTCCTCTTTTGTAAATTAATTGTCAGTTTATTAACATTACACCAGTCTGAAACAATTTGAAGATTTGTGTTCACTTCAACAATGATTACAATCAGTATCAGAATGAAGACAGAACCAAGAATTACGATAATCAGGGTTATATTACCATCCCTCTTGTTTTTGTCCGAGCTGGCATTCTTGTTCTTTGGTGTGTGATCTTTTGTTGTAGAAATTGATGTAGCTCTACCGGCGGGCAATTGTTTTGTTGAAGCTGCATATAATAATGTCAATGGTGTATTTTGTGTCGTTTGTTTCAAAGAAGCCGTTGATAGCGAATTCGTGGGAAAGGAGGATGGCGTAGGCTGAGTTGGTAGCATGCATGTGATCCTCGTCTCCGCCTCAATTTGCAGATAGAATTCTGAACGAAGCCTGTTTAATTTAGTCACAGTAATCGAAAAAACGAAGATGTTTCCTGCAATTATAGCGTTTTGATATGTGTTGTCGTTTAAAAGTATGTATTTATAAAGCACATGGATTGTCCAAAATTTATCCAGAGTACAAATCACTTTTATTTTATCTGGATGTGAATGAGTTGCTATAATGCAATTAGAACATCTAATGACACGTAAGTCATACGAAATAATTTCTCGGTCATGAATGTTACGACATTGGAAGGTAGCTGAATCATTGATTCTGATGTTAGAAATGTATATAATGTTAGAATCAGGATATCCATCGTAGGTATCAGCATGTGTACAACGAGGATCATTGATTACGACACCGTGCCAGTTGGCAATCAATGTACCATTTCTAAACCAACTCATGAAGTTATCAGGTTGATAGCAGCTTAGTGTGATATCATCTCCGTTGTTAGCTATTCTTGGTATAATATCACCTTCCACTCTATATGCAAGATCCATACAGAAAAGTACAACAAACACAGTAACAAAAACACAAAACACCTGCGATCGAATGGACGCCATCTTGGAACCAAGTTTAGTGAACAATGATGACAAATCCAATACTAAGAAAACAATTTGGATCTGCTTTCATCGGTACGGAACAATGTAGGTGAAGTTTTTCTCTCGGGGCGTCAACTGATAGTAACTGATAGTATCGCTTCGATTTGTTAAAGACGGTGAAGTATCACATGGGCTTTTTGACCATTTTCTGCATTCGATGATATAGTTCCTGACTGAACTCGATGGTATATGACGGAAATAACGTTTTGAAGCAGGTTGTGATGAAAAGCGCCTGCGCAGGATTGGGCCGATTTGAAGAAGGGAACTTAAAACTTTTGTCATAAAATGTTATTACGACAAATCATCGAAATATGTTTTTCCCATCATTTTTTGTCTCAGTGGCGTAGTATATCATTAAATTTTGTGTGTTAGGTTCACGATATATTGTAAAATGAATAAATTTGTCACATTGTTTGATCCGTACTACCTCCAGATATCAATGATCGGTTAGCAGTGATCTTTGGCGATTTTAATGTCGAATATTTTTCTGACGATAACCTCGATACTAATCATGATTCTCTGTTACTCGTATTGTTGATGAGTCGCATGTTTATTAGTTTAATCTCATTTCTTTAATCATCATGAAAATAATGTTTCGTCATGCCTGAAGTGCCGCGGCAGAGCCAGGGTTCAAAAAGATTTCAAAGCCGGAAAAAAGATAACCCAAATGTTGGGAGCTAAAACTTCATATTACCTGTAGGCTATCTGATTATTTTTTGTTTTAATTTATTATACTGCAACTGGTAATTGTATTCTGCCCTCTTGAGTATAGATGTGTTAAGACTGCAACCTACTTGACAAGGACATAACAATTGTATTGAAGTTGATCCATCGACTGCCAAAATACATTCGATCACTTAGAAGCCTAACGAAACCAAAATGGAATACATAGAAAGTATTTTGTGTCAGCATTGTAATAGTTTTTTGGAAGATAATTGGTTACATTATGACCAACATTGACACTTTCTCTCAGAAAGTAGGCGTGGCATAGATATTTTCAGTTTTGCACACAGAACATGAATTATTTTTCTGTAAGTTTTTCCTTATTAGGTAAATGTAAATGATTTAATTAACAAAGTTGAAGTTAGCTCATTAAAAGAACCTCTCACCCGACCAAATACAATGGAAAGTACTGTTTATGTTAATATTCTTTGCCATAAGAGCGGCACTATCGTACTTCTACTACTACTTTTACAAATAATAATAATATATCTTGATCTATTTAGCGCTTTACAAATTATTTTTACCCTGATCATTTGATGTAGTCACGCAAACAGTGTGCACCATCTCCACTCGGGGGATGTATTCGTACCAAATTGTGTGTATGCGGGCAAGTATTATCACATGTTTCCCAATTTATTTGAAAAAAATATTTTCCTTCTCCATATTGAGAAGTATAGAAAAAAACATGAATTTTGTGTTTTAAGCTTATTTATTTGCAACTGTAATCATTTACCTTGATTCTAATTTACAGGTTGCGCAGAGATAAAAATGTTTTGATGATACGCTTACATTATTGAAATATCATTCATCTGAGTACAAATGCATATACACGTGTTTATCGACAGATATATGAACACATACCATGTTGAAGATAATATTTCTGTTATGAATTTATTTTATGTTCATATTACGGTCGGTGAGAAAGTAGAGATACATATTTCCTAGTTTATCAATGAAAATCGTATTTTAGTCATCTTTTGTTCTCGAAAAAATCTACACAAAGGAGTTTCAATAGCCATGTGCATCAACTTTTAAATTGAGCGAAAATTGCATTATATTACATTATTCTAACAAGATTTCTGTACGCAAACGATAGGCTATTGAAGTAACCCTGCTGTTAATTCTTGAAATTCTCTACAATCGTGATGTACGTGAATATATTTAAGATCACCAGCAAGCAATCAATGACTTTGACTTTAAAAGTATAAGCCGCAGTTTAATCCACTTCCGTTTACTTTGCAGAAATATAGAAATAAATAATTTCATCTTAATACACCTTTTTATACAGAGTCTTAAAGTACACGGCATTCTAAGATTTCGGCTCATGGTAATACATTATCAAAAGAAATTTGATTAGAATTCAATCGGTTTTTATCTTAATTCTCTTTTTAACTTCGATACATAGTTTAGTTTTGAGTTTTTATAGGAACCAAATACCATATCACCGTAAAGACAGTCGTACTGTTTGTACGCTCCAAACGATGGTAATAGGGATTTCAAGGACGTCACATTGCCTAAAAAGGATGTCACATGTGGCAGTCCACGTTCTCGTCGTGCAAATCTAAAATTCCCAATAATCTACAGCCATTAAAAGATGACTGAATTTGTCACACCAGCATTTATACGACTTTATATCTCTGTTTAAGGTGTTAGTGAAAACATTTACAATTGAAAAAGATGCTTAACACTCTTATAGCAGCCGATGTTGTGACAAGATATAAACACATTTCTTGAACCCATTTTTCCTATCATGTTGTATGTAAGATTTTGATGCTACACAATGTGGCTTCAATGTTCCGACGGTAAGTCCCCAATAATCTTCTTTAAGTAGATTACTTTGTCAAAATGTAACCAAACATAGTTCAGTAATGGCTCAAAAATCGGCGGCTTGCCTTTAGCGTGACAAATCTTTAAGATTTCGATTTGATGAAATTAAAGTTTAAAGCATTGTACCGTTGAACAAGTAAATTCGATTTTGAAAAGTTTCAAACAAACTAATTATAAAGGGGAACAAATAGTTAATCGTTTATATTTTCTTAGTCTAATCAATCTCGGCATACAACGCATTTACACTGACTACCTGATCCTTAGACAAGGTTGATGTCTGTCCTGCTTCTGGAGTGGCCTTCAAGGTATTCCTCGTGGGCCCTGTATCTGGCATGTCATAGAGCGGAATCTCCTCAGCATCATCTCCTGATCCTGGCATCTTGACATTCTCATACTGGTCCCCTTGCTGAAGGGTATCCCTGTTCAGTTCGTGTCGAGTGACGATGACATTGTTGCCATAGAGATGGTCTGAATTGGAAGATCCATCAGTAACTTTTGATGTTGATTTTGACTTATGATTGGTTCCCCTCAATTCCATAATGGAAGTAGCATACTCTGGACCCTTCTGAGATCCATCTTCAATCGATTCGTAACAAACTTCAGGATGCTCCTTTTTATCTGCATGATCTGCACTTCGTTGATCCAAGCTGGTTTCTCTCAATTCCATAATGGAAGTAGCATACTCTGGACCCTTCTGAGATCCATCTTCAACTGATTCGTAACAAACTTCAGGATGCTCCTTTGTATCTGTATGATCTGCAATTCGTTGATCCAAGCTGGTTTCTCTCAATTCCTTAATGGAAGTAGCATACTCTGGACCGTTTTGAGATCCATCTTCAACTGATTCGTAACAAACTTCAGGAGTCTCCTTTTTAATCGACGCACCGTCAATTTTGTCGATCTTTCGTTTTTTTTACATCGCGGAACAAAGATTACAATCAGTATCAGAATGAAAACAGAACCAAGAATGATGATAATCAGGGTCATATTACCACCCCTTGTGTTTTTGTCCGAGCTGGCATTCTTGTTCTTTGGTGTGTGATTTTTTGTTGTAGAAATTGATGTAGATCTACCGGCCGGCAATTGTTTTGAGTCTGTATATGATAATGTTTGTGGTCTATTTTGTGTCGTTTGTTTCAAAGAAGTCGTTGATAGCGTAGTCGTGGGAAAGGAGGATGGCGTTGGCTGAGTTGGTAGCCTGCATGTGATCCTCGTCTCCACCTCAATGTGCAGATATAATTCTGAAGGGAGCCTGTTTAATTTAGTCACAGTAATCGAAAAAGAAATGATGTTTCCTTCAATAATTGCAGCCTTCCGATATTTAATCCCGTTTAAAATTATGTATTCAAATAGCACCTGGCTTGTCCAGTAATTATCCAGAGTACAAATCACTTTTATTTTATCTGGATGTGAATGAGTTGCTATAATGCAATTAGAACATTTAATGACACGTAAGTCATACGAAATAATTTCTCGGTCATAAAAGTTACGGCATTGAAAGGTAGCCGAATCTTTAATTTTGATGTTAGCAATGTTTATATTGTTAGAATCAGGATCTTTATTGTAGAAAACGCCTCGTGTAAAACGAGTATCATTGATTACGACACCGTCATAGTTGGCAATTAAGGTTCCATTTCTATACCAATTCTTGTAGTTATCATATCGAAGAGTAAATCGATAGCAGCTTAGTGTGATATTATCTCCAATGTTTGCTAGTCTTGGTATTATATCACCTTCCACTCTGCATGCAAGATCCTCACAGATAAGTACAACAAACACAGCAACAAAAACACAACACAACTGCGATCGAATGTACGCCATCTTGGAACCAAGTTTACTAACAACAATGATGAAAAATCCAATACTAAGAAAGCAATATTGAGATCGCTACAAAACAATGTAAGTGAAGTTTTTCTCTCGCTGCGTCAATCTAGTAACTGATAGTATTGATTTGATTTGTAAAAGGGGGTGAAGCACCACAAGGACAGTTTTTTTTTTTACCATTGCCTGCATTCGATGATATTTATAGTTTCTGGACTCGATGGTGTATGACGGAAATCACGTTTTGAAGCAGGTTGTGATGAAAAGCGCGTGCGCAGGATTGGGCCGATTTGAAGAAGGGAACTTCTTTTGTTCTTCTGAAACTCCATAAATCTCCTTCCTTTTCCTGTTCCCCTTCTTGCCATAAAACATCATCACAACAAATCATCGAAATATGTATTTCCCATCATGTTGTGTCACTATATAGTGGCGTAGTATTACATTAATTTCGTGTTTAGGTTCACGGTTTATTGTAAAATGAATAAATTTGTCACATTGCTTGATCCGTACCTCCAGATATCAATGATCGGTGTTAGCAATGATCATGGCGATTTTAATGTCGAATCTGTTTCTACGATGACCTCGATTAGAATCCCAGTCATGCTCCTCTGTTACTTGTATTGTTGATGAGTCGCATGTTCATTAGTTTAAACTCATTTCTTGAACGATCATGAAAATCACGTTACGTGATGTCTGAAGTGCCGCGGCAGAGCCAGGGTTCAAAAAGATTTCAAAGCTGGAAAAAAGATAACCCAAATGTTGGAAGCTAAAACTTCATATTACATGTAGGCTATCTGATTTTTTTTTTTTAAATTTATTATACTGCAACTTAATTGTATTCTACCCTCTTGAGTCTAGATGTGTTAAGACTGCAACCTACTGGACAAGGAAATAGCACTTGAAGTTGATCCATTGACTGCCAAAATACATTCGATCACTTAGAAGCCTAAAGAAACCAAAATTGTATACATAGAAAGTATTTTGTGTCGGCATTGTAATATTTTTTTGGAAGATGATTGGTTATAATGACCAACATTGACACTTTCTCTCAGAAAGTAGGCGTGGCATAGATATTTTCAGTTTCGCACAGAACATGAATTATTTTTCCGTAAGTATTTCCTTATTAGGTAAATGCAAATGATTTAATTAACAACGTTGAAGCAGGGACGTGATAGAGATGTACTGGAATCAAGCCGCTCTCCTTTGACCCCTTGCTCCAAGCCGCCGAAAAGTTTTGCGCTAATCTGCAACTGTTGACGAGGTGGTGAGATAAAAGAGCGCATGAAATTTCAGGATTTAGAATTACTATATCAGAAAATGGTATCACAGCAACTGTTCGCTGTCCCTTTCAAAGACTTCTCATCCCTTGTTGAATGTGTAAAGAGTAGAATAAGCGAACACAAACTTGTGTAATTTCATTCTTTTTTCCAACTGCAAAAATACAAAAAAAAACACGCGAAAACACGCATTAGCAAACTGAAAGTTATCGAAGATTGTAAATCATGGATTACATAACGGGACATTAAAAAATTCACAAATTAGCGCATTATCCTAAAATATTAAGTTTTTGTCAGGATCTAATGTTTCTTTTTTTACCAACTAAGGCACACAAATTATAGGAAGGGCGGAGTCCTAAATTTGAAAAATTGTTTGATGTGCTATTCCAATACAATCCCCATAAATTTTGCCGGTAATTTAATATTTTGTAATAATTGTGAAATTGATGCTTGGCCTCCAAAATTCCCCGCTGTGGAAGCGCGGCTCGGAGCATGGAACTTCCAAGCCAAGTGGAATGTTACACATCCCATTGTTACGCTTTAGAACTCACGAATGCGTTTGAATATATTACAAGAGTTTCGCCTCCTTTCTTTCACCTCCCTGGTTGAAGTTAGCTTATTAGAAAAACCTCTTACCCAACCAAATACAATGAAGAATACTGTTTAAGTTAATAATGTTTGCCATAAGAGCGGCACTACTGTACTACTACTACAAACAATAATAATATGTCTCGCTCGATATATTTCGTACTTTTACCCTGGTCATGTGATTCAGTCACGCACACAGTGTGCACCATCTCCACTCGGGGGGGGGGGGTGTATTCGTACCACATTGTGACTATGCGGGCAAGTATCAAATGTTCCCCAATTTATTTGAAACAATATTTTTCCTTTTCTATAATTATTGAGAAGTTTAGAAAAAAACATACATTTTGTGTTTTATGCTTATTTATTTGCAACTTTAATCATTTACCTTGGTCTTTAATTTACAGGTGGCGCAGAGATAAAAATATTTTGATGATACGCTTACTTTATTGAAATACCATTCATCTCAGTACAAAATAATGCATATACACGTTTTTATCGACAAATAAATTATAATGGACACATACCATGTTGAAGATAATACACTATAGTTTCACTTTTCCGTTATGAAATATCTAATAAGGTAGGCCCTATTTTAATAAACCAACTTCTCATAATTCTCTTTAGCGATCAGGCCTGATGTTAGATGCCTTCTTTAATATTTTCTCACGTGCCTCGTGTTTCCAAGGTCGCAAGAAACGGGACCATAAAATTGCATTAGCGTTTCAAATGTCATGATTATAGACCGATTTAGAAAATCCCGATTAAGACGGATTTCTTTCATTCTTGACGAAAGAACCAAAGTAACTTATTATTTTTACCTAATGCACACATTTACAATACTTGTTATGTACAACATGAAAAATTTCTATAATCCAAAGACTGAGTAAAAGCTTGTTACTTCTTTTTTTTACATTATGACAAAGCATGGTAAAAATTAAAAGAGTACCAGTATTTGGTGACAGGTACTTTAAGAACATTTTCGGGGGGCAAACAAATTCTGTGTTTCTGATATAGAAATCATTATTGTTATCTTCTGAATGACGACTTAAGGCGTACTCGATAGCTCTGCGTACAGATACATATCATACTCTTTCGAAAGCAAACATTTACAATATTTTTTACAACATGAAACATTTTTTAATCCAAAGACTGAGTAAATGAAAGCTTGTTTCAAACAAATTACATGATTACAAAGCATGGTAAACATGTTAATAATTAAAAGAGTACCAGTATTTGGTGACAGGTACTTAAAGAGAGTAAATATTTCTTTTGGTAAACAAATTCTGTGTTTCTGATACGCATACTCAATAGTTCTGCGTACAAATACATATTATACTGTTTCGAAAGCAAACATTGTCATTGGATATGAATATTGAGAACCTTCTATACCATATTATATAGAACATCGTGATATATAAACACCTATACAACCAAAGTCATGATAAAGAAGCTCGTTATTTGAGGTCCTAACGTAATTACCCTTAGATGGTATTGTTTATATTTTTACTTCAATATTACGGTCGGTGAGAAAGAAGAGATACTTATTTTCTAGAGTTATAAAAGAGAATATTATTATTTTTGTAATTTTTGTTTTAAACCAATCTACACAAGCAGTTTCAATAGCCAAGTGCATCACCTTTAGAATTGAGCAAACATTGCAATGATATGTGACATTATTCTAACAAGATTTCTGTTGGCAAATTATAAGCTACTGAAGTTACCCTTGATTTCCTGAAAGTTTCTACAATCGTGCAGTACATGTGAGGTCACCAGCAATCAATCAATGAATATGACTTAATCCACTTGCTTGTACTTTGCAGAAATAAAGAATTATGTCGATTTCATCTAAATACAGCTTTATTATACAAAATGTTAAGTACACGGCGTGAAAAGAAATTTGATTAGAATTCAATCAGTTTTATCTTAATTCCCTTTTTAACTTCGATACATAGTTTAGTTTGAGTTTTCATTAGAACCAACATTATCATATCACCGTAAAAACTATAGAAAACAGTCGTACTGTTTGTTCGCTTCGAACGATTGTATTATCTACAGCCATTAAAAGATTACTGAACTTCTTACACCAGCATATAAGATTTTACATCTCTTTTTAAGGTGTTAGTGAAAACATTTACAATTCAAAAAGATGCTTGACACTCTAATAGCAGCCGATGGTGTGACAAGATATAAACACATTTTCTGAACCCATTTTTCCTATCATGTTGTATGTAAGATTTCCATGCTACACAATTTGCACAATAATCATCTTTAATGGCTCCATAATGGCAGCCATGCTAAAGCCGTTGTTATAATTTCCAAAGCTCTTTGGAAGTGCATAGAGACGTTATAATGTGATATGCGCTATACAAGAACCGAATATTATCATTATTATTATTAAGTAAATCTTTTTGTCAAAATGTAACCAAACATAGTTCAGTATAAGTTGGCTCGAAAATCGGCGGCTTGCCTTTGGATGAAAGTCTTTAAGAATTTGATTTGATGAAATTAAAGTTGTAAGCAATATATCTTTGAGCCACAAGTTAATTCGAATTTGAAAAGTTTCAAACAGACTTATTATAAAGAGGAAAAAGTAGTTAATCATTAATATTTTCTTAGTCTAATAAATATCAACATACAACGCATCTACACTGACTACCTCATCCTTAGGCAAGGTTAATGTCTGTCCTGCTTCTGGAGTGGCCTTCAAGGTATTTGCTGTGGGCCCTTCATCTGGCATTTCATAGAGCGGAATCTCCTCAGCATCATCTCCCGATCCTGGCATCTTGACATTCTCATGCTGGTCCCCTTGCTGAAGGGTACCCCTGATCTGCTCGTGTTGAGTGATGATAGCACTGTTGCCATAGCGGTGATCTGAATTAGAAGACCTACCGGTAACTTTTGATGTTGATTTTGACTTACTATTGGTTCCCCTCAATTCCATAATGGAAGTAGCATACTCTGGACCATTCTGACATCCATCTTTAATCGATTCGTAACAAACTTCAGGATGCTCCTTTTTATCTGCATGATCTGCACTTCGTTGATCCAAGCTGGTTTCCCTCGATTCCTTAATGGAAGTAGCATACTGTGGACCCTTCTGAGATCCATTTTCAAGTGATTCGTAACAAACTTCAGACGTCTCATTTTTTATCGACGCATTGCCAATGTGTTTATTTTCTTGTCTATCTTTCGTTTTCTTACATCGCAGAACAGTGATTACAATAAGTATCAGAATGAAAACAGAACCAGGAATGACGATAATCAGGGTTATAATGGCATTCCCCGTGTTTTTTTCCGAGCTGCATGCATTCTTGGTCTTTGGTGAGTGATGTTTTGTTGTAGAAATTGATGTAGATCTACCGGCCGGCGAATTTGTTGAAGCCGCATAAGGTAATGTCGATTGTGTATTTTGCGTCGTTTGTTTCACAGAAGTCGTTGATAGCGCAGTCATGGGAAAGGAGGATGGCGTGGGCTGAGTTGGTAGCATGCATGTGATCCTCGTCTCCGCCTCAATTTGCAGATAGAATTCTGAATGAATGAGCCTGTTTAATTCAGTCACATTAATCGAAAAAGAATAGGTGTTTCGTATAATTACAGCCGTCTGATTTACATTTGTGTTCCCATTTAAAATTATGATTTTGAAAAGCGCCTGGCTTGTCCAATAATTATCCAGAGTACAAATCACTTTTATTTTATCTGGATTTGAATGTGTTGTTCAATGGCAATTAGAACATCTAATGACACGTAAGTCGTACGAAATAATTTCTAGGCCATAATAATGAAGACATTGGAAGGTAGCTGAATCATTAATTCTGATGTTAGAAATTCGTATATTGTTAGAATCACGATATCCATTTTTGTTAACACCTTGTGTAAAACGAGGATCATTGATTACAACACCGTGATGGTTGGCAATAAATGTTCCATTTCTATACCAATTATTGTAGTTATAATATCTAAGATCAGGTCGAAAGCAGCTTAGTGTGATATTATCTCCGATGTTAGCGAGTCTTTGAATTATTAAAATTTAAAGAGTAGACAACGATTTAAAATGGTTTATTGACAGGCTGACAAAATGTAGGTCAAGAGGTTGTTTACATTTTTGAGGGAAATTCACGCGCTAGGAAATGTGATACTTTGTATTACATTGGAAGGAAATGTACAAGCGTATGTACGCTTATCAAGCAAGCGCGGAAAATACCGCCAGCAAATTAAAAATAGCACGAAGGGGCTTTCATTCTAGTTATGGCTTTCATTTTGAATGGACAAGAATAAAAATTTACGGAGTCTAAAACATTATTAGAGGATTTGGATTAATACTAAAGTTAGCACTGCACTGGAATAATTAGTTGGATATATAACGCTGAATTATTTCTTCTCGTGAGCGACCAGCGGGATTATACTCGGGTTTTGGGCTGGCCTTTGTCGTTGGGCCTGATTAGAAAGGAGAGTCCATATCATTATTTTGGCCTGGTCGCACATCACACAGTGGCATCACGGCATAGGCGGGATCGAATGCTGCGTTTCACGGACGTGGCAGTCACCGGCAGTGCACCACATCGCCGGGTGAGTCTCTCTTTAAGGGAATCGAAAACTGATCCGAGGGGAAACGGTTGCACCATTTCAATACACGAAATTGAGGAGGGTAGTTGTCCCGTAAAGGCGGTCCTTAGATATTTGAAAATGCGCCCGGGAAGTGGGGAGGCTTTCTTTTGCTCATATGGTTCGCTTCCTCTCACCAGGCATGAGTTCAGTGCCATGATAAAGAGATGCATGTCATACAGAGATATGTTGGCGGCGGAGTTTTCCTCCCATTCTTTTCGTATAGGTGCGGCTACAACCGCTGCTATGGCGGGCTGCTCGGACGCCCAAATACAGCACATGGGTCGATGGGCTTCCTCCGCGCATCGCAGATATATTGATATGGTTGTTTAAATATGAGCAATGTTGCAAAGTACCGTTGGGGTTGATTTGATTTGATTTGATTTGATTCGCCAGGTATACGTACAAAATATAACAGAGTGAATGATGAGGTTAACGTGTCCGGGGCCAATAATGTAAGGGTGAGGCCGCATACACAGGAATGAATATATGTACAACACACAGAGGAATAAGTACCTCGCCTCGAGAGGTTAAATAAGCTAATAATAATAATAGCAATAATAATAATAATGGTGCTACAACATGAAAATGAAAACGAAGTCAAGCAGACAACAAACATACATGCAGAAAAAGAGCAAGAAAACACTAGAAATGCAATCGTGTCACAACGATGTGCGTGCAATGACGCCGTGTTTCTACGTGTCAAACGAATGAGCTTCTCTCGCCCTATCCAGAGCAATTTGTACGAAGTCTGTAGCTTCTGTGATAGTGGAGATAGGTAGGGCGAGAGAAAGGCCTCAACAGTGACCTTGATGGGATGGTAGTGACTATGCCTACGAAGTTTGAAAGAAATTGGGATAGGGGAAAGGACGTAAGGGCTCGCAAGCACTGCATGCAAAAACCAAGGGGATTTGGTGCATGTTCGTCTTTGCAATAAAGATCGTTCTTGGGGTCAAAAGCGTGAACCCGATATGCCCCATAGAATATGCGTGTAATGCATGAGCGGAAAACGTACAGGATCTGTATTATGACCGGAGTTAAATTGTTTTTTCTCTCTCTCTTTATGTCTCTTTATGGGCCGTATTTGGTATCATTAGAAAGAGAATTTCATGATTGTTATTGTAAACTACTCTCTTTTTTGTTTTCTATGATAATCTTATCGAAACACGTGATTTAAAATAGATTTATAGGACAAAATGGCGTCTTAAATAGCCCCATCGACCAATTTTAAAAATCTGGCGGACGTTTTAGGGGCGAAAAGCAGTCTGAAAAAATGACGTCATAGCCGATACGTGTTAGATTCGGGCGGAAACTCGGCGGAATTCGTGTAGTGACCTTTGTTCAAATGCGATTTATTCACAATTTTCTGTGTGAACATATACTATACTTGGTATCATTCGAAAGGGCACTTCATTGCGGTCAGTTTGACACCATTGTTATCTTCGCGCAATGTATTGCACGCATTAAACGCGCTATTATGTAATGCATAGTAAATTCATCATTTTTGGCGATTACTTTGCGCTGACATATTCGAATTTTACCAAACTTGGTAAACAGTTGTCACGTATAAGGATACATATGTCTGCCAAGTTTCATTGATTTAGGAATAAAGATCGCCATTTTAGAGCAAGTTGAGGTCATTTCAGAATTTTCTTGAAAATGGCGAATTTGGAGGGCAATTTTCTCAAATTTGGTCAGTGATAGGGTATATAATTTTGTAAATGGCTGGAAAGGGCATATCATCAAGTATCTAAATCCAAAAAAGGGTACGGGTTTGCCAAGCCATTATGGAGATGCGGCCACAGAGAGAAAGCCAATTCCCAAAACTTTAGAGGGCGCTATTTATGTTGTGCAAATCCATTGGAGCGTGAAATTTGGCATGGCTATATATGCAATTATGAGATAAAGATACTGTGAGATTTAAATACAAAACGGAATTCATATGAGAAAGTTATGGCAGTTTTAGATTATTTAGGGGTCCATTTTTCAAGAATTTGAGAGATTTTTGACGAAGTCGGTTTCAGATTTGAATTTTGAGTACGAAAATGGCATTTTGAAGGTCAGGTTATACGTCGCAGACAAAAGAACATCTCTTAGACTATATAGAGGAATTTGTTAGAAGTTTGTAGGATCTAGGATAGTGGAGATAGGAAGGAAGAAAGAAAGGCCTTAAAATGGACCAGAAACGGACAAAATGGCACCTGGACGGTTATGCATGAGTGATTTCGAAAATCGAAGAATGTAGTGACCTTGATGAGATGTTCGAGACTATGCCTATGAAATTTAAAAAAAAACGGACATGAGGAAAGGCCATAATTAGTGATGACAAGCACTACGTGCAAAACGAATGGGATTTCTGGACGATAAGGAAAACCAGGAGAATATTCATGGGGCAGAATGTGAATGAAAACAAGGCAATGACGAAGGTCGTCATTGCAACAATGGGATTTCAAGTTTACATTAACGCATGTTCTTTGGAATACAAAATGCTGCCCAGTCCTCTTTTCTTATTTTGTCCACAGAACAAATATGGATAGTAGGCGACTCTATCGTTTTCTGGGCCCATCGCAGGGCGGAGCGGACTGGCTGCGCCGATATGGATTTGGGGACGGTCATCCATTGGGCTGGAAAGCGGGGCCTTCGCTTGGACCAAACAAACGCATGGCTAGAGTTGATTACCAGTGGCCTGACGAAGCCGACCGTTTTAGTGTTACACGTGGGCACGAATGACATGGAGGGATGTTCGAAGAGGGCGATGGCGAATGCGGTGAACAGATTAATCACATCGAACACTGAGACGACAATAATATGGTCTGACATCCTAGAACGGGTAGAATATAAATGCTGTAGTCCGGAAGAAGGACCGCAATGGCTTCTCTCTGCAAGCAATAAAGAAGTATATCGCTACCTATTTCGATGTGCAGATGGACCGACAGTTGCTATTCATCAACGAACGAACCGATACGCTCGCGCCTTGGCCGGCAGGAATGGGGGAAAGGCCATTCCACACCCCGACATAAGGCATAAGGATAGGGCTTTATATAGGCCGGACGGATTGCATCTCTCCAATGAGGGTTTGGACAGGTTTATCACTGACCTGAAGGAGGGCCTGTCCTATCTCGGTTCATCCAAGTAGTTAAACAATGATAATGTTACAAAACACGTTGTTTGTTCTTATATTTCAATGTTCTTATAGTTCAGTGATCTTATATTTCAGCGTTCTTATATTTCAATGTTTAAGTCTGTTCGGGTAGCAAAGTAAATCCCGCAAAAAAGTTTGAGTCCGGCACCGCAAGATCATGTTTTCGTTGTTGGGATAAGAGTGCCTTATTTTGGGAGTAACAAAGTTGTGGAGAGTAAATAATGGTTATATGGGGCAGGTTTAGGTGGACATTGGTAAATGACCAGTTTTGCGAATGCTTCATTTCGAAATGGGCATTAACGGTTTAGTCATTTTTTTTGAGGGGAATGAATTAGGCATAATGATGTGCCGGTGTTGTAGAGATAAGCTTATTACGATACTCTGTAGTCTGTTAGAGGGTTATAAATTAGCTTAAGGGCGAAAAAGTACATGCCTGTACGTGTACATTGGTTAATTTGGCCAATTGAAATGTTAATTCCACCAAAGTGTAAATAGTTAAGCATAGATATTCCCTTAGTGCACAGAAATCGTTCATTACAACAAGTTAATATGCGTCAGGGGACAAAACCTAATGAGGTATGACGTATTTGTTTTCATTTACATACAGCCAATCAGAGCCCATTGGGGGTACTGATTAATGAATATTCATATAACTATCACGAGTTGACCTTATTCGCATACGCGCAATGTAAAACAGATTAAACCAATTAGCGCGTAGTGTGCACATTGCATACGCGCGCGCCAGTCGTTGAGAGCCGTTGGGAGGTCATAAGGAATGAATATTTATGCAGTGATCACGCGCTACCCTTATGCGACATCATACTCTAACGATAGTTATCCAATCAGCATCGCGTATTACAATTGTTACACGCGCATGCTATTGTGTGTACACCTATGGCATGGGCAAAATGGCCTTGCTAGCTAGTCGGATTGACAAGGTTTATGAATATTGACAAGGTACCTATGGCGAATTTTTGCAAATTGCCACGAAATTTCTCATGAATATGCATAAGGATCTGTTGCAACTACCTATGTAGGTTTTTTTGTGAATGAACAACGTGTCGACAGTGAAACGCCCCGCCAAAGTTGGAAATCCGGTTGGAAATATTCCACCTCGCGTCAATGTGAAAACGCGTGTTGTGGCAGGCTAATTGCCCTAGAAAGTGCCCTGTAAGCTATTTTTCAACTCGAAAGGTACCTATGTAAAATTTTCACAAAAGTAGACAAATTTGGCATCTACAGCAAGTCTTATACCTGAATTTTCATTAAAATCGGGTTCTTTTGTACATCAAGATATATTCGGGGAGATATGAGCTCGTAAAATGGACAGTGTGTGTAAAAGCCCATACCTGATTGTGCCCCCTTTTGTGGTGCGTTTTGAATACGCTTGGCCTCTATGGAGATGTCCCTCAACTTATTGTAATGTGATGACAACGTTGTGATTTGGCGGCCGATCATATATAAATATATTCTCGTTTGGCGGTAATTTGTCAAATTATGCCTCCAAATCACTAATCACATGGTACTGATAAGTTTATTGATCAATAATTGTCATTCGATAATTTTCGACCCCACTCAATTTTTACATGCGAGGGGGTTGCCAATGTATATTCAGTCGAATTTGTTCGCATGTCAATTTTTAGTTTTCCGGCCCCCATTCGATTTGAATGCGGGGGGACCTAGTTGTACCTACACACTTTCAAACTCAGGGTGTCACGCTTTAATCTTAGGCATCATCCGATCTTACAGGCGGAGAGGCTGGTATATATATACATCTATATTCTATAACTTTAGGCATCACTCGATTTTATAGGCGGGGGGCTGATATAATGACTTAATGTATATAAGTTTAGCCTAGGCATCACTCGATTTCATAGGCGGGGGGCCTAGCATAACTTTAGGCATCACTCGATTTTATAGGCGGGGGGCTGATATAATGACTTAATGTATATAAGTTTAGCCTAGGCATCACTCGATTTCATAGGCGGGGGGCCTAGCATAACTTTAGGCATCACTCGATTTTATAGGCGGGGGGCTGATATAATGACTTAATGTATATAAGTTTAGCCTAGGCATCACTCGATTTCATAGGCGGGGGGCCTAGCATTGCATTTGTAAGCATTTTTTATGATTCAATATATCTGTGTTATTTTGTTATGACACCCAGAAAATCAAAATGTGCAAAATAAGCGTCCATCTCAAAATGTTAATAAAGCCACGACATAAACGCAAATTTGGTTGTTTGTTATTTTTGTTAGCCGTGAATAATAAAATTTAAAGAGTAGACAACGATTTAAAATGGTTTATTGACAGGCTGACAAAATGTAGGTCAAGAGGTTGTTTACATTTTTGAGGGAAATTCACGCGCTAGGAAATGTGATACTTTGTATTACATTGGAAGGAAATGTACAAGCGTATGTACGCTTATCAAGCAAGCGCGGAAAATACCGCCAGCAAATTAAAAATAGCACGAAGGGGCTTTCATTCTAGTTATGGCTTTCATTTTGAATGGACAAGAATAAAAATTTACGGAGTCTAAAACATTCCCACCACCTCCCCATTATCTCCACCAATAAAAGTATTTTTAGTATATTAGTGGCATAAATTAAGTATTGCTTGGTGGTTCGAAGTAGCCAAGGTATACGTATTAGTACGTAAAGGATTTAGGGTTTCAGGTATGAAAGGTACGGATAGGGTTTATGTAATAAATTGGTCAGTGATTTATGAAGTTAATGCAGAGCCGGGGGCATTTGGCCTGGTCGCACATCAACTTGCGTCGTGCACAAAGAAAGTGGGCCGTAGGGGAATTTTTCCCATTGGGTTTCGCCCCTACCCGGTTTTGTATGGGTAAATCACTAATCACATGGTACTGATAAGTTTATTGATCAATAATTGTCATTCGATAATTTTCGACCCCACTCAATTTTTACATGCGAGGGGGTTGCCAATGTATATTCAGTCGAATTTGTTCGCATGTCAATTTTTAGTTTTCCGGCCCCCATTCGATTTGAATGCGGGGGGACCTAGTTGTACCTACACACTTTCAAACTCAGGGTGTCACGCTTTAATCTTAGGCATCATCCGATCTTACAGGCGGAGAGGCTGGTATATATATACATCTATATTCTATAACTTTAGGCATCACTCGATTTTATAGGCGGGGGGCTGATATAATGACTTAATGTATATAAGTTTAGCCTAGGCATCACTCGATTTCATAGGCGGGGGGCCTAGCATAACTTTAGGCATCACTCGATTTTATAGGCGGGGGGCTGATATAATGACTTAATGTATATAAGTTTAGCCTAGGCATCACTCGATTTCATAGGCGGGGGGCCTAGCATAACTTTAGGCATCACTCGATTTTATAGGCGGGGGGCTGATATAATGACTTAATGTATATAAGTTTAGCCTAGGCATCACTCGATTTCATAGGCGGGGGGCCTAGCATTGCATTTGTAAGCATTTTTTATGATTCAATATATCTGTGTTATTTTGTTATGACACCCAGAAAATCAAAATGTGCAAAATAAGCGTCCATCTCAAAATGTTAATAAAGCCACGACATAAACGCAAATTTGGTTGTTTGTTATTTTTGTTAGCCGTGAATAATAAAATTTAAAGAGTAGACAACGATTTAAAATGGTTTATTGACAGGCTGACAAAATGTAGGTCAAGAGGTTGTTTACATTTTTGAGGGAAATTCACGCGCTAGGAAATGTGATACTTTGTATTACATTGGAAGGAAATGTACAAGCGTATGTACGCTTATCAAGCAAGCGCGGAAAATACCGCCAGCAAATTAAAAATAGCACGAAGGGGCTTTCATTCTAGTTATGGCTTTCATTTTGAATGGACAAGAATAAAAATTTACGGAGTCTAAAACATTCCCACCACCTCCCCATTATCTCCACCAATAAAAGTATTTTTAGTATATTAGTGGCATAAATTAAGTATTGCTTGGTGGTTCGAAGTAGCCAAGGTATACGTATTAGTACGTAAAGGATTTAGGGTTTCAGGTATGAAAGGTACGGATAGGGTTTATGTAATAAATTGGTCAGTGATTTATGAAGTTAATGCAGAGCCGGGGGCATTTGGCCTGGTCGCACATCAACTTGCGTCGTGCACAAAGAAAGTGGGCCGTAGGGGAATTTTTCCCATTGGGTTTCGCCCCTACCCGGTTTTGTATGGGTAAATCACTAATCACATGGTACTGATAAGTTTATTGATCAATAATTGTCATTCGATAATTTTCGACCCCACTCAATTTTTACATGCGAGGGGGTTGCCAATGTATATTCAGTCGAATTTGTTCGCATGTCAATTTTTAGTTTTCCGGCCCCCATTCGATTTGAATGCGGGGGGACCTAGTTGTACCTACACACTTTCAAACTCAGGGTGTCACGCTTTAATCTTAGGCATCATCCGATCTTACAGGCGGAGAGGCTGGTATATATATACATCTATATTCTATAACTTTAGGCATCACTCGATTTTATAGGCGGGGGGCTGATATAATGACTTAATGTATATAAGTTTAGCCTAGGCATCACTCGATTTCATAGGCGGGGGGCCTAGCATAACTTTAGGCATCACTCGATTTTATAGGCGGGGGGCTGATATAATGACTTAATGTATATAAGTTTAGCCTAGGCATCACTCGATTTCATAGGCGGGGGGCCTAGCATAACTTTAGGCATCACTCGATTTTATAGGCGGGGGGCTGATATAATGACTTAATGTATATAAGTTTAGCCTAGGCATCACTCGATTTCATAGGCGGGGGGCCTAGCATTGCATTTGTAAGCATTTTTTATGATTCAATATATCTGTGTTATTTTGTTATGACACCCAGAAAATCAAAATGTGCAAAATAAGCGTCCATCTCAAAATGTTAATAAAGCCACGACATAAACGCAAATTTGGTTGTTTGTTATTTTTGTTAGCCGTGAATAAATCACCTTCCACTCTATGTGCAAAATCCACACAGAAAAGTAGAACAAACACAGTAACAAAAACACAAAACACCTGCGATCGAATGAACGCCATCTTGGAACCAAGTTTACGAACAATGATGACAAATCCAATACTAAGAAAACAGTATTAGATGTGTTTTCATCGCTATGGAACAATGAAAGTGAAGTTCTTCTCTCGCGGCGTCAATCTAGTATCTGATAATATTGCTTTGATTTGTTAAAGACGGTAAAGTATCGATCACAAGGATTGTTTGACTATTGTCTGCATTCGATGATATAGTTCCTGAAACTCAATGGTGTACGACGGAAATAACGTTTTGCAGCAGGTCGTGATGAAAAGCGCGTGCGCAGGATTGAGCCGAATTGAAGAAGGGAACTTCATTAGTTCTTCTTAAAATTTTCTCATAAAACCTCGTCACGATAAATCATCAACATAATGTATTTTCCATCATGTTGTGTCACTATAGTGGCGTAGTATTAAATAATTTGCGTTCGTTAGGCTCAAGATATATTGTAAAATTAGTCATTTGTCACATTGCTTGTCCGTACCTCCACATATCAATGATCGGTGTTAGCAAGATCATGTCGATTTTAATGTCAAATCTATTTCTGACGATGATCTCGATACGAATCCCAGTCATGATCCTCTGTTACTCGTATTGTTGATGAGTCTCGTATTTATTATTTTAAAAACATTTCTCTAATGATCATGAAAATCACGATTTCAACGCTGGAAAAAAGATACCCCAAATGCTGGAAGCGAGAACTTCATAGTATATGTACTAGTATCTCGTTTGTAAAAGATTATAAGGCAAATAGTAATGTCTTTTGCCCTCTTGAGTCTAGGTGTGTTAATTCAATTCAATTCAAGGTTAATTAAAAACATGTGTCGCAGCCAAATGGCTGAATTGGTCATGTGTACAATAATATTAAAAGACTCATTGCATATTTCAAACATATAATACAGTTAAAATTGATTTGTCAATATTTAAATATAATATAGTTAATATGATAAGCAAAAAAAAACAGAAAACATAATATAGCATGTCAGAAAAACGGAGAGGAGAAACATGAAGAAAAGAAGTAAAAGAGGAAGTTTCTAAAAACTACTTGACAAGGACATAACACTTGTATCGAAGTGGATTCATCGACTGTCCAAACACATATCAAGCCTAACGAAACCAAAATTGTATACATAGAACGTATCTTGTGATTCAGTCACGCACATAATACAGTGTACACCATCTCCACTCGAGAGGGGGAGGTGCATGGTGACTGTCAGGGCATATGCAAGTACTACCACATGTTCCCCAATGTCATACGAAAACAATATTCTCTTCCCTTCTGCTTTTTAAGAAACAAGGCCATAGGGACACATCTCGTACAAAATGATTTTATAGTCGCCTCAAATACATTTGCTGAGGTCAAAATACATCAATACCCTGCATCCATCCTGTCATATACTCCCTCTCTCCAACTCTCTCTCTCTCTCTCTCTCTTTCTCCTCACCGTCACACACCCTTTTACTTCTATTTTCATGCCAAATATTTGAATTATAAAAAGGGAAACGAAAACGTACACCGAACCAAGAATTTATATGTTTGTCTACTTCTTATATTGCGTTTGTTTGTTTGTTTGTTTTTATTTCCGAAATCCATAATATATACATACACGTTTAAAAAACATACATATAAAACACATTTCAAACGATAAGAAAGTAAGTAAATGTGTAAAGTATAAACAAACGGTTAGATAGCCCATTTCAGGACCATTTTCAAAGTGGTCCTGTTTTTCCATGGGGTCCAAAAGCAAAAATCATATTAATTTACATACAATATCAATTTTTATAAAAATCAAAGTAATTTACCAATACACTACCCCCCCCCCCCCCCCTTTATCGATCCCCCTAACCTCACCACCCCCGCCACCCTCTCGATACTGCCAACCCCTCCCGCTACCCCTTCCCAAGTCCTCCAGTGTATATTACCTCTGTTATAAAATTTCAAACTAAACTTTTTATTTCTTAATTAAATATAGCCAAACTTCTTGATTGTCGAATGTGCTTATTTACAATTTACTTCCGCGATACAGAAACGTACGCTTACAATTCTGTGTTTTCGGTTTAGGCAAAACTAAATTAGTACTTCTAAGGGCATAGTTTGTAGTCTTAACAATAAACTTCTCTTTCAAATATACAGGTGCCAAATCGTGAAATATTTTATACATCAAAGAATAACTGTGCCTAACTTAAAATATCATGAATTTCACCAATTGGTTTATGTTCAGATATTTTAAATTTAAGAATAATTCTACCAGCCCTGTTCTGTAATTTGTGTAATATGTCTACTTAAGACTTAGTGCCCGAATGCCATAACACGTCACCATAATCAACATTTTGCATTATTGCGGCATTATATACAAGTTTTAACCCAGTCTCATTAACATAGTAACGCAACCTTCCTAAGAAACTAATAATTTTTCCAACCCTTTTACGTAATTCATCAGTGAGTGTTCATTCCATTTTAATCCACAATCAATAAAAATACCTAGATATTTAAATTTGTCAACTTGAACAATATCATTATCATTCATTTTTAAGTTCAACCTACTGTGTCTGTTCAACATATATTTAGTGCCTATCAGCATATTAACAGTCTTAGTACAATTTATTTTCAACTTATTACAATTCATCGTGCTTTATTTACTTCCTACATTCAAAGTCAAAGTGTTGCATATAATTGATATAAAAGTTATTGTTGATCTTTTTTTTCTTCTTCTATGTATCAAGTGATTTGTATTGGTCATAACATAAACATTTGTTAACAAACTTTTGTATTTCTTTTACCAATAACGTATTAGGAACATAAGTATACAAATGATGCACAGGTTTGAGTGCGTCGGTAGTGATTGTGTGCACAAGGTACCTTTGAATGGTTTTAGACCAAATTCAAAGGTACCGCGTGCACACAATTCCTCCGACCCACGAATTAAACCTGTGCATCATCTGTTTTATAAGATGGGGCCTCAAAAATACAAAATTTTGTTATTTTACAGATTTACCAAGATGCATGGCAAAATCATGCATCCGGTAATTTTGTTTACCGGACGCATCATTTTTTTTTACCGGACGCATGATTTTTAAATTATCATGAAATTTAAAAAAAAAAAAAAAAAAAATTGTCAGTGCACATTAAACTGTAAACTTTTTTTTTTTTAATTAAAAAAAAAAATTATAGAATTTTTTTTCATAGAATTTTTTTATTTTAAAAACAGATTATAATTATCAAAAAACACGAAAAACAAATAATTATCACCCAAGAAATAAATATCAAAAAAATCATTTTAAAAAAAAAGAGAATTATTTAAAAAAAAAGGATATCGGTGGTATCGATCGCCGATACCGCGTGCATCCAGTAAAAATAATTACAAGGTAATTGACCAATCAGATTGCAGGGATTCTTCTACCCATCTTATAAAAAGTAATGTGTATAGACGAACTGTTGGAAAGCCCATTTCACAGTGGCGGATCCAGGGGGCGGCCCCCCCCCCCCTAGGAAGAAACGTGTAAAAACACGTTAATTTTACCTTTTTGGGGAGATGCCCCCCCCCCCTGTTTGTTTGTTAAAAGTGATTAAATGTATTTCATTTTTCCTTACTACAGATCAAGCGACTCAACTTTACCATGGCACAGTGAAAGATGATTTTTGAATTAGGTTAAAACTGGAATCATAAAATATTTGTATCAGAGCTTCAATATTATTTAAACTGGGTTGCAAAAGAAAAACTCATGCCAGATTCGTTGTTGTTTCGAAAACATGATTTTTCAGATATTTTTTTAACATTTTTATAAATTTTAACTTTTCTTGTCCTACTGTATGGTTGTCTTGACCGGGTTGTGAAAGCCTTAAATCTTTATTTGATTTGTGAACACTGACAGCGGAGAGTCACAGTATTTGTTCTTCTTTTTTTCCAAAAATAAAAATACACTAAAAACAAGTTCATTGTAATCGACCAACCTTGTATTATGATCAACACGAAACAAAGATCATGCATTGGTGATGTTCATCTCAGGCTTTGAAATGGGACAAAATTCAGATAAGTTTCATTGTTAAAAACAGAATATCAAGATCGTATTGTGAGTCTTGAATCTTTATAGATATGTCATTAGTAGGGCCGTTCACACGTATGACAAAAACTAAGGTTTAGCCGCGGTCCAAACCTCAATGTTTCATAAGTCTGACCCCCCCCCCTACCACGATTAATAGTGAGGTTTGAACAGTGCGCGTTTAAAAACAAATAACCAAGGATTTTCAGCAAGCGTTGTACGTGCGAACGAAGTGAGGTTTAAACATCGACGTTTTACAGAACATCATTAAACTTCCTGTATGAATTCGTTTTGCTACCACTCCTGCGGACCTGCGGTGGCATTTGATCTCGCAAGCAAACAAAAGCGAGGTGAATGCGCGGAAAATCATCAATGGACCGCTGATCAAACCTTCTCCAAATTAAGCAAGAAAAGTGCCTCTTCCCTATCCCCTGTTTAATCACCTCAGCTAATGCCGCCACGTTTTAAAGAAAAGTGCCCCCTCCATCCTCATGTGTCGGACATTTGTATGTCCTTACCAAGATATAACGAAACTTTCGCAAGAGGAAGGACACTAAATTATTGTACCCTTAACTCATTTTTAAAACAAAATGCAATTTTCTTGATTTTGCTCGTTTTAAAAAGTCGGGGAACAACCCCCTCTGAAAAGTTGGTGTTTATGTACCTCCTGTAGTCTCCAGGAGATTCGAGCTCAGCTTTTGTGAGATAGGGGTGGGGCTGGTTTGTGGAAGAGCACAGGTGGTGATTTCTAGTGATTTCTAAAAAAAAAATTCGTGTAGCGCCCTCTCCAACAAAACTCAACTTTCCCTCTGACTGATTGAATGAATTCTAATTTAAGTCGTCAACGGTAATATTTATAGAAAAATCAGAAGTTTACCGTAGATTATTTAATTTGAGCACATCTCATACTCTAAAAGTTCAGTTCATAGCTTGATTATCGATAATAATCAGTGGAAGATGTGGACCTTTTACAGAGACTGCGCAAAGGGCTCATTGCTAGTCTGGTTCCAAGCCGATGATATCTCGTCGAGCAATTTGACCGTGTCTCCCCTCTCATCAGTGATATTCACTGGCTTCGTGTTAATGATCGTATCATTCATAAGACCTTAACACCCACTCACAAATGTCTTGATAATCAAGCCCCAGCATACCTATGCGATGTACTTCATGCGCATACATCCATGTACAATACACGATCGGCCACTTAGTAATACACTACCGTCCCTCAAACTAGTAGACAGATAGGGGATATGGCTTTTTCAGCTATTGCCCCCAAAACCTGGATCTCCTTACCCCTGTACTAAAGAAATTTCATACTCTACCAGCTTTCAAGAAATGTCTGAAAAAACATCTTTTAATTTTTTTTAAATATTGCTCTTTGTTTGTAATTAATGTAAGTTTCGTATGATAATATTTTCTTCCTGTGTTTTTAATTAATTATTGTTTATACGCTTTCTAACTTATGAAAAGGCGCTCTGTAAACAGCCCTGCTACAGTCGTGTTATATGTGAATAGAGTTAAGGTCACCAGCAAGCAATCAATGACTTTGACTTTAAAAGTATAAGCAGAAGCTTAAATCCACTTTCTTTTACTTTGCAGAAATATAGAAATAAAACCATTTCATCTTATTACACCTTTTTGAATATAGAATCTTACATGTAAATACACTGCATTCTAAGACTTCAGATCATGATAAGACATTAAGGTGTTAGTGAAAACATTTACAATTCAAAAAGATGCTTAACACTCTAATAGCAGCCGATGTTATGACAAGATATGAACACATTTTCGGAACTCCTTTTTCCTATCATGTTGTATGTAAGATTTTTATGTTACACAATGTGGCTTCAATATTCAGACGGTTAGAGCGTGGGGCTCAATAATCATCTTCAATTAAATCTTTTGTCAAAATGTAACCAAACATAGTTCAGTGTTGGCTCGAAAAACGGCCGCTTGCCTTCGGGTGACAAATCTTTAATATTTATATTTGATAAAAATTAAAAATCAAAACAATTTAACCTTGAAAAACAAGTAAATTCGAATTTGAAAAAGTTTTAAACAAAATAATTATCAAGAAAAACCCCGAAAGGTATTCGTTTGTTATTTTCTTGGTCTAATCAATCTCGGCATACAACGCATCTATACTGACTATCTCATCCTTAGGCAAGGTTGATGTCTGTTCTGCTTCTGGAGTGGCCTTCAAGGTATTCCTCGTGGGTCCATCATCTGGCATGTAATAGAGCGGAATCTCCTCAGCATCATCTCCTGATCCTGGCATCTTGACATTCTCATACTGGTCCCCTTGCTGAAGGGTATCCCTGTTCAGCTCGTGTTGAGTGATGATGACATTGTTGCCATAGAGATGATCTGAATTGGAAAATCCATCAGTAACGTTTGATGTTGATTTTGATTCACGGTTGATGGTTGCCCTTTTATCCGGCATGGCATAGAGTGCGTTGTCGAGCGGACCTTCTATTCTTGAGATGGAGCTATCAGCGATCTTGTCTCTAGAATCGTAGAGAATATTGTCAATCATCTCACCATTTTCAGGATTATCTGCACTTCGTTGATCCAAGCTGGTTTCATTCACCTCCTTAATGGAAGTATCATACTCTGGACGCTTCAGAGATCCATCTTCAACTGATTCGTAACAAACTTCAGGAGTCTCCTTTTTAATCGACGCATTGCCAGTGTTTTTATTTTCTTGTCGATCTTTCGTTTTCTTACATCGCAGAACAATGATTACAATCAGTATCAGAATGAAAACAGAACCAAGAATGACGATAATCAGGGTTATATTACCATCCCTCGTCTTTTTGTCCGAGCTGGCATTCTTGTTCTTTGATGTGTGAGCTGTATATGATAATGTCGATGGTCTATTTTGCGATTTTGATAGCGATGTCGTTGGAAAGGAGGGTGGCGTGGACTGAGTTGGTAGCATGCATGTGATCCTCGTCTCCGCCTCAATTTGCAGATAGAATTCTGAAGGAAGCATGTTTAATTCAGTCACAGTAAACGAAAAAGAAAAGATTTTTCCTGCAATATTTTGAGCCACAAGTTAATTCGAATTTAACAAGTTTCATACAAACTAATAATAAAGAGGAAAAAGTATTGAATCGCTTATATTTTCTTAGTCTAATAAATCTCAATATACAAAGCATCTACACTGACTACCTCATCCTTAGGCAAGGTTGGTGTCTGTCCTGCTTCTGGAGTGGCCTTCAAGGTATTCATCGTGGGTCCTTCATCTGGCATGTCATAGAGCGGAATCTCCTCTGCATCATCTCCTGATCCTGGCATCTTGACATTCTCATACTGGTCCTCTCGCTGAAGGGTACCCCTGTTCAGCTCGTGTTGAGTGAGGATGACACTGTTGTCATAGCGGTGATCTGAATTGGAAGATCTACCAGTAACGTTTGATGTTGATTTTGACTCACGATTGGTTCCTTTCAATTCCATAATAGAGGTAGCATACTCTGGACACTTCCGAGATCCATCTTCAATCGATTCGTAACAAACTTCAGGATCCTCCTTTTTATCTGCATGATCTGCACTTCGTTGATCCAAACTTGTTTTCCTTAATTTCTTAATGGAAGTAGCATACTCTGGACCGTTCTGAGATCCATCTTCAACTGATTCATAACAAACTTCAGGAGTCTCCTCTTCAACCGACGCATTGCCAATGTGTTTATTTTCTTTTCGATCTTTCGTTTTCTTACATCGCAGAACAATGATTACAATCAGTATCAGAATGAAAACAGAACCAAGAATGACGATAATCAGGGTTATATTGCCATCCCTCGTGTTTTTGTCCGAGCTGGCGTTTTTGTTCTCTGATGTGTGAGCTGTATAAGATAATGTCGATGGTCTATTTTGCGATGTTTGTTTCAAAGACAAGGAAGTCGTTGATTCCGAAGTCGTTGGAAAGGAGGGTGACGTTGGCTGATTTGGTAGCATGCATGTGATCCTCGTCTCCGCCCTAATTAGCAGATAGAACTCTGGAGGAAGCCTGTTTAATTCAGTCACGGTAATCGAAAAAACGAAGGTTTTTCCTGCAATTGCAGCGTTCTGATACGTACTTTCGTTTAAAATTACGTATTTAGATAGCACCTGGCTTGTCCAATAATTATCCAGAGTACAAATCACTTTTATTCGATCTGGATGTGAATGAGTTGCTATAATACAATGAGAACATCCGATGACACGTAAGTCATACGAAAGAATTTCATGTCCATACAAAACACGACATTGGAAGGTAGCTGAATCATTCATTCGGATGTTAGAAATGTGTATATTGTTAGAATCAGGATCTTTATTGTGGATAACGCCTTGTGTAAAACGAGTATCATTGATTACGACACCGTGCCAGTTGGCAATTAATGTTCCATTTCTCAACCAAAACATGTAGTTATCATCAACACCATCAGGTCGATAGCAGCTTAGTGTGATATCATCTCCGATGTTAGCCAGTCTTAGTATTGTATCACCTTCCACTCTATATGCAAGATCCACACAGAAAAGTCCAACAACCACAGATACAAAAACACAAAACACCTGCGATCGAATGAACGCCATCTTCGAACCAAGTTTATTGAACAATGATGACAAATCCAATACTAAGAAAACAATTTGGATCTGCTTTCATCGCTACGGAACAATGTAAATGAAGTTTTTCTCTCGCGGCTTTAATCTAGTATCTGATAATATTGCTGTGATTTGTTGAAGACGGTGAAGTATCACAGGGACTGTTTGGCTATTGTCTGCATTCGATGATATAGTTCCTGAACTCGATGGTGTATGACGTTTTGAAGCAGGTTGTGGTGAAAAGCGCGTGCGCAGGATTGGGCCGATTTGAAGAAGGGAACTTTTGTTGTTGTTCTGAAACTTTTGTCATAAAACCTCGTCACGACAAATCATTGAAATATGTATTTTCCATCATGTTTTGTTACTTATAGTGGCGTATAGTATAACATCAATATCGTGTTTTAGGTTCACGATATATTGTAAAATGAATAAATTTGTCACATTGCTTGATCCGTACCTTCAGATATCAATAATCGGTTAATAATGATCTTTGGCGATTTTAATGTCGAATCTATTTCTGACGATGATCTCGATACGAATCCCAGTCATGATCCTCCATTACTTGTATTGTTGATGTGTCTCGTATTTAGTTTTAAAAAAATGTCTTTAATGATCATGAAAATCACGTTTCGTCATGTCTGAAGTGCCACGCCAGAGCCAGGTTCCAAAAGATTTCAACGCTGGAAGCTAGAACTTCATAGTATAAATGATGTACTTGTATCTCGTTTGTAAAAGATTATAAGGCAAATGGTAATGTATTTTGCCCTCTTGAGTCTAGGTGTGTTAATTCAATTCAATTCAAGGTTAATTAAAAACATGTGTCGCAGCCAAATGGCTGAATTGGTCATGTATAAAATTAAAAGACTCATTGCATATTTCAAACATATCATACAGTTTAAATTGATTTGTCAATATTGAAATATATAAAGTTAATATGATAAGCAAAAATAAGAAAACAGAATATAACATGAAGTCAGAAAAACGGAGAGGAGAAACATGAAGAAAAGAAGTAAAAGAGGAAGTTTCTAAAAACTACTTGACAAGGAAATAACACTTTTATCGAAGTGGATTCATCTACTGTCCAAACACATACCAAGCCTAACGAAACCAAAATTGTATACATAGAACGTATCTTGTGATTCAGTCACGCACATAATACAGTGTACACCATCTCCACTCGAGAGGGGGAGGTGCATGGTGACCGTCAGGGCATGTGCAAGTACTATCACATGTTCCCCAATGTCATATGAAAACAATATTCTCTTCCCTTCTGCTTTTTAAGAAACAAGGCCATAGTGATATATGGCTTATTAATCAAACACGCACGCCCACACGCATACATACACCATGACACACACGCGCGCAAACACACCCACAATTTTGTTTGTTTAAATAACTTGTTTTTTTAATTTTGTTATCATTATTTACTGCTCAATATTCTTAATGTTAATCTCTCAACTTCCAATGAAACATATTCATAGGGACACATCTCGTACAAAATGATTTTATAGTCGCCTTAAATACATTTGTTGAGGTCAAAATACATCCATACCCTGCATCCATCCTGTCATATACTCCCTCACTTCAACTCTCTCTTTCTCTCTCCTCACCGTCACACACCCTTTTACTTCTATTTTCATGCCAAATATTTTAAAATATACAAAAGGAAACGAAAACGTACACCGAACCAAGATGTTATATGTTTGTCTACTTCTTATATTGCATGCTTGATTTACTTCCTACATTCAAAGTCAAAGTGTTGCATATAATTGATATGAAAGTTATTGTTGATCGCTGTTTGTTTTGTCTTTGTATCAAGTGATTTGTATTGGTCATAACATAACATTTTTTTAACAAATTTTTGTTTTTCTTTTACCAATAACGTATTTGGAATATTGTTTGTTTTTATTTCCGAAATCCATTTATACGTACAAGTTTTAATAACATACATATAAAGCCAATTCAAATGATAAACAAATTAATGTGTAAAGTATAGACGAACAGTTGGATAGCCCATTTCAGGACCATTTTCAAAATGGTCCTGTTCTTCCATGGGGTCTAGAGGAAAATAGTATTATATGAACATATTACAAGAAAAATTGATAAACAACTGGTACATACTTTGTGTGAACATTGCAAATATAGTAATACATGACTTGTGAACTTACAGTATACATAATTACAAATCTTGTCTCTCTTATGCCTTATTACATAGTACATTACATTAATATCTGTATTTTTAAAAAGAACTCATGTCATTAAACTACATACAAAATAACCACAAAACTAGAAAGAAAAAAAAACATCTAAAAAAAGAAGAAAAACAAATCTTGTTACTTGTTGATGATCGAATTTTATTATGCTACCCTAAGAATAAAAATAACTATTGGTAAGTTTTCTGTAAGGGGCGAAATAATGCTGTTTATTGCTATTTTACAATTTTACAAACCCCCGTCAATCATTATCAAGTTTTAAAACGTACTGAAATTGAATTATTATTCAAATTTATACTCCTACAGACATGTGCGTTTCATTCAAATGCATCACTTATTCTTAAACAGAATATATAAGATGAAATCAATAGACGGATTTCTTTGACAACAAAAACCCATTACAGTACTAAACGTTTAAAGACAGATAGCTAAGCAGTCTATTACATAATCCATAGGCTACTTTAAATCAATTCTAGAACTTTCAAATGTGGATAAGTTGAAACATGTTTTACAAGTGATTAAATGTATTTCATTTTTCCTTATTACAGATTAAGCGACTCAACATTGCCATGGCACATTGAAAGATGATTTTTGAATTTGGTTAAAACTGGAATCATAAAATATTTGTATTAGAGCTTCAATATTATTTAAACTGGGTTGCAAAAGAAAAACTCATGCTAGATTCGGTGTGGTTTCGAAAACATGATTCTTCAGATATTTTTTAAACATTTTTATAAATTTTAACTTTTCTTGTCCTACTGTATGGTTGTTTCGACCGGGTTGTGAAAGCCTTAAATCTTTATTTGATTTGTGAACAAGTTAGAGAATTCAATTATAAGCCTATTACACAGTTTTCAATTAACAATAACCGGTGCTATTTATAACCACTGACAGCGGATAGTCACAATATTTTTCTCTTCTTTTCTTTCATAAATAAAAATACACTAAAAAACAAGTTCATTGTAATCTACAAGCCGTGTATTATGATCAACATGAAACAAAGATCATGCATTAGTATAAGGTAGTGTTCATCTCAGGCTTTGATATTGGACAACATTCAGATAATTGTCATTGTTAAAAACACAATATCAAGATCGTATTGTGAGTCTTGAATCGTTATAGATATGTCCAGGGGCGTACGCAGGATTTTTTTCGAGGGGGGGCGGTTCAAATTTGAAAATCGGGCCGAAAAGATTTTTTTTTTTTTTGGTCCAGGATTTGATGAAAAATTTCGCAACGACTCAGCTTTTTTTTGTTTTATTAAAACAAACATTTAAGGGGAGGTTTCCTCTTGAACACACACATTAAACAAAATTGAGGGGGGATTTGACCCCAACCCCCCCCCCCCTTGCGTACGCGCCTGGATATTTCATTCGTAGGCCCGTTTAAACGTATCCCAAAATGTAAGGTTTAGCTGAGGTCCAAACCTCAATGTTTTATACGTCTGAACCCCCCCCCCCACCCCCCCCCCCCAAAAAAGCGATTATTAGTGAGATTTTAACCGTTGCTCAAACCGCACAAATTGCGCGTTTAAACTAAAACTAAAACTAACCAGAAGAAGTTTCAGCAAGCGCTTTACGTGCAAACGAAGTGAGGATTAAACATCGACGTTTTACAGAACTTCATTAAACTTCCGGTATGGATTCGTTTTGCTACCACTCCTGCGGTGGCAGTCGGGCAGTCAGCGATCTCGCAAGCGAACAAAAGCGAGGTGAATGCGTGTAAAATCATCAATGGACCGCTGTTCAAACTACCACCTTGTTACACCCACAAATGTAATAACTCCCACAAATGTAATAACGCCCACAAATGTAATAACACTTTACCCACAAATGTAACAACACCCACAAATGTAATAACGCTTTACCCACAAATGTAATAATTTCACCCACAAAATGTAATAACCACTTTACCCACAAATGTAATAATTTTGAATCACCCACAAATGTAATAATGACTTTACCCACAAATGTAATAAATTTGAAGTGATATTTTGAATCACCCACAAATGTAATAATGACTTTACCCACAAATGTAATAAATTTGAAGGGATATTTTGTCGAATTTAAAACTAAAACCCTGTAATAAAGCATGGGTATAGCGCGCAGTCTTTGCTCCAGACTTGGTTATTTCAAAAAATTAAAAAAATCTTCAAAACTAAGACCCACCATCTTCCAAACTAAGACCCGGTAATAAAGCATGGGTTTAGAGCGTAGTTTTTCTTCCAGACCCGGTTATTTCAAAACTTTTTAAAAATCTTCAAAACTAAGACCCCATCATCTTATTCCTGTGGAAGAACATAAGTATTGAGTGCAGTCTTTCCTCCAGACCCGGTTTTTCAAAAGTTAAAAAACAAACAAAAAACAAAACAAAACAACAAAAAAAACTTTTAAACTAAGACCCCTCCATCTTCCAAATTAAGACCCGGTAATAAAGCATGGGATTAGAACGTAGTCTTTACTTCAGACTCGGTCATTTAAAAAAAAAAATCTTCAAACTAAGACCTCACCATCTCATTCCTGTGGAATAACATGGGTATAGAGCGTAGTCTTTCCTCCAGACCCGGTTATTTCAAAGAAAATAGAAATTTAAACAAATCTTCGAAACTAAGACCCACCATCTTATTCCTCTTTTTTTTCATTTAAAAATAAATTACATTATTACATATGTGGATACAACACTTCACAAATAAATGATTGGTCGGCGGTCACACGAACTGACGAATCAGTCAAAATGGTCCATATACAGTGCGTCCCAGAAAAAACGAAACCGAGAAGTATCGATGTTTTATCATAACTTAATCACAATCATAATTAATGAATGATACATATTTGGAAAGCTTAGAGTCTCCTCTTTCTTGTGATGCTACTCAGATGATGCATATTTTACGCATGAGTGATTAAAAGCAATTTGAAGGAAGGAAACCAAAAAGACATTTGGCGGGCGGTATCTGAATTTCGAAGAAAAATTCACATTTCTAGAAAGTTGAGTTTCTGCCCTTTCATATGACACCTCAATCAGGAAAAATGAGCGAGGAATAACAAAGTTCTGTTTGTTTGAAGTAGTGCTTGCATTTCCATAATTTTACTAAACGAATTCGTTTTCACTGGCTGCCTGCCGTATCAAAACACGAAATTAACAAAAGACTTAACTCCGTTTCGTTGACAATCAGCCGTAGACGAGAGTCATCATGCATGGCTGATTCTGATTGTCAACAAAACGGAGTTAAGTCTTTTGTCAAATCTGCTTTTTGCTACGACAGGCACCCAGTGAAAACGAATTCGTTTGTTAAAATTATGAAAATGTAAGGGCTACTTTAAACAAACAGAACTTTGTTATTCCTCGCTCATTTTTCCTGATTGAGGTGTCATATGAAAGGGCAGAAACTCAACTTTCTAGAAATGTGAATTTTCCTTCGAAATTCAAATACCGCCCGCCAAATGTCTTTTTGGTTTCCTTCCTTCAAATTGCTTTTAATCACTCATGCGTAAAATATGCATCATCTGAGTAGCATCAACTGAAAGAGGAGACTCTAAGCTTTCCAAATATGTATCATTCATTAATTATGGTTGTGATTATGTTATGATAAAACATCGATACTTCTCGGTTTCGTTTTTTCTGGGACGCACTGTATATAACACACAGAGGAGGGACCGATTCGATGGTTCGTTGACCATCGACGATTTCTTAATCATGTAAATATTCTAACGCCCACAAATATCCTGAAATTCAATGTTCGTAAAAAAAAAGTAATTGAATAAGTGACCTTAAATGTATCTAAATATTGACGCTGATTGTTTTATGCATGTGATTATGAAATATGTTCACGATATGTAACATATATTTATATATATATATATGTACGCTATTAGTGACATTAAAACGTTGGATTGCGATGTTATATTTTCATGAGTGCGTGAATGAATTACCTTTCTTCATGTGATGAACGTATCAATTACTTATACTGAAGACTACCAATTGGTACGCGGTACACGGTACACGGTGTGAATTCATGAGAACGAAATTTATTCAAAGGCAAATACAAACAAAACACATTTATATTACAGTTTTCCCTACTTCTGAAACACTCAAGCAGCTATATAAACAAGAACAAGTCTGAAATGATAATCGGTTAACAAGCAAATAACAACGCATACTTTCATATAACAAATCATAAATAGCTGTATAACGAGATCGCGCGAAACATATTTCGTCAGTTCGTGTGACCGCCGACCAATCATTTATTTATGACGTGTTGTATTCACATATGTAATAATTTAATTTATTTTTAAATGAAAAAAAGAGGAATTAGTTTCGAAGATTTGTTTAAATTTCTATTTCCTTTGAAATAACCGGGTCTGGAGGAAAGACTACGCTCTATACCCATGTTATTCCACAGGAATGAGATGGTGAGGTCTTAGTTTGAAGATTTTTTTTTTTTAAATAACCGAGTCTGAATTAAAGACTACGTTCTAATCCCATGCTTTATTACCGGGTCTTAATTTGGAAGATGGAGGGGTCTTAGTTTAAAGGTATCATGTCCCTTTTGCAGCCAACCTTAAATTCTCTAGAACTTTGCAGGAATTATGAATATATCATGTATGTCCTATTTGTGAAATTTAAACATAAAGGAACTTTCGCAAGAGGAAGAACACTAAATTGTTGTACCCTTATTACCCATTTTTAACATATTTTGAAATTTACTTTATTTTGCTCGTTTTAAAAATTTGAGGGAACAGCCACCTCTGAAAATGTGGTGTTCATGTACCTCCTGTAGCATCCAGGAGACTCCAGCTCAGCTTCTGTGAGATAGGGGGTGGGGCTGGTTTGTAGAAGAGCACAAGTGGTGATTTATAGTCATGACCGAAAGGGAAAATTTAACATGTCAGAAAATCTTCAGGCGAACATCGACATCGAAGTGATACCATTATGATACCAAGAAAAGTAAGTACTAGATTTTGTGTGAAGATCTCTGAAATGATTGACATGTGTTCGACGTGGCAGTCAGGGGCTCTCTGCAGGCGCGTACGCAGGGGTGGGGGGTTTGGGGGGTTAAACCCCCCCCCTTTGGTATTTTTATGTGTATAAACCCCCCCAAAAAAACCTAAAACCCCCCCCCCCTTTTGATTTTTTTGATTTTATTTTATTTTTATTATTATTTAAAAAAAAAAAAAAAAAAAAAAATTATCCCCATGACTGACCTAAAACAGGTGACCTTACCCCCCCCCCCAACGGAGCAAAATGTCAAATTTTCAAATTTCGAGGTAAAAAAAAAAGTGTCCTCTTACCCCCCCCCCCCCCCCCCCCCCCCCCCCGCTTATTCAGCGGTCGGCAGAGTCGTTGCGATTTTTTTGGGACCTAAAAAAAAAAAAAAAAGTGTCCTCTTACCCCCCCCCCCCCCCCCCGCTCGTTACGAAATTTTCGGCCCGATTTATAAATGTTAAAACCCCCCCCTTGAAAAAATCCTGCGTTCGCGCCTGGCTCTCTGTATTGTCAAAACATATTACCCCCTATCCCATCCCCCTTTTTCTGTCTGACCAAAGAATATTAAAGTGATAGTTGAGTTCTTGTTTAAGACCTGCAAATTAGTGCAGGGTTATCGCTCTTTTTCCTATTTATGACATTTCTAGTGTTCTTTTAGGACCTAAAATTTCTATGAAGGTAATTTGAGACCCCAAAATGTGTAAACAGTTTAGCCAATACGATCATACCAATTCAGCTCCACTTTCAAAAAAAATCTGGTGACCGTTAATCAATTAATAATAACAGTACACAGCTATGGGTATTATAACCAACACATAAAAAAGGAAAAAAATCCAACATTGGCATTGGCTGGAATAAAACGTGTAAGGCGCTATTTCGTTATTTCAACGGCTGGTTCAAATTATCGAATATTTGTGGGGCACAAACAAATATTATAAATCGTTATATTTATGGAATTTCAGCCGTCTCTGAACCGATTTTGATCAAACAAAGATGATTTTGTCAATTTAATTGTATGTTCTTTCAAATTTGACACTCAGTTGTTCATTATCTCACAAAACCCAACTTTCCCTTTGACTGATTGAATGAACTCTAATACACCAGTTTACGATTGTGGGCGCCATCTTAATTTACAAATGACCTCTAGAGGTCAGTGGTTTATGCGTAAATTAAGATTGCGCCCATGTAAATTACTATGACATCACTGTCTGCGCGCTGCGTAGTGCGCTCAAATCATAAGTCATTGGCTTTGTTTAGAGCCAATTAAAATGGCGCCCATGTCAGCGCATGGGCACTGATGTAACCGTAAACTGGTGTATTTAAGTCGTCAACGGTAATATTTATAGAAAAATCAGAAGTTTACCGTAGATTATTTAATTTGAACACATCTCATACTTTTAAAGTTCAGTTCATAGCTTGATTATCGATAATAATCTGTTGTAGATGTGGACCTGTTACAGAGACTGCGCAAAGGGTTCATTGCTAGTCCGGTTCCAAGTCGATGAGATCTCGTAGAGCAATTTGACCGTGTCCCCCCTCTCATCAGAGGTATTACATTATTATAATTATTAGTATCAATGTTCAGTTCCCAATCCGTCATATATAGTCTAGGGTTACGTCATCTCCGACGTTCAGTGTTGTCCTCACTTATAATTATAGCTGACCATTTAAAAATTCTGACATACGTTCATACAAAGTAGAGCTTTAAGGGTATTAAAGATTCCCATTTCTTGTACTTGGAATTAGAATTTAGTCATAATTTTTTTTAATCATGACACATCATCGAAATATCTATTTCCTATCATGCTTTATCACTATAGTATTATTTTAATTTCGTGTGTTAGGTTCACGATATATTGTAAGATGAATGAATTTGTCATTTGTCACATTGCTTGATCCGTACCTCCAGATATCAATGTTAGCAATGATCTTTTGTCAAGGTCATTACGATTTCAATGTCTAATATATTCTGATGATGACCTCGACACGAATCCCAGTCATAAACATCTATTAATAATAATAATAATAGTGAACATTTATAATGCGTCGGTCATGTCTGTCAAAATGACATCCGTATTCCTCGTATTAGTAACGAGTCTCGTATTATTGGTCTAAAACGTTTCTTTAACGATCATAAAAATCACGTTTCGTCATGTGTCTTGTTTGTTAACGAAGGAATATGTTGCAACCGGTAAATGTATTGGGCCTTCTTCAGTCTAGATTATGTTAAGTTTTCAACATTGCTTAAAAAGGAAATGACACTTGTATTCAATGCAATAGTATAACATGTGGATCAATCGACTGTCCAAGTACATACGATCACCTAGAAGCCTAACGAAACAAAAACTGTATACCTAACTTGTATTTTGAAAGATTATTGGTATATTATGACCAACCTTGAGTTGACACTTATTGTCGGAAAGTAGGCTTGGCATAGATAGTTTCAGTATCGCACAAAAAAGTGGTAGTGTCTTTTTGTGAGAATTTCCGTGTTCGGTACTTAAATGAATTTGATTCTCATAATTGTCATTAGCGATCTGGATTGAAAATTCATAAATGCCTTTAAAACAAATTCTCCATTGCGTCGTGTTTCCAAGGTTGCAAAAGACGTAAATGAGATTTTGTTACAGTTTTATTTGTCACGATTATAGGCCGATTTAGAAAATCCGGATTAAGACGGTTTTCTTCCATTCTTGACGAAATAACCGACTTAACTTAATATTTTTACCTAGTGCTCAAATTTACCCAAAAAATACATCATGAAACATATTTATTTTATCTAAAGACTGAGTAAAAGCCTGTTTTTTTTTTTTTTAATGATTACAAAGCCTGGTAAAATTGTTGATAATTAAAAGAGTATCAGTATTATTTTGGTGACGGGTACTTTAAGAGAGTAAACACTTCTTGGGGTAAACAAATCCTGTGTTTCTAATTTAGAAATCCATATTTGTATCGTGTAAATGACGATTCACCGCGTACTAAATAGCTATGCGTACAAATACATATCATATCGTCAATGGTTATGAATATCGAGAACGTTCTTGCGAGACATAAAGTAAGGCACGTACGGGATGACCCGTATATAGAACAGCATGATATAATATGAACAACTATACAATAAAAGCCATGACATAGTTAGGATAGCTCGTTATTATTTTGAGGTCCATACGTAATTAGTCTTAGATGGTATTGTTTATATTTTAACGTTCATAATATTACGGTCGGTGAGAAAGCAGAAATAATTATTTTCTGGATTATAAAAGAGAACATGGTATTCTAGTCATTTTTGTTTTGAACAAATCTACAGAAAGCAGTTTAAATAGCCATGTGCATCATCATTTGCCTTGTTCGAACATTACAATGATATTTTACACCAAGATTTTCTTAGGCAAACGATTGGCTACTGAAGTTACCATGTAGTGCTCTATAATCATGTTATATAATATATATATATATATATATATATATACGAACAACTTTAAGGTCACCAACAGGCAATCAATGACGATGACTTTAAAAGTAAGCACAGGCGATCCACCTCCTCCTACCTTGCAGAAATATAGAAATAAAACCATTTCATCTTATTACACTTTTTTATACAGAATCTTAAGTGCGCAACATTCAAAGACATCGGCTCATGATAAGACATTATAAAAATAATTATATATAGTTCAAATCAGTTTTATCTTGATTCCCTTTCTAACTTCAGTAGACAATTTAGTTTGAATTACCTTTAGAATCGACATTTCATATCATCGTAAAGACTTAAGAAAACAGTCATATACTGTTTGTACGCTTCAAACGATGGTAAAGTGTATTATCTACAGCCCATAAAGTTGAAATTCAAAGAAAATCACAAATTTGTCAACTAATGCATCACTAAAAACTGGTAAGCTAACAGATGGCCATCGTACATGTTTTAGGTCAACTACATATCGGGTGATTTATAAAAATACAAATACAACCACCTCCATAGCATCTGGGATATACGAGAGATTCGCCAGAAAAATAACGATGTTTGAATGACGTCACATAATGGACCAAAACTGCCCAAGCAGACGACATCCCATGAATGAACATAATTGCAAAGCTATTATTTCTCAAATTATAATGAGTTTAGTGTATATAAATGTGATGACATTTCAAACCATTCAAAAGGGGATATGAAACCGATTCTGGTAACTGAAATCTTTTGTTTGTAAATACATAGGATAGGGGTTAATTAACAATCAAGGAAACCAGACTTTCAAATTGTAAACCCCCGGATTGATATTAAGGGCGGCATTTGTTCCCTTTTGAAACGCCGAACATACCGTGGTGTGTGCAACTGAATATACAATGGCGTCTTATTTTGTTTACAAGCGACAGATTCCTTTATTTTTGTATCTCTGCATTTGTCATCAAAATAAAAACATGCACGGGGTTTAGAGTGAGGCAATAGATTATACATTTAGCCTGACGGTAGTGAAGTAAGAGAAAGAACTCAAGAGAAGATTTTTAAAAAACAGGCACTGAAAATGTGTGAGATGTCATGGGACATCGTTTGCTTGTGCAAATCAAGTCCATCCTGTGATCTCACACATCTCAGCAGCGTTCGGAAAGCTCTTCAGGTGCTATTCCGGGTCTGTATTTAAGCATTTTGTAATTTATAATAATCATTACTTCGAATATTTCCAAGCATTGAATTTTGATAACCTTGTCGAATCAAAGTTTCATCTTTGCAATAATGAAAATAATTTTTGTTAAATCAATGAATATCTACTTTAAAAGATTCCTGAACGTATCACACTAGCATATAAGATTTTACGTCTCTTTTTAAGGTGTAAGTGAAAACACTTACAATTAAAAAAGATGATTAACACTCTAATAGCAGCCGATGGTGTGACAAGATATAAACACATTTTCGGAACCCCTTTTTCCCATCATGTTGTATGTAAGATTTTCGTGCTACACAATGTGGCTTCAATGTTTCGACGGTAAGTTCCTCCCCAATAATCCTCTTTAAGTAACCAAACACAGTTAAGTATTGTCCCAGAAATAGGCGGCTTGCCTTTAAATGACAAATATTTAAGATTTTGATTTAATGAATATAAAGTTAAATGCAATGTACCGTTGAACAACAAGTAAATTCGAATTTGAAAAGTTTTACACAAAATGATTATAAAGAAAAAACCCGAATGGTATTCGTTAGTTATTCGATTGGTCTAATCAACCTCGGCATACAAAGCAGCTACACTGACTTCCTCATCCTCAGGCAAGGTTGATGTATGTCCTGCTTCTGGAGTGGCGTTCAAGGTATTCCTCGTAGGCCCTTCATCTGGCATGTCATAGAGCGGATTCTCCTCAGCATCATCTCCTGATCCTGGCATCTTGACATTCTCATAATGGTCCTCTTGCTGAAGGGTATCCCTGATCTGCTCGTGTCCAGTGATGATAGCACTGTTGCCATAGAGATGATCTGAATTGGAAGATCTATCAGGAACTTGTGATGTTGATTTTGACTCGCGATTGATGGATTCCCTTTTATCCGGCATGGCATAGAGCGCGTTGTCGAGCGGACCTTCCATTCTTCTATCAGCGACCATGTCTCTAGAATTGTAGAGAATATTGTCAATCATTTCACCATCTTCAGGATGATCTGCACTTCGTTGATCCACGCTGGTTTCCCTCGATTCCTTATTGGAAGTAGCATACTCTGGACCCTTCTGAGATACATCTTCAATTGATTCGTAACAAACTTCAGGAGTCTCCTTTTTAATCGACGCATTGCCAATGTGTTTATTTTCTTGTTGATCTTTCGAATGCTGACATCGCAGAACAATATTGATAACAATCAGTATCAGAACGAAAACAGAACTAAGAATGACGATAATCAGGGTTATATTGCCATCTCTCATGTTTTTGTCAAAGCTGCATGCATTCTTGGTCTTTGGTGTGTGATTTTTTGTTGTAGAAATGGATGTAGATCTTTCAGCCGGTACTTTTTTTGAAGCTCTATATAATGTCAATAGTTTATTTAGCGATGTTTGTTTCAAAGAAGTTGTTGATAGGTTAGTCGTGGGAAAGGAGAGTGGCGTGAGCTGAGTTGGTTTATCCTGATTTGAATGAGATGGTATAATGCAATTAGAACATCTAATGACACGTAAGTCATACGTATTAATTTCTTCGTCATCAAAGTTTCGACATTGGAAGGTAGCCGAATCATTAATTCTGATGTTAGAAATGTGTATATTGTTAGAATCACGAAATCCATCGTTGTTAACACCTTGTGTAAAACGAGGATCATTGATCGCAACACCGACATAATTAGCAATTAATGTTCCATTTCTATACCAATACTTGTAGATATCATCAACACGATCAGGTCGATAGCAGCTCAGTGTGATATCATCTCCGATGTTAGCTTTTCTTACCATTTTATTACCTTTCACTCTGTATGCAAGATCCACACAGAAAAGTACAACAAACACAGCAACAAAAACACAAAACATCTGCGATCGAATGAACTCCATCTTGGAACTAAGTTTACGAACAATGATGAAAAATCCAATACTAAGAAAACAATATTGGATGTGCTTTCATCGCTACGGAACAATGTATGAATGTAAGTGAAGTTTTTCTCTTGTGGCGTAAATCTCGAAACTGATAGTATTGCTTTGATTTGTTAAGACGGTGATGTATCACAGGGGCTTTTTGACCATTGTCTGCGTTTGATGATATAGTTCCTGAAACTCGATGGTGTATGAGGGAAATAACGTTTTGCAGCAGGTTGTGATGAAAAGCGCGTGCGCAGGATTAGGCCTATTTCAACAAGGGAACTTCTTTTGTTCTTCTTAAAATGTTGTTATAAAACCTAATCACGACAAATCATCGAAATATGTATTTCCGGCCCATCAAGTTTTGTCACCGTATTGTAGCGTCGTATTATATTTATTTCATGTGTTAGGTTCAGGATATATTTCAAAATGGAGACAAAATTGTCATTTTATACACTGCTTGATCCGTACCTCCAGATATCTATGATCTCTGATAACAATGATCTTTTGTCAAGATAATGACGATTTCAATGTCAAATCTATTTCTGACGATGATCTCATTAAGAATCCCAGTCATGATCCTCTGTTACTCGTATTGGTGATGAATCTCGTATTCATGAGTTTAAAAACATTTCTCTAATGATCATGAAAATAACATTTCGTCATGCCTGAAGTTCTGCGGCAGAGCCAGGCTCCAAAGGATTTCAACGCTGGAGAAAGATACCCTTCATAGTACATGTATTTCGTTTGTTAATACAAGATTTTATTTCAGCCGGTAAATGTACTCTGCCCTCTTGACATGAGTTGAGACTTCAACATTGGTTAACAAGGAAATTACAGTTGTATTCAATACAATAGTATTATAAGTGGATACATCGACTGCCCAAATACATTCGATCACTTAAAAGCCTAACGAAACTAATACTGTATACATAGAAAGTATCTTGTCAGTATTGTAATGTGTATCGTTGAAGATGATTGGTTATATTATGACCGACATTGACACTTTCTCTTAGAAAGTAGGCGTGACATAAATATTTTCAGTATCGCACAGAACATGAAGTGTTTTTTTCTGTAAGTACTTCCTTAAAGGTACTATGTTCCATTTGCAGGCCGAAAAAATGAAAAGGTTATATTCCAACGGCATTTGAAAGACGATACTAATTTAGAACTTCCCTGAAAAAGAAAGGGCTTGAAAGTGGCTTTTAGTGGAAAAATAACAACCATTAGTTGTCGAATCGACTTAAGTGATTGCAATAAATTAAGTAATAGTCTGATTTCAGACCCTTTTACCGAATGTTCGTACGTTTTATGCTGCACAAAGACTCAATCAGTTTAATTCAGTCACTCAATGGTGTCTAATTACAGTGAAGTCTAGAAGGTAAACGGGTTTCCTTGCATAATTTGAAAACTAGGACACTGCTAACGTTTAAATTTCACAGATAGGACATATAGTACGTGCAATATTCATAATTCATGCAAAGTTCTACATAATTTGATGTTGGCTGCAAAAGAGATACACTACCTTTAATAGGTAAATGAAAATGATGTCATTAACAACGTTGAAGATTGTTCATTAGGAATACCTCTTACCCTATCAAATACAATGGAGAATACGGTTTATGTTGATATTCTTTGCCATAAGAGCCTCACGCATTACTACTACTACTACTACTACTACTACTAATACTACTGCAAATAATAAGAATATATCTTGATAGATTTTGCACTACAGATTATTTTTACCCTGGTCATGTGATTCAGTCACGCAAACATTGTGCACAGTCTCCAAATTAACTTTTTTAAATATTTTTTACCTCGTGCAAAAATGTACAATATGTTTTACAACATGAAACATCTGACTGATTTAAAGCTTGTTCACAGAAATTACACGATTACAAAGCCTGGTAAAAACGTTAATAATTAAAAGAGTACCAATATTTGGTGACAGGTACTTAAAGAGAGTAAACATTTCTTTTGGTAAACAAATTTTGTCTTTCTGATACGCGTACTCAATAGCTCTTCGTACAAATACATATCATACTGTTTCGAAAGCAAAAATTGTCATTGTATATGAATATTGAGAACATTCTTGCTAAATCAAAAGTAAGGCACGGGATATACCATATTAAACATCGTGATATATGAACAATACAATCATAGCAATGATAGAGAAGATAACTCGTTATTTGAGGTCAAAACGTAATTAGTCTTAGATGGTATTGTGTATATCTTAACGTTCATAATATTACGGTCGGTGAGAAAGCAGAGATACATACTTTCTAGATTATAAAAGTGAACGTCGTATTTTAGTCATTTTTGTTTTGAACGAATCTACAGAATAATTATCAAGAAAAAACCCCGAATGGTATTCGTTTGTTATTCTCTTGGTCTAATCAACCTCGGCATACAACGCATCAACACTGACTCCTTCATCCTTAGACAAGGTTGATGTCTGTCCTGCTTCGGGAGTGGCCTTCAAGGTATTCCTCGTGGATCCTTCATCTGGCATGTCATAGAGCGGAATCTCCTCAGCATCATCTCCTGATCCTGACATCTTGACATTCTCATACTGGTCCCCTTGCTGGAGGGTAGCCCTGATCTGCTCGTGTTGAGTGATGATGGCACTGGTGCCATAAATATGATCTGAAGAAGAAGATCCATCAGTAAATTTTGATGTTGATTTTGACTCACGATTGATGGTTGACCTTTTGTCCGGCATGGCATAGAGCGCGTTGTCGAGCGGACCTTCCATTGTTGAGAAGGAGCTATCAGCGATCTTGTCTCTAGATTCGTAGAGAATATTGTCAATCATTTCACCATTTTCAAGATGATCTGCACTTCGTTGATCCAAGCTGGAAGTAGCATATTCTGGACCCTTCTGAGGTCCACCTTCAACTGATTCGTAACAAACTTCAGGAGTCTCCTTTTTAATCGTCGCAGTGCCAATGTGTTTATTTTCTTGTCGATCTTTCGTTTTCTTACATCGCAGAACAATGATTACAATTAGTATCAGAATGAAAACAGAACCAAGAATGACAATAATCAGGGTTATATTGCCATCCCTCGTGTTTTTGTCCGAGCCGGCATTCTTATTCTTTGGTGTGTGATCTTTTGTTGTAGAAGTTGATGTAGATCTACCGGCGGGCAATTTTGTTGAAGCTGTGTAAGATAATGTCGAAGGTCTAGTTTGCGTCATTTGTTTCAAAGAAGTCGTTGGTAGCGAAGTCGTGAGAAAGGAGGGTGGCGTGGGCTGAGTTGGTGCATTGCATGTGATCCTCGTCTCCGCCTCAATTCGCAGATAGAATTTTGAAGGAAGCCTGTTTAATTCAGTGACAGTAATCGGAAAAGAAAAGGTGTTTCCTTCAATTGCAGCCTTCGGATATGTGTTCCCGTTTAAAATGATAGATCGAGAAAGCGTCTGGCTTGTCCAATAATTATCCAGAGTACAAATCACTTTTATTTTATCTGGATTTGAATGAGTTGCTATAATGCAATTAGAACATCTAATGACGCGTAAGTCATACGAATGAATTTCTTCGTCATAAAAGTTACGACATTGGAAGGTAGCTGAATCATTCATTCTGATGTTAGAAATGTGTATATTGTTAGAAAGAGGATATCTATTGTAGTTAGCACCTTGTGTAAAATGAAGATCATTGATTACGACACCTTCCCAGTTGGCAATTAATCTTCCATTTCTATACCACTTATTGAAGACATTATCAGGTCCATAGCAGCTTAGTGTGATATCATCTCCGATGTTAGCTAGTCTTTGTATTATATCACCTTCTACTCTATATGCAAGATCCACACAGAAAAGTAAAACAAACACAGTCACAAAAACCCAAACACCTGCGATCGAATGAACTCCATCTTGGAAGCAAGTTTAGTGAACAATGATGACAAATCCAATACTAAGAAAACAATTTTGGATGTGCTTTCATCGCTACGGAACAATGTAAATGAAGTTTTTCTCTCGGGGCGTCACCTGATAGTAACTGATAGTATTGCTTTTATTTGTTAAAGACGATGAAGTATCACAAGGAATTATTGTTGACCATTGTCTGCATTCGATGATATAGTTCCTGAAACTCGATGGTGTATGACGGATATAACGTTTTTAACAGGTTGTGATGAAAAGCGCGTATGCATTTCTTGAATGATCATGAAAATTACGTTTCGTCATGCCTGAAGTTCTGTGGTAGAGCCTGGTTCCAAACGATTTCAACGCTAGAAAAAAGATACCCCAATTGCTGGAAGCTAGAACTTATTGGTACATGTTTCTGGTTTGTTAATAAAATATTATATTGCAACCGGTAAATGTATTTTGCCCTCGTGATTTAAAAGTCTTCAACCTACTTGACAAGTAAATGACACTTGTAATCAATACAATAGTATTAATTAAAATTGGATCCATCGACGTCCCAAACATAGTAAATTATACGAAGCCTAACGAAACCGAGATTTATTTATGACATTTCTAGTGCTTTTATGACCTAAAATTGCTATGAAGGTAATTTTACACTCAGTTTTTTATTATCTCACAAAAAATTATTTCGTGTACCGCCCTCTGCAACAAAACTCAACTCTCCCTTTGACTGATTGAATGAACTTTAATTTAAGTCGTCAACGATAATATTTATTTAAAAAATCAGAAGTTATACCGTAGATTATTTCATTTGAGCACATCTCATACTTTAAAAGTTCAGTTCATAGCTTGAATATCGATAATAATCAGTTGTAGATGTGGACCTGTTACAGAGACTGCGCAAAGGGCTCATTGCTAGTCTGGTTCCAAGCCGATGAGATCTTGTCGAGCAATTTGACTATCAGTGATATTCACTGGCTTCGTGTTAATGATCGTATCATTCATAAGACCTTAACATTCACTCACAAATGTCTTAATAATCAAGCCCTAGCATACCTAGGTGATGTACTTCATGCGCACACCGTCCATAATACACGCTCGGCCACTTATAGTAATACACTTACCGTCCCTCGAACAAGTAGACAGATAGGGGATAGGGCTTTTTCAGCTATTGCCCCCAAAACCTGGAACTTAGTGAGCACTAATGTGTGTTTTTTTTTTTTTTTTTTTTTTTTTTTTTTGGGGGGGGGGGGGGGGAGAGGGCCCTCGAAAATTTGAAAAATCGCACCCCCCCCCCCTTGAGCGCCAGGGGAGGGGCCCATCTCCAAAGAAAAAGGTAAAATTAACGTGTTTTTACCGCCACTGGTAGTAGCAGTAGTAGTAGTAGTATAACATTGTTATCATGATTATTATCAAAGTTCAGGTCCCAATCCGTCATAAAATCTAGGGTTACGTCATCTCCGACGTTCAGTTCTGTCCCCAGTTATATAGCTGACCATTTACAAATTCTGACATACGTTCATACAAATTAGAGTTTTAAAGGTATTGAAGATTCCCATTTCTTGTACTTGCAATTAGAATTCAGTCATAAAATCTCATCACGACACATCGAAATATTTATTTACTATCATGCTTTGTCACTATAGTATTACTGTAATTTCGTGTGTTAGGTTCACGATATATTCTAAAATGAATGAATTTGGCATTTGTCAGATTGCTTGATCCGTACCTCGAGATATCAATGATAGCAATGACTTTTTTTGTCAAGGTCATTACGATTTCAATGTTTAATACATTTCTGACGAATCCCAGTTACAATCATCTATTCCTCGTTATCGGTTATGAGTCTCGTATTATTAGTCTAAAACGTTTCTTTAACGATTATGAAAATCACGTTTCGTCATGTATCTCGTTTGTTATTGAAGGAATATATTGCAACCGGTAAATGTATTATGCTCTCTTCCGTCTAGATAATAGGTTAAGTCTTCAACATTGCTTAACAAGGAAATTACACTTTTATTCAATGCAATAGTATTACAAGTTGATCCATCGACTGTCCAAGTACATACGATCACCTAGAAGCCTAACGAAACCAAAACTGTATACGTAACTTGTATTTTGGAAGATGATTGGTTATATTGTGACCAACCTTGAGATAACATTTATTCTCAGAAAGTAGGCGTGGCATAGATAGTTTCAGTATCGCACACAAAAGGAGTAGTGTCTTTCTGTAAGAATTTCCGTGTTAGGTACTGAAATGAATTTGATTCTCATAATTGTCATTAGCGATCAGGACTGAAAATTCATAGATGCCTTTAAAACAAATTTTTCCATTGCGTCGTGTTTCCAAGGTTGCAAAAGACGTAAATGAGAATTACGTAATAACTTTATTTGTCACGATTATAGGCCGATTTAGAAAATCCGGATTAAGACGGTTTTCTTCCATTCTGGACGAAATAACTAAATTAACTTAATATTTTTACCTAGTGCTCAAATTTACAAAAAAAATTACATCATGAAACATATTTCTTTTATCCAAAGACTGAGTAAAAGCCTGTTAAAAAATTAAACGATTATAAAGCCTGGTAAAATTGTTAATAATTAAAAGAGTATCAGTATTTGGTGACAGGTACTTTAAAGATACTATGTCCCTTTTGCAGCCAACCTCAAACTCTGTAGAAATTTGCAGGAATTATGAATATGTCATGTATGTCCTATCTGTGAAATTTTAACGTTAGTAATGTCCTAATATTCAAATTATGCAAGGAAACCCGTTTAATTGCTAGACTTCACTGTCAGACACTGTTGAGTGACTGACTGGACTTTTTTCTTCTTTGGTAATAACATACATAAAATGAGCTGTAAATGGTACATGAACATCTGTCTACATCAATAACCCACTTCTTGTAATGGCCAAAATTAAACTGATTGAATCTTTGCGCAGCATAAAAACGTACGACCATGCGGTACAATGGTCTGAAAATCAAGACTAGTACTTATTGGCTCTATAGCTCCTAAGTCGATTCGACGTTATTTTCCCACTTTTTTTTGTAAACGAATCCTGTGTTTCTAATTTAGAAATCCATATTTGTATCTTGTAAATGACGATTTACCGCGTACTCAATAGCTCTCCGAACAAAGACATATCATACTTTTCACAAGCAAAATCGTCATTTGATATGAATATTAAGAACGTTCTTGCGAGATATAAAGTAAGGCACGGGATGACCCATATATAGAACAGCGTGATATAATATGAACACCTATACAATAATCGCCATGACATAGTAAAGATAGCTCGTTAATGGAGGTCCATAGTAATTACTCTTAGATGGTATTGTTTATATCTTATATCGGTGAGAAAGCAGAGATAGATGTTTTCTAGATTATAAAAGTGAACATCGTATTTTAGTCATTTTTGTTTTGAATGGATCTACAGAAAGCAGTTTCAATAGCCATGTGCACCATCCTTTGCATTGTGCGAACATTGCAATGATATATTACATTATTATACCAAGATTTCTGAAGGTAAATGAAAGGCTACTGATGTTACCCTTTATAGGTGATTACTTGAAAGTCTCTACAATCATGTTGTACCTGAATAGATTTATGGTCACCAGCAAGCAAGATTTTCCATCTCTTTTTAAGGTGTAAGTGAAAAAATTTACAATTGAAAAAGATGCTTAACACTCTAATAGCAGCCGATGTTGAGACAAGATATGAACACATTTTCGGAACCCCTTTTTCCTATCATGTCGCATGTAAGATTTTCATGCTGCACAATGTGGCTTCAATATTCAGACGGTTAGAGCGTGGGGCTCAATAATCATCTTCAATTAAATCTTTTGTCAAAATGTAACCAAACATAGTTCAGTGTTGGCTCGAAAAACATGCCTTTGGGTGACAAATCTTTAATATTTATATTTGATGAAAATTAAAAATCAAAACAATGTAACCTTGAACAACAAGTAAATTCGAATTAAAAAAGTTTTAAGCAAAATTATTATCAAGAAAGAAAAACAAAAACGAATGTTATTCGTTTATTATTCTCTTAGTCTAATCAACCTCGGCATACAACGCATCTACACTGGCTACCTCATCCTCAGGCAAGGCTGATGTCTGTCCTGCCTCTGGAGTGGCCTTCAAGGTATTCCTCGTGGGTCCTTTATCTGGCATGTCATAGAGCGGAATCTCCTGTGCATTATCTCCTGATCCTGGCATCTTGACATTCTCATACTGGTCCCCTTGCTGAAGGGTATCCCTGTTCAGCTCGTGTTGAGTGATGATAGCACTGTTGCCATAGAGATGATCTGAATTGGAAGATCTATCAGTAACGTTTGATGTTGATTTTGACTCACGATTGATGGATGCCCTTTTGTCCGACATGGCATAGAGGGCGTTGTCGAGTGGATCTTCTATTCGTGAGATGGAGCTATCAGCGATCTTGTCACTAGATTCGTAGAGAATATTGTCAATCATTTCACCATTTTCAGGATTATCTGCACTTCTTTGATCCAAGCTGGAAGTAGCATATTCTGGACCCTTCCGAGATCCATCTTCAACTGATTCGTAAAAAACTTCGGGAGTCTCCTTTTTAATCGACGCATTGCCAATGTGTTTATTTTCTTGTCGATCTTTCGTTTTCTTACATCGCAGAACAATAATGAAAATAATCAATATCAGAACGAAAACAGAACTAAGAATGACGATAACCAGGGTTATATTGCCATCTCTCATGTTTTTGTCCGAGCTGGCAATCTTGTTCTTTGGTGTGTGATGTTTTGTCGTAGAAATTGTTGAAGCTGCATATGATAATGTCAATGGTTTATTTTGCGTCGTGTGTTTCAAAGAAGTCGTTGATAGCGTAGTCGTGTGAAAGGAGGATGGCGTTGGCTGAGTTGGTAGCTTGCATGTGATCGTCGTCTTCGCCTCAATTTGCAGATAGAATTGTGAAGGATGCATGTTTAATTCAGTTGTTGTAATCGAAAAAGAAAAGATGTTTCCTTCAATAAACGCAGCTTTCCAATGCGTGCTCCCGTTTAAAAGTATGTATTTATAAAGCACCTGGCTTGCCCAATAACTATCCAGAGTACAAATCACTTTTGCTTTATCTGGATTTGATTGAGTTGCTATAATGCAATTAGAACATCTAATGACACGTAAGTCATACGAAGTTATTTCTTCGCCATAATAGTTACGACATTGGAAGGTAGCTGAATCATTGATTTTGATGTTAGAAATTTGTATATTGTTAGAATCAGGATATTCATCGTAAGTATCAGGTTGTGTAAAACGAGGATCATTGATTACGACACCGTCACGGTTCGCAATAAATGTTCCATTTCTATACCAATTATTGTAGTTAACGAAAGGTCGATTACAGCTGAGTGTGATATCATCTCCGATGTTAGCTAGTCTTTGTATTATATCACCTTCCACTCTATATGCAAGATCCACACAGAAAAGTACAACAAACACAGCAACAAAAACACAAGACAACTGCGATCGAATGAACGCCATCTTGGAACCAAGTTTACGAACAATGATGACAAAATCCAATGCTAAGAAGACAATATTGGATGTGTTTTCATCGCTATACGGAGCAATGTAAGTGAAGTTTTTCTCTCGCAACATCAATCTAGTAACTGATAATATTGCTTTGATTTGTTAAAGACGATATTATGTATCGATCACAAGGACTTTTTGACCATTGTCTGCGTTCGATGATATAGTTCCTGAAACTCGATGGTGTATGACGGAAATAACGTTTTGAAGCAGGTTGTGATGAAAAGCGCGTGCGCAGGATTGGGGCGATTTGAAGAAGGGAACTTTTTTTGTTCTTCTACATTTGTTGTCATAAAACCTCGTCACGACAAATCATAGAAATATCTATTTCCCATCATGTTTTGCTACTTATAGTGGCGTAGTATTACATAATACCAAACAACAACAACATTCATTTTTTGCGTTAGGTTCAGGATATATTGTAAAATGAATAATTTGTCAATTGTCACAATGCTTGATCCTTACCTTCAGATATCAATGATCAGTGTTTAGCAATGATCTATCTGTCACTCGTATTGTTGATTAGTCTCGTATTTATGAGTCTAAAGACACGTTTCGTCACGTCTGAAGTGCCGCACCAGAGCCTGGTTCCAAAAGATTTCAGCCTGGAAAAAAAGATACCCCAAATGCTGGAAGCTAGAACTTCACAGTACATTTTGTTTTGTTTTGTTAATAAAATATAATATTGCAACCGGTAAATGTATTATGCCCTCTTCAGTCTAGATAATATGTTAAGTCTTCAACATTGCTTAACAAGGAAATTGACACTTGTATTCAATACAATAGTATTACAAGTGGATCCATCGACTGTCCAAATACATACGATCACCTAGAAGCCTAACGAAACCAAAACTGTATACGTAACTTGTATTTTGGAAGATGATTGGTTATATTATGACCAACCTTGAGTTGACACTTATTCTCAGAAAGTAGGCGTGGCATAGATATTTTCAGTATCGCACAAACATGTTTTTTGCAAGTATTTCCTTATTAGGGTAAATGAAAATGATGCCATTAACAAAGTTGAAGTTAGCTCGTTAGAGGAACCTCTTACCCAATACTGTTCATGTTAATATTCTTTGCCATATGAGCGGCACTAATAAGTACTTCTACTACTACTACTACTACTACTACTACTACTACTACTCAGGCACGCCGGAAGCAGTTTGGGATTGGGGGGGGGGGGGGCAAACATTCCAGGGGGCTCACATTCCAGGGACAGTGACGTAATGAGAAAAAAAGTTCGGAAGGGGGGGGGGAGACGAAAAATGTGCATCACCACCAGTCTTACACGTTACATGCAGGTCCCGTTGAACGTTTTTCAAAGTGGAGTATTATCGATCAGGTAGAGCGTAAATTGGCGTGGGGTCCAGGGCATGAGCCTCGGCAGGGGGTCAAGGGGCTGAGCCCCCGGAAGCTCAGGGGTTTTAGGTATTTAATTACGGTTAGATGAACATCCAGGGGCCCTCTGTAAGGCAATTGACCTGTTCCAAGGGGGGGGGAGAGCCCCCAGAAGCTCAGAGGTTTTAATATTTAACTACGGTCAGGTGAGCATCCAGGGGCCGTCTTAGGGCCCTTGGTGGGGTCCAGGGGGTAGAGCCCCGGGAAGCTCAGGGGTTTTAGGTATTTAATTACGGTCAGATGAGCATCCAGGGGCCCGCCTAAGAGCCCTTGTTGGGGTCCAGGGGGCAGAGCCCCTGGAAGCTCGGGGGTTTCAGGTATTTAATTACGGTCAGATGAGCATCCAGGGGCCCGCCTTAGGGCCCTTGGTGGGGTCCCGGGGGCAGAGCCCCCGGAAGCTCAGGGGTTTTAGGTATTTAATTACGGTCAGATGAGCATCCAGGGGCCCGCCTTAGAGCCCTTGTTGGGGTCCAGGGGGCAGAGCCCCTGGAAGCTCGGGGGTTTCAGGTATTTAATTACGGTCAGATGAGCATCCAGGGGCCCGCATTAGAGCCCTTGGTGGGGTCCCGGGGGGCAGAGCCCCCGGAAGCTCAGGGGTTTTAGGTATTTAATTACGGCCAGATGAGCATCCAGGGGCCCGCCTTAGAGCCCTTGTTGGGGTCCAAGGGGCAGAGTCCCTGGAAGCTCGGGGGTTTTAGGTATTTAATTACGGTCAGCTGAGCATCCAGGGGCCCGCCTTTGGGGCCCGCCTTAGGGCCCTTGGTGGGTTCCAGGGGGCAGAGCCCCCGGGAGCTCAGGTGTTTTAGGTATTTAAATACGGTCAGATGAGCATCCAGGGGCCCGCCTTAGAGCCCTTGTTGGGGTCCAGGGGGCAGAGCCCCTGGAAGCTCGGGGGTTTTAGGTATTTAATTACGGTCAGATGAGCATCCAGGGGCCCGCCTTAGGTCCCTTGGTGGGGTTCGGGGGCGGAGCCCCCGTATGCTCTCGGGTTTTAAGCATTTAATTGCGGTCAGATGAGCATTTTTTATACCTTATTTGTGACATTGGCAGGTCACTTATTTTTTTCTCCGTCTTCCTTTCTTTTTCTCTTTAACATACTTTTTCAAAAAGGGGGGGGGGGGGCTCGAGCCCAGCCACCTTGCAGACCATGACATAAAGGCTTCTAAATAAGCGTATTTCGCCTGACTGTAATTTGGGAATTTCTTATTTTCCAACAAACGCATAAAAAGGTATGACTTACACACAAAATGGAGAAAAAATGCCGGAAAATCATGTCACAACATCAACATTTGTAAATCACTTGTTTCGAATAAGAAATACATCACCCCCCCCCCCCCCATCAGTACGCCAGCGTTCAGGGGCTCATTTCTTCTCACCCCTATAACAAAAAAAAGGACACGCTTTCCCATTCTCGCACAATATGTCCACGATATGCGCGTATCGCTATTATAGAGACCTCCATTAATAAATACCGTATAGGTGGCATACGCAATGTTTATGAAATTTAATTCCTGTGAACTTTCCTTTTTCTTTGAATGGAATTGTATACGTGATTTAATTCAGGTTTTCATTACTGTTACGTTCTTTTGGATTAAAAATACAAACCATGTTTACTCCTTTACTGTTTTTTTTTTCTGGAGGGGGGGGGGGGCGTTTTTTTTGGGGGGGGTGAAATGCGTTTTGCCCCCCCCCCCCCACTTTTTTGACTGGGGGGCAACTGCCCCCCCCCTGCCCCCCCCCCCCCACTTCCGGCGCCTATGTACTACTACTACTAATAATACTACTACTAGTACTACTACTACCACTACTCCTACTACTACTACTACTACTACTACTACTACTACTATTACTACTACTACTACTACTACTAATTAATAGTACTAATAATGTATTTCGATCTATTTAGCACTTTACAGATAAATTTTACCCTGGTCATGAAATCCAGGAGGCGGGGACAACCACCCCTTCTTTTCATTTTGGTCTTATTCCCTGTCTCCCCCAGGATAACTATCCCTGGTGAATGTTCGTCTTCCTCCCATGATAGGGACGGTGAAACAAAACAAAAACAAATAGTAGGCATATAAAAGAAAATATTGAGTAAAGGCTACAATATTTGTTAGGCTCTGGGTGCTCTAAAAAGCCAAGTCTCACTACTTAAAATGTCATGCAAAATGTGGATTTGTTTTCTCTTCAATTTTTGATTTTGTTGTGTGTGCATGTTTATCTGATTGATATCGTTTGAAATTGTAACATTTGTATTGTGATTGACTTGTTCAAGATCATCGATCGTCACTCAACTTTTCATTGAAATTTGCCCCTCGATCCTCTCAAACAAGTACCTTTGATATGATACCACGCTGTCTAATTATAATAGCATGAAGCATGAACAACAAAAAAGTATCAAAAAGGGTTGGGATATAAAGATTATAAATTGTGATGTGTGACGGAAAATGCTCTAAATGTCACAAAATACGAAGAGCGTTTTTGCCTCTATCTCTCTCCCTCTCTCTCTCTCTCTCTCTCTCTCGGTCTCTCTCTCTCTCGGAAATTTTTGAGGCTTTAGTTTTAACCTCAAGTGTTTGAATCAAGTGCTAGATGCTGCATCAAGCCAGTGGATCAGAGTTATCAGTTTGACTCATATGGTGTACTTCAAGTTCAAGCTCACATTGGACCCCAAACCCGGCCAGAAATCTGTATCGATCGTTTCATGCATGAACAGCCCGGCCCCATCCACTCAGTGTTATTTAGGGTACGCATATTGTAAGAGATTGTAAGATTTTATTGACTCTATCGACCCCCTCTCGGGGTATGAGAGTACAAACATATTTACAACATAGTATTCAATTCAATTCAATTCAGAACATTATTTCAGACTCAATTACACAAGGCAGAGGTCCATAAAACATATGTTACATAGATATATAGGGAGTATAAACATGATGAGTATAATAGCAACAAATCTTAAAAAAAGAGTATAACTAAACTATACTAGGCCTACGAACAAACAATCTAAACTCTAAGAGTAACATGTAACCTGCAAGGTTGATAACAGCATAACAAACTAACTCTAAGCTGTACCTGTAACTGTAAGATTAAAATAAGTACATATATTACAATCAATAACAATCTATTGAAGTTGTATCTCGTAACAATCTGTCTCTGTTCAACTAACCAGAACGATAAACTAATAATAAATAACTATTATAAAAAACAAAGAAACAAGGATACTGGAATCCTTGGTAACAGGAACATAATGATCAATTGCCATGTGTCAGCAGGCTATTCAGCCAAAATCTCCAGAGGCCCGATGTGTACCTAAGACAACTATACGAGGGGTTCACTAACATCTTTAAAATACCATTCTCAGACACATCCACTCTCTGGATGAACTTAATGTAACAACGAGATGGTATGTCGGCTCTGTAAAAATGTCGGCCATATACAGAATGTATGCCCTACTGTCAGTGTCACCGATAAACAACAACGTTCTTCGAAGCCGAAAACACCGGCTTATGATAACATGCAACCAGCTGATGCAACCGATGACAAAGCCGTAACCCAGACAACGAACGCTGCGGATGAAAGCCGAGCACATCCAACTACGAATGAACGAGCAAGTAACATGACGTCATCTGCCCGACAGACCCGATCCAAGACTGCGAACAAAGGAGAAACCCGCGAAAAGAAATCAAGAGGTCCCAAACAGCAAGCAAAAGAAAGTACCGAGCTAAGCTAGATTCTGTCTGAGTTTCGATCGCGGAGTAGCAGCGAACCAAACCTTCGTGATGCACAAACGCGAATCACACGTTTCCTTAGAAAGTCTGCCACCTCTGAATCCGATGAAAACAAAGAAGATGATGAAACTGAAGATCCGGCTGAAGATGAACTTTTTGAAGCAACACCCGAATTCCCGGAACTCTCATTTAACCATGACAAACAAACAAGTAAGAAACGGAGAAGGAAAAACACGAAAAGCCCGAGCAAATGATGATTTGGTAAAACAATCAGAATTATGTTCACCGAAAGCTGATAGTTATGGAGAAAATAAAATTAATAAAATAGTAAATATATATGTTCATGAATGGTACGAATACGAGATAAAATTAATGTGTATAGTGTTATTAAGAAGATAAACTTAAATTTAAAATGTCGTCAGTATTAGTAATTACCCAAAATTGCAATGGGTTACGTAACAAACTGAAAAGACAAATGTGTTTTAGATGGTTTGAAAATCAAAATGCTGAGATTGTCCTCATACAAGAAACACATTGGTCTAAAGACATAGAGCACATAATACGAAATGAATGGAAAGGTACAGCCATCTTTAATCATGGCACAAACAACGCACGAGGTGTAGCAATCTTAATAAAAAGACAAAGTGAAATTAAATACTTTTCTGAATATAACGACCAAAACGGGAGATTCCTCATCTTAGAATGTCTAATACATTCAACTAAACATATAATTGTTAATATATATGCTCCTAATGTCCATAAGAAAAGAGAGATTTTCTTTAAAAGTGTTTATAATAAATTGAATAAAAAGTTCGATTTACAAGACCTACAAACACATTTGATTATAGGCGGAGATTTCAACTGTGTGCTGAATCCGAAAATAGATACCTTTAACGTTAAAAGCAAATACAAAACTCCAAGTTTTTTAAAACTAATATTAAAGAGGTTTTTGTTAATTGATATCTGGAGAAAAGTGCATTTTGATAAAAAACAATATACATGGCGCAACAAAGGTCTACAGGTTGCATCAAGAATTGATTTTGTTTTGATTAGTAAACCTTTGAAAAATTATATTATCAAAACTGATATTAGGCCAGTTGTTAATGGTGATCATAATGCAGTTACCATAACAATCAGATTTAACGACACCAAACATGGACCCGGATTTTGGAAATTTAATACTAGTTTGTTAACAAAAAGTGATTATTGTGAAGAAGTTAGAACAATTATAGAGGAGGCATTACAAGAAAAGAATAACTCTTGCATGTCTTGGCAGTACGCATGGGAACTATGTAAAATTAGAGTCAGAGAATACTCTATCAAATATACCAAAAGTAAGAAAACAAAAGAAAGCGATTCTACGTTTTTAGAAGAGAAATTACAAAAGATCAATGAAAAAATGTGGACACTTAACGGTGAGAAAATGCAGGAAACGATAAATGAATATGAAAAGACTTCCGAAGAACTAGAACAAATATACAAACAGAAATGTAAAGGCTCAATAATCAGGTCGAGAGTCAAATGGTTTGAAGAAGGAGAGAAAAACTCTAAATATTTTATGTCATTGGAAAAAAGAAATTTTTATAAAAGTACAATTTTGCAACTACGCAACGACAAAGGCAAAATTTTTAGTGAGCAACAAAATATAAGAAAATGTGTTCATCAATTTTATTCAAACTTATATTGTCAAAAAGAAAGACAACATGATTTAGAAGGATATTTATTTGATTTACACAATCCTGAATTGACCGATGAATTGGCAGAATTATGCGAAGGCCAATTAACAGAAAAAGAATGCCAGCAAGTTATTTCTGAGTTTGCTAAAAACAAAGCGCCTGGAAGTGATGGCCTGAATATTGAGTTTTATCAATTTTTTTGGACTGAAATTAAATGTTTGCTTGTAAACTCACTAAACGAAGGATTTGAAAATAATGAACTTTCTAACACGCAAAGACAAGCCATAATTAAGCTATTACACAAAAAAGGTGATCAAACTAATTTAGAAAATTTTAGACCAATCTCACTTCTTAATTATGACTACAAGATTGCGGCATCAGTCCTAACTAAAAGACTCCAGAAGGTAATTCCCACATTAATTTCCAATGATCAAGTAGGGTACATCAAGGGTAGAAGTTTAGCTGAAAATATCAGATTAATTGAAGATATATTTTATTATGTCCAAAACCACTCAGACAAAGGACTTGCATTTTTAACAGATTTTAGAAAAGCATTTGATTGTCTAAGTTGGGATTTTCTCTTTGAATGTTTACGGAAATTTGGATTTAAAAATGATTTTTGCAGATGGGTCAATACTCTGTACACAAATGTTAAAAGCAGTGTCAATGTAAACGGTTGGTTAACAGAGCAAATTAACATAACAAGAGGCGTACGCCAAGGGTGCCCTCTCTCGGCCCTGCTTTTTATACTCGCTGTCGAGGTACTAGCTATTAAAATAAGAAACGATCTAGACATCACAGGAACCACCCTTTTTGATTCAGTCGAAATAAAGATACTGCAATTTGCAGATGACGCAACAATTTTTGTTAAAGACACAAAATCTTTAAAGAAAGCTATAAAACAGATAGAACATTTCGGTTTATTTTCTGGTTTAGAGCTGAATAAATCAAAGAGTTCCATAGTTAACATAAATGGAGACACCATTGGTGAAAACATTTATGGCATTCCATGGACCTATTCTGATGTTAAAATATTAGGGGTTCTTTTTGGGAAAAATGAACAAAACCTAATAAATCTTAATTGGAAACCCAAAATATCAAAGATTGAAAATATAGTACGTCTATGGAAAGCGAGGCGCTTAACTTTTTCTGGTAAAATAACTATAATCAAATCATTTCTTGTTTCTCAAATTATATACAATGCTCAAATGATTTCCATGCCGGAAAATGTAATGAAACTCATTGATTCTTTACTGTATACATTTTTGTGGAATGGAAAAAAACACAAAATAAAAAGAAAAGTGGTTTGTATGAGTTATGAGTATGGTCGATTTGAATGCTCTGTTACAAAGTTTTATATTAAAGTGGATATTGCACTACTTCTCCCACGAAAACTCAAAGTGGAAAAAGATAATTGATGGTTTCTTTAAAAAAGTGGGCAATTTACAATATGTGTTAAATAGTAAATGTACAAAAGATGATATGAAGTTTTGTTTAAAGAATATAAAAATGCCCCAATATTACAAGAATATGGTATATACTTGGTTCGACTTTAAAGAGATAGTAGAATGTAAGACGCCAATTGATTTACAATGTACTAATGTTAGAAGTGAAAACATATGGTTTAACTCAAATATAAGAGATCACAACAAAAATGTATTATTTATTAAAAAATGGTTCGATGTAGGCCTTTTGAAAATTAATGATGTCGTAAAAAACTCTAGATTTATGTCATTGAGAGAAATTGAAGAAAGATTTGAGAAAAAACATGCTTCTTTGTTTCAAGAATATTATATCATAGTAAATGCAATTCCCAAAGTTTGGAAACAGAATATGTTAAGACAGGTACATGTATATGATGAGACACGAGAAGAAAATGAAGGTGTCATGAAAAATGTTTTAATGAATGTTAACACTAAACGAAAATCGAAGTTTTTTTTACTCTATGTTGTCCATTCATTCAATTGTTAGACCTCCAATCGAAGAGAAATGGGAAGAAATGTTAAATAGTACAGAACAAATCGACTGGAAAGTCATATGGTCATTTAATTTACAAGCTATGAAAGAAAACAAAATATCAGAATTCAATTTTAAGTTATTACACAACTTATTACCAAATAGGTATAATTTATTCAAATGGAAATTGTGTAACAATCCCTTATGTTTATATGATGATCAGTTACACGACAATCTCCATTTATTTGTAAAATGCAAGCACACACGATTGTTTTGGTTAAAATTTGGAGACATAATTCGAAAACTTTACAATGTTAATTTTTCTTTTGATAAGTTCGTTTTAATTGAAGGCTATAACTTGAAAAACAAAAGATTTAAAAGTTTAAATTTTCTTATCATATATGCAAAATACGCAGTTTATTTAACATTTATGCAAGCAGAAAATCGCAAACTCATGTTTCATGAAGTCTCTATTCTTTGTATTTTCAAAAGACTAATCCACAACCGATTAAAGATCGAAAGGAACTGTAAAACAAAAAAGCTATGCATTTTTGAAAACACTGTTATTGAAGAAAACGATACATGTTTTATTTGAACTATGTTAAGATGCTACGATGTTATTTCAATCGATTGTGTATGATTGTTTGATTTGTTCAACAGCATATATTTATCAATAAATTCATTTTACAAAAAAAAAAAAAAAAAAAAAAAAGCATATTACCTTGAGCATATAATTTACGACACTGTCGACTAATATCTTTATCATCACTGAAATCCTCAGTAAAGAAATGACCAAGATACATGGCCTCTGTACAGACATTGAGTTTAGCTCCACACAAATAAAAATCCGGGAATACCAATCTATGGTGTTCCTTACATCTAATTATCATAACATGACTCTTTTTTGCATTATATTTGACATCATTATCATATCCATAATCAGAACAAATCTTGAGCAAACTCTGCAACCCAGCAGTTGACGGGCTAATAATAACGATATCATCTGCATACATTAAATGATTGACTACCATACCACCAACTACACAGCCTTTTTTACAAGCATTCAAATTGTCAGATAGACCATCCATGTACAGGTTAAAGAGAAAGGGAGAAAGAATACCACCTTGTCTAACACCATTACTGACATGGAATGGTTCAGAGACACTACTTCCCCATCTAGCCATCATTGTTTGATGGGCATACCAAAACACGAGTATCCTAATCAGGTACTTAGGAATACCTCTATCAGCCATTTTCGTAAACAGCTTTTCATGATTTATCCGATCAAAAGCTTTAGAAGCATCAAGAAAACAAAGAAACAAGGAAGAATTTTTGCTACGATAACTTGCAATGATTTCCTTCAGAGCAAATATACACATGTCAGTGCCATGTTTGTCTTTAAAACCGAACTGGTTATCTTTAGTAAGAATATACATCTCTAACCTACCAAGCAATATCTTTTCCAGCACTTTGGACAGGACACTTGCCAATGCTATAGGTCTATAGTTGTCCTTACTAGTAATGCGACCAGCTTTATTTTTAATGACTGGCACCAAAACAACGGAAATCATACTATCTGGTAAGATACAATGAATCAAAAAGCCCGAAATGCACATTGCAAGCAATGGCATGAGTTTCGGGCTTGCAAGCTTTAGATGTTCAGCTGTAATAGTATCAAGACCACATGACTTATTGTCATCTAATTTTCTGATAGCTTCTTTAACCTCCTCTGGAGAGATAACCATATTTACATCAAAGTCAACATTAGTAACATCCTGCACCGTACTCTGTACACAATTAAACAAATCCTTGTAATGATTACACCACAATTCACTTATTTTTCCATCACCAGAGATACCTTCAATATTAGTTGGAAGAGGCGCTTTACTATTATTAACACATTCAATTTCTTTCCAAAACTCATAATAACTTTTACCCTGCAATTTACGAGCAACAGAGTCCGCCCGCATAACATTCTCATTATTCTTTATAAAACGGAGAGCATACTTGAATCGTGCATTGGCCCTCTTCTTTAGTTCAAATAACCGTCCCTGTCTGTTTTTGCCAGCTTCAACCCAAAGTAGGTGAGCCTTTCGAGCAGCAGAGTGGAGCTCTGACACATGCTCATTCCAGCCAGGCCTAGTATTATGAACTTTGTTTTTACATTGATATAGAGATTCACTAGCATCACATAAGCATTTCACAATTTCATTATATGCATTACATAAATAATTAGCATGGTCTTTGTTCACACAATTGGAATCTCGGCATAAAAGAGCATCGTCTTCATGCACATAATTTCCTTTAAGCAGTAAATCAGTATCACAGCAATAATTATTCCTACGATCTTTTTCAATCTTAGTCCAATCTAGCCTGCCTTTATGTACAGTGTTAGCCACGCCTGAATCATGTAGCCCAGGCAAATTGTCGATATCAATTGTCAAATTAATAGGAATATGATCAGTTGTAGCGAATCTATACATAATTTCCATCTTCTGTATAGAGGCATTATCATCTGCTGTACATATACAATGGTCCAACCATGACGTGGTATGCCATGCTTCACTAACATAAGTGTAACTATGTGCAGGTAAATAATGCAGACTTGATAACACAAAATTATTATCACAACAAAATTGCCTCAAATGATTTCCAAATAAAGAACTATTATCAGATATGTCTGCGTTCCAATCACCTACCACATAAACACTGGTGGAGTCCAGCTCAGAAATAACCGCCGCAATAAATGCTATTTTCTCAAGATAATCACTTTCATTTTCCGGACACTCATAAGGAGAGTATATATTAATAATAACAAATTTCTTATTCCCATAATTAATTTCTATACCTACTGCCCAATCTACATCAAGTCTTAACTCACTAATCAAGTGTTCATATTTAGTATGCCACAGGATAGCAACACCTCCTGGTATGCGGCCCCGGATCAGTCTATCATTGAGATCAGTTGTGGATTCTCCTATTCCATGATATTGAGGGTGTAAAACATTAATGCCATTCAAGTCCTGTTTAGCCAGCCAAGTTTCCTGTAAGCATATGATATCAAAATTATCCCGGAATAAATGTTCAACTACTAAGCGCCTACTTTTGTCGGCAGCACTCTGTCCTAGGTGTAGACCTCGAGTATTGTAACTAACTAAATTGAAAGTTAATAAATATAGTTAAGACTCCAGCTTATCATCCCCACGATCTGCATTAACTGTGCCAGCAGGCACTGGGGTAGAGTGCTCAAGCTTTCTGTATCAATATAACAATAGTATAACAATGATAAACATGTGATAACATGAAAGTTGATAAACATAATAAGATAATATAAACAAAGACAAACATGTGATAATATGAACAATAATAAACATGTGATAATATGAACAATAATAAACATGATAAAATGAACAATGATAAACATGTGATAATATATGAACAAATAAACATATTTACAAATCAAGGCGAACTGGGCAATTCACCCTCCTACCGCTACGAGTGTGCCTAACAACATTGCTTATTTGTGAGCTATCATTTACAGTATTAGGCCTACCATCTACCCTTGAATCTTTTGAAAAATATGACATAATGATTCTAACAAATTTGGCTAATTTCTTTAGCTGGCAAGCGTGAGCTGTATTAAAAACCTTATCCATGTGCAACGCACTTGGTCTTAAGCTACTACCACACAAGTTATTTGGTATATACATTTTTCTTTCATTTTGAAAGAATGGACATAGAAAAATATAATGAAATTCATCACCAATATCTGTTGGTGTACAGAGTGGGCATTGCAAATCATCTACTACATTTGCATCAAATCTACTTTTATTAACTGGTAATCTATGTGTTCTGCATCTAAATTTACTTAAAGTTATTGCTTCCTTCTGACATAATATCTGCAGGTATTTTTCATAAACCAACTCATTTTTAAACATCCTAGTTCGTGCAAATACGATTTGACCAGGTAGCTGCGCTCCATTCCTGAATAGACATGTCAGAAAGCCTGGTTTTCATAGTATTCATAATCCAGGTAGCACTATATCTTTCTCCTTGAGCTCGCCAGACGTTCCCAAGTCCTGCATAGTCAAAACATTCTGCAAGAAACTCGACCCATTGTGACTTTATATAATGCATGTTCCCTCCTTTTGAAAACACCCCGTAAGTCCGGTGTGTAAAGTCTTTTTTGTGTATGTACGAGCCGGACTTTGGTGCGTGAAAAGTACACCTTTACCGGACATTTTGGTAACACACATGGTATCCCTCCGTTCACGTTCCGTTGGGGGGGGGGGGGGGGAGAGGGGGGGGGAATGAACAGTCACAAGTACAAGTTCACCGACATCCCATTGAAACGCGTTTTTAACTTAATTATATTAACACACGTATTTCAATGGGATGTCGGTAAACTTGTATTCAGTTTTGTGAAACGCTGCCCTGAAAATAAATCTTGATTATCAACCCATGCTTAATTTCTTCCTTTATTAATCAATAAGGTATATAACAAAAATTAATTCAAAATATTTTGAATGAGACCAGTAAAGGGGTCGTTTTTTTTAAAACAAACTTATCGACCCGAATAAGCCCTTGTTCGCTCATACACTAGTAACAACAATGGAAATATAATTCATTTACATGGGGCAGTTATGTTCTACAGATTTGGGTAGGGGGCATTATAAACTAATAGGAAATAGACTTTATTTAAAGGTACTATGTCCCTTTTGCAGCCAACCTCAAATTCTGTAAAACTTTGCAGGAATTATGAATATGTCATGTATGTCCTATCTGTGAAATTTAAATGTTAGCAGTGTCCTCATATTCAAATTATGCAAGGAAACCCGTTTACTGGCTAGACTTCACTGTCAGACACTATTGACTGACTGACTGGCTTTTTTCTTCTTTGGTAATAACATACATGAAAAGAGTTGTAAAGGGTACATGAGCATTTGTCTACATCAATAACCCACTTCTTGTGATGGCCAAGATTAAACTGATTGAATCTTTGCGCAGCATAAGACGTATGACCATTCGGTACAATTGTCTGAAAATCAAGACTATTACTTTTGGGCTCTATAGCCCTAAAGTCGATTTGACAACTAATAGTGGTTATTTTCCCACTTGAAGACATTTTCAAGCCCCAATTTTTTTAGGGAAGTTCTAAATTAGTATTATCTTTCAAATGCAGTTGGAATTTAACTTTTCCATTTTTTTGGCCTGCAAATGGGACATAGTCCCTTTAAAATGGGGCCGTCATAATTTCACAGATCTGGATACGTAGGGGGCCGCATAAAATAATTAAACAGATTTTTTCCTTTATTTTTTGTCTAATTAAATACACCTTCATCAACATGCTCAAAACGGTAGGCACTTTTTAGGCGACTCTGACGTGAGGCGGAAGTGAATTCACAGTAAAGGTCACACGAAGCCTAATAAATATTCATGAGGCAAATGTTACTGATGGTCACACACACTCATCTCACTCTACGTTCGCCTCACCTCACTGTATGTTCGCCACATAGTAAATCCAACAGGACTCTGTCTTTGTTTGCATAATTGAATTGTTTTAAATTCTATATTCTAAAGAAGGCCCTATTATTTTCATTAAATTCGTGTTGCGCGCAATAATTACTCTTGCTAAATAAAATTCAACGTTGATTGTTTTAATTCAGTATATGATATATACTATTAAGTATATATATCTCTATGATGACACCTCATTCTACGTTCGCCTCACCTCACTGTACGTTCGTCACATAAATCCAACATGATTTAGTTTGCATTGAATTGTTTTGAATTCTATAGTCGCCGATTAATAGGCCTATAGGAATATAATTATTGTGCAAAATCTCATGTTAAAACCTAAACACAGAAGTCATTAAGGGAAAAGAAACATAAATGTTTTAATTCACTGTATAGGCCTACACCTCACTTTACGTTCGCCTCACCTCACTGTACGTTCGCCAAATAATTATCTCACATAAATCCAACATAATTTAGTTTGCATTGAATTGTTTTTGAATTATATAATCCAGATTAGTAGGCCTATATGAATATATTAATTGTGTCGAATCTCATATTAGGACCTAAATATACAGAAGTAGATGTTTAAATTTACTAAAGGCCTACACCTCACTCTACGTTCACCTCACCTCACTGTACGTTCGCCACATATTCTCTCTATTCATAATTCAATTCAATTTCAATGTATTCAGCCAATCATTAAAAACAATTTACAATGACACTGCCTTGTACTGGAACAATAATTATAATATGATGACAGGCTATGAACCCCTGAGAAGCAGAGCTTGTAAATGGGGCCCATTAACAAATTAAATACATACTGTATAATAAAAACATGCTTTAACAAGCAAAACATAAAAGAGATACATGTATATTCATACTTATTACAAAACAATTACAAATATCTTGCAAACACACTCAGCCATACTCACTCTCACACACACACACACACACACCCACACACACACAATGCAATGTAGTTTAAAGCATATTATAAGAGAGAGAGAGAGAGAGAGAGAGAGAAGAAGAGAGTAGAATATTTAAAATAAAAAGGAAGAAGAGGAAACACATGACAAATGCGAAATGTGAGATTAAAACTTATAGTCCTACCCAGTTTTACAAATTAATAAATAGTTCCCCTTTGCACAAAACTTTAAACCTAGACAAAGTTTAACTTGATCTTATATCCTCGTTTAAATCATTCCATTTGCTTATTCCCACATTTCTAAATGATTTCAGTGCATGGGTAGTACGTACAGGGGGTTTGTGTAATAACATTTTTTGCCTTGTGTTATGTGAATGAACGGATGAATTTCTAATAAACATGTTTTGAAAAATGTGTGGAAAATTACCAGTGTGGAAATGAAACATAAAATTAATATACAAGTATTAAGTGATATTAGTTCTTGGACAGGAAGAACCTTCATTCTGCTAAATAATAGTTTCGTATGAGAATTATACATTGAATATGTTAAAATTCGAATTGCCCTCTTTTGAAGTATTTCAATTTTATTTAGATGAGATGAATATGAATTTCCCCACACTATATTGCAGTATATAAGATAAATAGGGTAATACTATCGAGTTGTAAAATAACATTAGAACATTTTGGGGAACGGTAAATTTTAATTTTGATGATCATCTAATGCTGCTAGATACTTTCAAAGTTACATTTTTAATGTGGGTCTTCCAGTCCAGGAATTCGTCTATAGTAACACCCAGAAAGGATAGTGAATGTACACGTTGAAGGACTATGTTGTTAACAGAAATGTCATTAATGTCTCCGGGGACTCTCCTGTTCTTTGAACGAAATATGATGTATTTTTGTTTTATTAAAGCATCACACCAAACCATCACACCAAACTTGTTCTCATCTCATGTATTAGAGAGGCACATCCCTGTATTTTACATCAGGTAAGTATATGACCCCACCCCAAGCATTTCCCTCATCACAAATAGTATATACATATTAGGGACATCACATTGATATTTCCATAGAACATTTTAACACTAAACAACCAGAAACTTTTCCTTTTGTTAATCTTACAAACTAAACAAGGAGAGATTTTTTGTGGGGTGGGGGTTGGGGGCTGCTTAGATTGTACAAGAAAGACACATTTCTTTATACATATACATACACAATACACATTATAATAAAACTTTTGGCACACCTAAAACTGTAACCTGAACTGAAAGTCTTTCAGCGAATCTTGGCAGAGATTTAATAAATGTGCTTGTGGGGGAGGGGGGGGGCAGACACTCAACTATATTGTTGTACACACGCGCGATAAAGAAAAACGAGTAAAAAGGATATACCGGTAGCTTTTGTTGGTTAAGGCAATCAATGCGCATGATGCGTTTAGGTTGCCAAAAACGCCAAAGATCGGGTATGTTTCTGGAGTTAAGTAGGCAAACAAAATTAGTTAAAGTTACGTTTCAAGAGTATGTTAAACTCACGTTTTATAAAATCTCCAAAAAAGGTTTTTTTTTTTTAAAAACATTTGTTGCATGCTCAGCCCCCCCCCCCCCCCCCCACTTTCAAAAACGCTCTGCGGCCCCTGCGTTTCGGGTATATTTTCCACCATATTGGTCTAGATTTTTTGCGTCCTAGAATTGACCTCATTAGGTATATGTTTTCATAGGGGTACATTTCATAGGGGGTAAAATGTAAAACGAAACAAGTGGAAATTGGTGAATAGGGTATAAATTGAACAAGAATATAATGCATTTAGGGGTGGTTTAAACTTGTGGTCGCGCGTGTTTACAGCAATATAGTTAAGTGCCCCCCTCAACCCATAGAAGACAAAAAATGGTTTAAAGTTAAATTAAGTTGTCCTATTTTATTGCCAGAACGAGCCACTTTGATGTCTACATGAGTCAAGTTTGAAATTAATACGTCGAATGGTTTGCAAGAATGAAAATGGGATGGACCAGCAGCCAGGGGCGTTAGTAGACCTTTTTAAGTGGAGGGGGGGGGGGGAGGGGGGTTGTAGAGGCCATTAATTACCGACAAATATAATATGCCAATGTGCCAATGTCTACAATTTTTTTCTGTCTTTCTTTTCTTTATTTTCCTTTCTATTCTTATCTTTTCTTTTCCTTTTTGCCTCCCTATTACCTCTCTTTCTTTTTCCTTTTTCTTTTTTATCTTCTCTTTCCTTTCTTTTCCTTTTTTCCCTTTTCTTTCTTTTCCTTTTTTCCCTTTTCTTTCCCATCCCTTCTCATTTTCCCCGACGGCAGCGCAATATCGACAATATCCTGCTAGGTGTGTGTGTGGGGGTGGGGGGGGGGGGGGGTCGCACCCCGCACATTCCCTTAGAGACGCCCCATGAGGGCAGACGCCCCATGAGGGCAGCTACCCTCAATACAAGTATGTAGAAAAAGAAGAATACACAACATGCATTTATACTTATCATAGGCCTATAACTAAATCTGGACTATATAATTCAAAACATTTCAATAGATAAATTATGTAAGAGGGTTGGAAACCTAGTAAAATATTTGGCTAGACTACATTATTTTATTAATGAGACGAATTTGAACTTGATATATAAAGCAATTATTTTACCCCTTTTTGACTATGCAGACATTTTAATCGATTCATGTGATAAAAAATATATTAAGAAACTGCAAACTCTCCAAAATCGCGCGGGCAGAATAATAATGAAATTTAATCCATATGAACACATTTCTAACGCACAAATTCATTCACTTTTAAAATGGTCATCTCTCGAATCCAGGCGTAAGAAAAATCTTAATGTATTTGTCTATAAATCAGTCCATAATATGTTATCTCCCAGTATGAATGAAATGTTTCAACCCCCTTCTCATATTTATTCCCTCCGCAATTCCGGTAACTTTGTTCTCCCTAAACCTAGAACTGAATATTGTCGCAGAACTACCTAATACAGAAGCTCAATTCAATATAATACTCTTCCTCCTACCACTAAATTACTTCAAACTGTTCAAACATTCAAAAAGTATTTAAACAATACTATTCCAGACTTCTTGTAGCTGTATCTTTTTTTTTTTTTTTTTTTTAAATAAATAATTTACTTGTCTAGCTTTCTCTCTTGTATAAATATCGTAAATATTTCTCTCATGTTTCTTGTTTTACTCGAATTTGTAATTATTATTGTAAGTTCTTATTTTGCTGTACGTTTTCCTTACTTTTGTAATAACTATTTTCATGTTTTCTATTTCTATAGGGACCCCTCTATAAACCAGCATTGTTATGCTAACAACGCTGAGTAGGGCCATCCCTCCGTCTTTCTTTTTGTATAAGTGTGTCTTTATGATTGTAAATATATATATATATAATTATGTTGATGTATTTTTTTAAATGACGGAAAATAAATACAATACAATACAATACAAACAATTAGGTCATGCTGGATAAAGAGAATTATGTGGCGAATGTAGAGTGATGTAGGCATATATAATTAAAACATGAATGTTTCATTTATTAGATATTAAGGTTCTGAGATTTGGCACAATAATTATATTCCTATAGTTCTATTAATCCGGCCAATAAAGAATTAAAAACAATTAAATGCAAACAAAGTCATGTTGAACGGTAGAGAGAATGATGTGGCGAACTTACAATGAGGTGAGGCGAACGTAGAGTGAGGTATGTAGGTCCTATATACGTGAATTAAAACATTTATGTTCCATTTTTCTCTTCTGTATTCAGGTTTTAACATAAGATTTGCACAATAATTATATTCCTATAGGCCTATTAATTGGGAACCGTAGAATTCAAAACAATTCAATCCAAACAAAATTATGTTGGATTACCTTAAATGTAGAGAGAATTATGTGGCGAACGTACAGTGAGGTGAGGCGAACGTAGAATGATGTACCATAATTATACTGAATTAAAACAATCAACGTTATTTATCTTAATGAAGCATTTTATTTAGCAAGAGTGAACGTAAAATTATTGCGCGCAACACGAATGTAATGAAAATAATAGGGCCTTCTTTAGAATATAGAATTTAAAACAATTCAATCATGCAAACAAAGACAGAGTCCTGTTGGATTTACTATGTGGCGAACATACAGTGAGGTGAGGCGAACGTAGAGTGAGATGAGTGTGTGTGACCATCAGTAACATTTGCCTCATGAATATTTATTAGGCTTCGTGTGACCTTTACTGTGAATTCACTTCCGCCTCACGTCAGAGTCGCCTAAAAAGTGCCTACCGCTCAAAACACACGATTGCTGCTGGAGGCACTAAGAAAAAGTCAGTAGATTCTCGCATTCGTAGCAAATTTGGTTACAAAATGAACACTAACAATTATAAAGATTCATAATGGACTATTTCAAACTTCTAAAATCGATGATATTAAGCTATTGTGTCATGTGTATATTGATTTACTCGGTCTCGTATCTGGTCCTGCTATCGACACCACCAGCGGACCTATTTGTTGCTGGTGCAGTGTGCCAGCGGATCAGGCGGAAAATAATCTAGCTAACCGGTATCTCATGCTGCGAGCAGTGCGCGGTCGAGGTCTTACTCTAAATCATGTTCGAAGTATCTGACGTTGTTATAACAGTTTTCCCCCGTCTAATTTTTGTCTTCAGAGGTCAAGAGCCCAATGGTTTTGTGTGTGGATTTGGATCATGGTAAAAACTATTATGAAAACAAAAGTTAATGGTTCATTTTCTCTAGACAGTCAAAAATATCTTATCTGCTTAGCCTGGCTTAAATTTGGGATCCGGTAACTTTGTCTCAGATTCTGAAAAAAAATCCGGGATTTAGCTCATGCTGCAATGATAATTAGATCTATAAACCTTTAGGTCAGTCAGGAACTCCATGACTTTTACAAGCCGATCGCCTGTCTGATTATCAAGATATTTATGATTGAAATTACAAATTTTGAAAACCGTTCGCCGAACGGTTTTCATAACACTACAATTAGTATTGGGGAAAACGAGTATGGTAAAACCGGTCACTCAAAGATTTTTACTTTTTTGAGGCACTTCTTGATCATTTTGAAGCGCGATTTTTTTAGGGCTTCAATATTACACCATATGACAGACACTGGTAACACGTAGGGCCGTGTATCTCAGATTTAACATTGCTAAACGATCCCTTTAAGCGAAGGTAATCCGTTTGCAGCAAAAGTAAAAAAAACAAAGGAGATTTTCAACCCAAATGGCAAATGGAAATAAGAAATAGAGTCTAGTCTCCCATATTTGCTGTGTAATTCTACTGTCAATGTTTCTTTTTTTTAATGGAGATGATGGACTCTATTAATTCTGTCTTGTTATTTATTATAAAAAATAAAAAACTTTAAACAAAATTCTTGTATATTGTTTGTTGTTGGGCAAATCCAAATTAAAAAAGTTGTTTGAAATTGAAAGGCAAGGTAAACTCTTGCACTATAAAATTACATTGATTACTTAGAAGTAGAAATTTATACAAAAGTTTTTTCTTTTTTTCTTAAAAACAACAGATTTCAGGAGAGTATTGATGTAAGAGACATGGCTGAGGTCCTGATACCTCTCAGGACTGCTTGCGGATACCTTGGCTCAGACAAGATCACTGAAAGGAAGGTGAGAATCAAAGTTATAAAACTAGTAATTTTGATATTGAAATATGTTTTCTTTTTCTTGCAAATTACATGAAAGTTGACTTTGCGTACAGTGTGTGATTTCATTAAAGAAATAAAATTTGTCAGAGCAGAGGAAGCTCTTGTTCACAGCGTTCGAAGGGATCTTGTTTGCACTGTACAGTATAAGAAAGTCTAACATCAAGGAATAAATTTGGAAAATCATGCATCACTTTCTTAATTTTCTGTGCAATGCTATTCTCTATCGTACACTCAGCAAATAAAGAAAGAAAGTGGACACTCCTTATAGTTAAGATTTTGAAATGAATATTTGATATAAACCTATCTTTCATAATATATATCAAAATAAACATAACTTATTCCTCTTTAAAGTTAAGATTATTATGCCCTTCAATAAATGAGTCTCTTAAAGAAGAGTGCAAAAGGGGGGCATCTGGCCATTCACAGTCTGATGAGTTTTGGAGGTATCCTATGGCTCGTCTATATGATCTTGACCATGCTTGTGAAAACCATGCAGTCCTGAGAATACAGTTGACATCTAGAGCTTGGTCCTCATTGTTTCTCAAAAGAGTGTCTGTTTTTCTTAATTATTATTTTAGTTAAGTTTAGTTAAGTTTCTGAAATATATGCCATTAATTTGACTACTTTGAAGCAATTTTAAACTCATTCATGTTTTGCGTATTTTGGAAGTATATATTTTGTTGGTATGAATGATGAATTGCTAATTTATTTGATCCAAGGGCTAAGAAAGAAGTTTCCCCTTATCTTCTTATCTTCCAGAAACAAATAGATATTGTAAAGAAGGAGCTAAACAAGAAGACTGTTCAACTACAGCTTGACAAACATACAATTGAAGGGAAAAGTAATTTCACATGGCAGGAAGTCTTCAAATGTGTCTGGGCCTACATGGTCAAAGAAATTGAACTCTTGAAAGGCAAAGGTGCAAGTAGTAAGTAGTAATGCCTTTTAAAAATTCCTTCAAATTTTTTAGGTATACTGTAATGTTACTTTATACTAAGCAAGCCATACTTGCCTTCCTCCAAATGGTTTTTACCAATAATAACAAACTTTTGGAGCAAGATAGATCAATTCAACTTCTAAAATTTAAGAGTTTGTTTTGTAGCAAAGGGAAAGTTGCAGGATAATATTGTGTTACCACCTTCATTCATTTAATTCCATGATGTCAATAAAATATATGCTTCTATTTTTGGTATTTACTTTAATTCTTTCCTTCCAGTTTTAATGTAAGTTGTGTTTGCTGTATAAACTTTGCAGGAGCAAAAAATCTGTATGAGACCATTGCTCCTGCAAATTGTCTACATTTTATAATCCAGAATAAATGTTGACAGTTTCTCCCAATGTGTTATTTTCTTTAGAAAAAAATAATTAAACACAAACCTTTCCAGGCAATGAAATTGTTCACCTTTGGTATTATCTTTCACTCAGGTTCTCGTACTAGCACCACAAACCAGACAAGGAAGAGAGAAGTAAGGTCAACACTGAAATGGATTGTGGGTGTCGCAAATGGACGTAAGTCACAAATTGTAAAGCATTGAGAAATCAGTTATGCATGGGACGTATTTGTTAAAACTGAACCTCTTTGGACTAATTTATGGTATCATTTCCCAACAGCCTATAATCTTAAGTTTCTGGAACATGAATTAGGGCTTTGGAGCAAACAAACTGCAGGCTCTTTAGAGTTCCATACTTAGTATAGGCATTAACTCCTTTACTGTTCCTTTGATGCATTTTTCAGTATTAAAAATGATATATCTGAAGTAATATTTCAGTTCAACAATATCAATGAAATACTGCTAGTCAACATTTCACACTTTCTCTTCACTTGCTGATGTAAGATGCTTGACAAACCAATCAACCAATAAGCATCGTTCAGATATGGAAATGATAAACTGCAGTGTTAAAAAAGAGAACAGAGTAGTCAGTTACCTAGATGGGTTTCTTTAATATTGACAAACCAATCTGTTTTCAACTTAATTTCTCTGTACTATGTCTAGGTGGTCCCAGCCTACCTGTTGTAAAGCTTGTCAAGAAGATGATTTTTTTGCTGAAGGATGATTTCACCGGTCCTGAGTTTGGAGCTGATTGTTGTTCCATCATAACTAGGGATGTCCTGGGCTGCCAGAAGTACTGGCATGAGTTGGACCAACGCACATGGATCGGTCAGTATTCACTCAAATGTCTTGGTGATGTTCTATGGCCCTCTAATCTCTCCTCTCACTTTCTGTCACTTTTGTCATGCTTTGTTCATCTTCATCAACATCATCATCATCACCATCACCATCATCATCATCATCATCATCATCATCATCATTAGCATTATCATCATCATCATCATCATCACCATCACCATCATCATCATCATCATCATCATCATCATCATCATCATCATTAGCATTATCATCATCATCAACATCATCCTCATCATAATCATTGTTGTTTAATATCCATTTTTGTCATAAAAGTAGTCTATTAGTTTAACATGTACTTTCATATCATTGTAAATTTTTACAGATATTGGAAGCTTATTTAAGTCTGTACATTTCTGATAAGCAGAACTGGTGTGATGATGTGCCCCTACACTGTCCAAAGCTACCTACTTCAAATACCATATATTTTGTTGTTTTTAGTGAAAGTGATGTGGCTTTTATGTTATTTTTCTTTCAGAGCTCATCGAGACGATCACTATATCAATCCATCATACCGACCAAGGTGTGAGCCTTGATCCGCAGGCTAGAGCTGTTCAGTCTTTGGTTGCCGGGGCAACCATTCAAGGAGCTTTACCAACGAGCCATCTCTTTAACTTCTTCGGGAGTATGCTCAAAAGAATCAGGTATTTATTTTAAAATTGTATATTTACATACACTGGTTTTTCATAACAAAGATTTGGGATGATGTTACCAAGCCAAGCCAATGGCAAGCCGTTGACTACTGAATTCTCTCATTATCCTTGGCCATCATACAGGGACCACCCACTTCCTTTAGGACAGGGCTTAATCACATGATTCAACCTTTAGCTGCAATATTCCTTCTTCCTTCATAAAGGAGCAAGCTATTATGGTTTCATGAAGATATTTCCTTGCGTGTGTCTATATCTATGATAGAGTAGAAAAATGAATGAAATATCCAATCAAAATGATAGAGACCTGCAATAATTTCATCTGATTTACTGAATTCTCTCATTTCCATAGGCTTAATACAGGAACCACTTGGTTCCCACTGGCAATGAGTTAAGATTAATACTTCCCAACTTAAATGCTTATGGTTGCCGCACAGTATGTAATCAGCTGGATATTGTGAATCCGGTGATTGGGTTACCGTATTTTCCGGCGTAAAGGCCGCAGTATTTTCGGGTGAGAAAAAATCAAAAAGTCGGGGTGCGGCGTATACGCAACAACAACAAAATTCAGCGGTCAAAACATCACGTCCATTATTTGTAGGCAACTTCATACAACAAAATATATTAACAAAATTGACTTGAAAACACATCGGACAAGATCTTTTCTGAACCACGTCAGCAGCAAATTTGAAGAAGTTATCTTTTTAATCGTTGTGCAACCAAAGAAATAAGAAGAAAACTGACCAGAAACTCGTACTTGTAAAGTTGTAAAAATGTCCTTAAGAACACCGATGATTGCGCGCTGTGCATCTCCGAAGGTGCGTTGGATTTGTTAGCAACTCCAGCCCCGTAGCTCCCCACCACAGAGTGTGTGAGTAAGGTATGATTTTGGTACCTTACTCACACACTCTGTGGTGGGGAGCTACGGGGCTGGAGTTGCTAACAAATCCAACGCACCTTCGGAGATGCACAGAGCGCAATCATCGGTGTTGTTAACTTTTCAGTAAGATAATTCTGAATTATAATTGAGACTATCTAATTAATTAAAGCGACAAACTAACCTCGGTAGATCTCTAATAACAATACAAAAGCTTGTTTATTTTCTCCATTTGACGGTACGATAGGGGTAAGACCGGATAACATTAAAAAAAAAAAAAACATCCTTCCACCATGCTTTCACCCTGCGATAGGTTGGCCATTCTGGTTTCTGTATGGATGCGAAGCGCCCTCTAGTGTCCCATGAATGTGCTAATCTGCCTAAAAATCGATGAAGATTTGCTAAATTACGATCATTTTTTAGGTAAACTTCCTGTAAATTTATAAAATGATTGATAATTTTGGTATTAGTTTGTAGGAGAAATAGAGTTCTACGGGAAAATTACAATTATTTTCTTTGGTCCGTTTTTTTTTTTCCCCTTTTTTTTTTTTTCCCTTTTTTTTTTTTTTTTTTTTTCTCTACGAAATGTCAAAGTTGGGGGTGCGGCCTATGCGGGGGTGCGGCCTTTACGCCGGCAAATACGGTAGGCAAATGCAAAAGTACAAATCAAATTTTATGGATTAGGGGTAATTTCACATCAATATTCAAACTCATAGATGAAAGTACTAATCTTTAAATGAATGAATATACAGTCAAACCTGCTTTAGTGACCACCTCTCTACAAAGACCACATTTGTTTGTTTCACTTGCAAATGGTTTCTCATTGAAACATGTACTAAAGGAACCTGTCTACACAGACCACGTTTTGTGTTTCCCTTGGGAGGTCGCTATAGACAGTTTTCACTTCCCTTTGTCTCATATCTAGAACGGAGAGGAGCACCACTGTAATCTCCTGTACCCTGTCGGCTCTGAACATCTTCAGTCTCCATGTAGCACCTGATAGAAGACATCATCTGTGCAAGCTGGGAGAAGAATCCTTGACATGCCTCTTATTGGCATGGAGAAACAATACGGCCCAAGCTATCAGGGTAGGTCCGAGAAAGGACTCTCGGATTATAAGTAACAGGCTTTCAGCTAAAAAATCCTACATTAAAGCCCATCTGTACTAGATTACTGGAGGGATTTAGACCACCCTGCAAGGTCACTGACAGGTGGTTATCTCATCAAATCAGCTCTCATTTAACATAAGAAAAAGAGGATCATGGGGGACTAATGGTCACCGATAAGGCATTGTTTGCTATATAGAGGGTGCAAGTAGTCAGAATGGTGGTTGCATGGACCTGCAACGGAAGTATGTTTAGATTTTTGTATTACGTAGTACAGTGGGGCTTTAAACCAGCCTGTTAAATTGATCTCAAGGCAGAAACCTGATGGATGACAGTATTCAGAACGTGCTTTGGAGATATTGTTTTGTAATGCCCTCGAGGTTAATGTATTGGTATTAGTGCATGTTTTTGTTGTGTGTTGAAGCTGCTTTATTCAATAGATTTATTGATATTTCCCCATGACGGTCTGGAAATCAATTTTGCGCAGGAGCATGTAGGAGATTTTGGCATTGTAGAAACAAAGCTTCAACTTTCAAATGGATTCCTTTGTATTTTATTCCTCTCCTCTGTAGGATGAATTGGTGACATTCCTAAGGCTTCAGATGAGTGTCCATCACCCACTGGGTGTCATGACACAGGAGCAGGGAGCCTATGCTGGAGACTTTGACCAATGGAAAGTGAGTACTTACCTTAATTGATTATAGGACAACTACCCCTAGGACTGGTATCGCCTGGAGAACTTGTGATCCAGCGTTTGCTCTGGTGCTATTTTCTTCAGCGATAATTTCTGTGCACCTTTATTTTTTCAAAAATATAGGGATAGGGTTGCAAACAGGGTTTCATTTGAGGTTTAGGGTTAGGAATGGTACCGATTCCAGAGTTACAGTTATAAATTCCACTTGAAATTGATTGTGGAGCAGTTTCCACTGGAGCATGTGCCGTACATTGGGAATACTGTGCCCTAGAATGCAAGTGGTAAAATAGCAAAGGTGTAATTTCACTAGGGATTTATTGTTGTCTTAAGGTGTTATTTGTCTGGAAGGCCATTGTTGTTGGGTTTTTTTTTTGGGGGGGGGGAGGGGGGGGGGGGTAGTGGATTGTCTGAAAAGAAGTTGTCAAAATATCAGAGTAGTCAGAATGATAGTTGTATGGATGTGCAATGAAGGTATGAGATGTACATTGGAGGTGAATGATTAGCAACTGTGGTAACTTGAAAATGGTATAAAGAATATGTACTCAAACCAATTTGTTAATGGTATAGGGCTCTTATGATATTTCAATTTTCTGTTTGTTTCAGAATCAGTTGACAAGTCTGTATGAAGAGCTGGTAAGAGAGTGGAGACAAGAAGGTTCTAAACTCAAACTCAAAGGAGCAGGGTTAGTAAGAAATGTTGCATTAAATGCCATCAACTTTGTCAAAAGAACAGTGTGTCTAAACATATAATAGGTGTTCATGATTTGTGCATTATTTTATTATCAAGAAATGAGGTAACATGAATTTGCAAAGCATAACATTTGACAATCAAAAGTCAAAAACTTTTATCAAATAGAAGTCAAAGGTGTGATAGTTTTCAGGAAGGTATTATGCCAGCCAACATTTCATTTCTCAATGCTTGGATATTTACAAAGCACACCATGATTAAGGATGCTCTCCAGATTGTTTTGTAAGAACAGAGAGGATCAATTCCTTTGAATTAATTTTTGTGATTCAATATTATTGTTATAACTGTTAATCAATTATATATTTTTAAATATTTACAGAAAACGGGATGTAAACTTCAAGCAGGACCTTGTGGAGCTTGCAGCCGATGTTTGCCATCAGGTATGGATAAGAGACATCAACAATTGTTCAAATGCCCCCTCCCCCTCTCTCTCTCTCTCTCCCTCTCTCTCTCTCTCTCTCTCTCTCTCTCTCTCTCTCTCTATCTTTGGTCATACTACAAAAGAGTGGTGGCCTAAGATACTGTGCTGGATTTTATTATTTTTTTTATTTTAGAGTTACTTTTTATGGAAAGTGTGAAAACTCATTAAGCTGAGGCGATTGCAGTCGACATTCTTGTCCCATGCTGTAGTTAATGGATCTAATGTAAACATGAGCTGCTGCTATGACAACAAGTAGCATCATATCTGTGAATAAATCTAATGCAAAAGATACATCAGCACTTATAAACAGTGGGCTGATAATACCAGCAAATTAGATTTGCTGAAAGTTTATCAAATCAATCAGTCAACCAAATATTTGATATAGCACCTTTTCCTTGCGGTTACAAAGAGCTGCACACAAGGCTCCATAATGTTTGGGCCACATATAAAAAAAATTACATAAAATTTGCACTGATTGTGTGTAAACTGTTTCACAATTTCAATCTACGAAGCAGATAAATACATTTTGTGACTATGCAGTCATCAAAGGGTTACTCTAGAAGAACAAAATTCTAATTACAATGACCATCTGCTTATATCAGATATTCAACGCAGGCTCTGTATCGTACGAGGTGAGCCTGCAAGGCAGTCAGGTGCCCTCCACCAGCAGACTCATGACTAGTCAGGTGACCAGCAGGCTAACCAGTCAGGTGACCACACCATCCAAGAGAAGACGTCTGGAGTCTGGATGGGAGCTTCTCAGGGAGTACATCTCTCAACCACTGCAGCATGCTTCCATCATTCCATGGTAAACTTCTCTTGATGCAATAATAATAGTGTAAACTTATAGAGCGCACACACCGTCCAGAGACGCTCATGGCGCTAGCTCAGCAATAGTTCTCTTTGAGCTCATTCATTCACTAATTTACTGTATAACCATGTATGTAGAGGAGGCGTGGTCTAGCGGATATGTCATCTGACTGTGGACCACATGGTTCACGTTTTGAGTCCTGCCACGAGACTAATGTCTTTTGGCAAGACATTAATCTATATTTGCCACTCTCCACCCAGGTGAAGTCAATGGGTGCCCGGTAGGAAGAAACCCCTTGAATGCTTTACCGCCTTATTATGGAAACTCAGCTACAGCCTGGATAATAATATGATACCTTGTAGTAAGCGCAGTAGAGTATATTCATATAGTGGCTGCGCTATATAAATGGACCTCTTATTGTAACCAGATAATCTTTTATAATATTGAAAGTGGTCCAGATTCATGCCACAAAATAACAAAGGACTGACAACGATTAATTTTCCAAGAGTGAATTTTGTTGCTGAAAAATGGCCATCAAATAGTTCGCTATAGCTCCTAGTTTTGCAGTTACACATTCTGGAAGACAGTTGTCTGTAGGGCTTTATCTTATCTTGTGAATTGAAAGATTTAAATGCCCTCTTTCTTCTTGGCTAGCTATTCAATAAACAACATCATATCGTGCACCAAAAATTAACACCAAAATACATTTGTGATTAAAAGATTAACAGTGGCATTTATACTCTATCAACAGGTTACAGCTTCTTGCAGCATTAGTCACAAAGTATCCTAAAGACCTCCCGGAAGAAGAGTGTGCCCTCTTTGTGTCAGCCCTGCACAACCTCCAGGCCCACAGCAAGAGGTATGTATCATGATAGAAGACATTCATTGTGTGTCTTCATTTGTATTAACCCTTACTGGCCCCCCCCCCCCCTATGATCTCGGCCGTCAATTGTCCGATGAACACGAAAATTTGCATGTTTGTAGATATTTACGTAAGGAACAAGATGGTATAATTATTTTTTTCCGAATATGCAAATTTGTGTCATTAGCCTAATTAATTATGCAAAATGCGCTAATTTTATGCATTTTACAGAAAACGTGTCAAACTCCACTTTTTTTGAATTTTCAAAAGTACCTGAATTGTGTTCTATTCTCTTTCTGATAGGTCCCAGTTACAGAGTCATGTGTTGAGATGTCTTCAATGTATAGCAGCTAGCCAGGTATCAAGACAAGAGTTCTCACAGCATACCAAAGACCAGCTCAGCAGAGAATGGAGTAAAGTATGGAGTGCAACTATCAGGTTTGTAGCAGATGTATATACAGTCAAACCTGCTTTAGTGACCACCTGTCTACAAAGGCCATATTTGTTGTTTCCCTTGGGCGGTCCCTGTAGACAGGTTTGACTGTAGGTTGAATGTAATTATAAATGAATTAATCACACTGTAATATATCTATTAAGCAACTAGATAGCAATAATAATAATATTATGTGTGTATATAGCGCTTAATTCATTGACGATGTCTCTAAGCGTTTTACAGATATATTATTACCTCAGTCATCAGATTCAGGTCTGCCTGCACACAATGTATGACATTCTCCACTCCCTGGGGAGCATTCAAGCCAGGTGCCATTTTACAGATGCTCTTAATGCTGAGCATACTGCATTAAGGCTCGCATCCTACCAGGTACCCATTTAACAACTGGATGGAAAGTGCAAAATGTAGATTAACGTCTTGGCAAAGGACGTTAGTGATTCTAGGCCATTATGGGTATTTTTTTTTTATTGTTGATTTGTTCAGTCAATTGTTATTTGGACTCATCCATGTTATCTGGGTTTTAATGAGGAATTCCATTTGATGCAAACATTTTTCTTTTAACGTTCAATAGAACAATCTGCCTTCATTCTGCTGAGGATGAAGGATTTGACCTCTTGACCTCTTTGGTGCATCATGGGATTGTGAAGCCTGATAAGGAAGTCTGGAAGCTCTTTTTGCCAGATGTTACACAGCCTTCAAGGTGAGGGTTTTTTGCCATCACAGAAATTTTTCTTTGGATACTTAAGATTCCAACCTTTTTGAAAATATATGATAATGATGCCTTTAGTTTACTCCACTCAGATATCATGTAATGCTACTCTTGGTTGGTTTTTGTAAATAGTTGTTAAATACCATTATTCGATTCAATAAGTTGTTCAACATAATTATGTAAGTACTTATCTTTGTTTTTGCATTTGTATAATAAGTGGTTTCAGTTTAACATTCTACTTTGATATACTTTGCTAGTCAAACACTTTATTAGGATTAATTTTTCTTATTTTGTCAAGATATTGGATGGCTTAGAACTCTGAAAACACAGTTTCCCTTGGATTACCAATGTTATTTTTTGAAAAATCTACCTTCTTGTATGTCTATCCCATTTCTTGTAGGTGCTCTGTGACCTTCTTGTTGACCCTGTTGACCTCTCACCCCATTACTGAGAACCATGTCTGCCAAGTGGGCTTGCTAGCCTCTTTGACAGGTGTTCAGAGGGGCCAGTATCCACTCAGACACCAGCTACTCAACTGGATCTTGCCTGCAGAAGAAGTAGAAGATGCTGGAGAGAGACTAGCAGTCACACCTCTTATATTGAAAAGGTAAAAATAACAATAATATTTAAAGTCCACTCCAAATTTTATTATGAGGATGATATCAGTAACTGTTCTTTATATTTTAATATGCTGTTCCCAGGTGAAAGTCTTCTGTGCACGATTGAAATTACCTATCAGGACTGCTCGAATGTAAAAGATTACCATCATTGTATTAAAAGATCTTAATTTGTTCCATTTTCCTTAGTCCATTTGGCAGCAAGTGCGTCATCTACAAAGGTGTTACGATACTGGTTCAAATCAATTGCAATTGCACTTGAAATTGAAATTGACCCTTTCCATCGTGTAACTTTGTGATTGACTAGAATACGTGTTATGGATTTTGTTGAGGGGTCACATGTTGACCTTAACAAACTACAGTTTTTAAAATTTGATACAGGTTGATACAATTGCTGTTATTATCAGCAAATGTAAAGTTGTTTTCTTTTGTGTGTGTTTGTTTTCTTATTTTGTCATGTTTCCCAATGCATTTTGATATGGTACTTGTTTAAAGCCTGTCTGCACTAGTTTGGCCAGGAGGGATTAGACCTCCCTACCGTGGTCACTGACAGGTGGCTATCTCATCAAATCAGTTCTCAATTAACATAGGAAAAAGGACCAACAGGTACCGCTTAGGCATTGTTCGCTATATAGAGGGCGCAAGTTGATACAAGTAGTGTAGACAGGCTTTAAAACAATATATTTACTTCAACTTGTAAAATCATCAATATTGTTCTCTCATCAGTGTTCCAAGGGACCTACTGGCCAGTCTCCTGACAACCTTGTTCACAAAGAACTGCAGAGGGCAGCAGCTTGGCATTGCCTTCCCTGCTCGACCAACCACAGAGAACAGCTCCTCCCGACTGAGCTTCGTAGAGGAACTATACCTCAGAGCTTCCTTTCACATTCCACTCACGAAGGACTCTCAAGTGAATGCCATAGGGCATGATACATCAAGAGCGCCCTCAACGGAGGGGGCAGTGATCATGATGGTCGTCCAGAGTGTCTTGGAGAGGTTGGGACATGTGGTCAAACTTGTGACCGACTCCCAGTGCAAGGAGGTAGGTACAGTACAAAGAAAGTACAATTCAAATCTTTAGTTTTATTTATTCCTTGATGCAGACAAAGCGGTTCCACTCTCATATTCCTCTGTAAAAGGAGCCTTACCTAGAGATATCGCATGTTTCATTAATATGTTGGATTGATGAACTCTTGTTTTACTAATGAAAACAAATTTTGAAAAATTTAGTTGCTGCAAGATTGCTCACTCCTAATGCTGTTTTTTTTTAAATTGTATTATCTGTTTTAGGTGGATCACTATGAGATGTCAGGCCAGCTAGCTTGTGTGTTGTGTAGAGTCTTGGAAAGAACTATCAGATACAATGAGAAGACAGCGAGAGAGGCAATGAAGGTACCCCTCAAGAAACACATCAAGGTACAGTCAAACCTCTCTTAGCAGCCTCTTCTCTATTAAGGCCACCTGTCTATAGCAGTCTTTCATATTGTCACCCTCTAAAAAGAAATGTGTGTTGTATAACCTGTCTAGAAAGGCCGCTTATCTATAGTGGCCAGTTTCCTATTTCTCTTGGCCTTGGATAACCTTCATAGACAGTTTCACTATATTTCAGTTTGATACTGTAACTTGACCTGGTTATTGAAATGTTTCGTGATAAAAACATATCATAAACGGGTGTAGGATGTTTTGGGCTATTGCAGTAGAGAGGAAAGAAAAATGCGGCAGATTTTAAGAATGGATTGTTGTGAAGGTTATGATTTCAAGAGGGATGTAGATGGATGTAACGGAAGGATAAGATTGCAAAGGACTTGATGATAGGGTGTTAAAAGAAGTGTAACAAAGGGAGCATATTTAATCCTTATAATGTGTTGGGGGGGGGGGGGATCTACTCCATGACATCCATGATAAATGAATGATTGATCGAATGAAAGAATGAATGATTGAATGGGTGAAAGAAGGAATGAATAATGGATGGATGAACGAATAAACAAACAAATGAGTTAGTGAGTGCAGTACAGAAAGGACATACAGTACAAAGTTATATGTTTAATAAACCAGTGGATATTTATTTTTTTAATCTTTTAAAAATCCAGTGGATATTGAGGATAATGTTCCTGTGGTAACGTGACAACACTTGTGTCCCTGCAGTGTGCATGTAGAACCCTTGCTAGCACATTATAATAACACATTTATTTTGCAAATAATTACATGTTCAATGTTATAAAACAATTAATCCCAGGTTCTCCTGAAGAGATTTGCATTGGGATTCAAGGTGCTTGAAATCCAGTCAGACCTTACACCAGACAGTTCCATCAGCCGAGCGCACTCCCTCAAGTCACTCTGCTCTGTGCTGTTACCCCTTTATGCATGCCAGCCTGGACAGCAGGGGGAGGCAGGTCAAATGGTGGCAAGCCTTGTGAGATCATGCACACCTGCTGAGCTGCTGGACGCTTTGCTGGATGTTCTACATAAAAGGGTAAATGCTTTTCTTCAGAATTACGACTGTGTTTATATAGTAATGATCATGAATGATAATACACTGTTGTAGTAATGTTGATAACAATCTATCTATCTATTTCCAGTCTATCTGTTCACTGTGAGGAGAGAGTAATTTGAACCGGCATGTACATGTATGACATATACATTCTAAAGGGGACTTAGCAAGAGTAAATTATGGCAGCCTTGAAGTCAAGCAAGTAGATGGGATTTAATTTCTCTTAAAAAAGAATGTCACAGTTCACAAGACAGGCAGAAAACGTACAGAACCCACAGACTCTCTTGAAAACATCAACACACTTACCTACAGTATACGTCTAACTAGGTTTTATTCATTTCCACATCGTTTCTGCTTATGAGTCTGAGTTCATCATTTCTCTCATTTTCTTGCTGTTGTAGGGGTCATGTCAGAAGCAGGGGTCAAAGGTCACCAATCATGACCCCTTTGGGGATTCCATGGAGCTTGGATCTGATGATGAGTTTCCCAGCACGCAGCAGGCCCAGGGTGACCTGGATGATGATTTTGGTGAGGTCACCACCATCTCGGCTCAAGCGACCACCGGCGCCTCCGAGAAGAAGAGACACAAGTCCAGAGAAGATTCCATGACAGGTAAGAAGATTCTATTGGTCTGGGGGGGCATTTCACAAAACTTTTCATCAATGACAAATGACAGTTTTTGTTATAAGCTACAGAAATCCTTGCTTCTGATTGGTTATCAGCAGATTTGTCACTGAGTTTAGTCATTTGTCATTGAAAAAGGGCTTTGTGAAACGGGTCCCTGATCAATGATTCATAGAAAAAAGGTATTAAAGTTTTTTCTGGAGAAATTCGCTTGCTTTTTGATGAGATGAGTTCATAAGCAATTAAGTTATCGTTTTGTGTATTCTTAACCAACGGAATAACTCAGATTAATTGAATAACCCCCAAAAACTTGAACTAGGGTGGAAATAAAAATTTACCAATGGGGTTAACAGGCACCTACAGTTTTGGGAAATGTCTGTGTTTGTGTATTTGAAAGAAGCACCTAAACATAACACACAATGAAATAGCCCCTTTTTATCTTAAAGTCAATATTACAATATTTTGAAATTCAACCATTCCATTGATATACATGTAGGCATTATTCAACATATGGGTATTTTTCTTCTTTTTTTGCATGAACTTTTTTTTCTTTCATTTCCAATATAGATTCATACATAAATAAGCAACTAATTAAAACAAATGATGATTTAGATGATTTCCCTTTTTCTGTACCTTGCAGGTACGCATAGTATGCTTTCCATTGAATCTCTCCCACATGAAGAACAGCTAGCTATCTCCAGTGCTAAGATCCTGTCATCATGGTGCTGGTCATGTGACTTCAGTGATCAGGTGACCAGTGTGCTCAGTGATCAGGTGACCAGTGAGGCCAGAGACAATAGGACTGCTGTCACACAGAGGTTGCTCAAGATGTTGGATGATGGAGAGGTAAGGGTTTTGTTGTTGTTTGTGGAGAGATTATGATATAATTATTCATGATGCAGAAACTTTTATTGGTTGGGGCTTGAGAAAGTCAACACGAGTGGATAACAGCTCGCTTACTTTTAAAATTGTTAGGTTAGTAGGAGCCCAAACTACATGCGTTGATCTTTTTCATCTTGTTCAAACTTATGTTATTCATTGATGCCTGCAATTTTTAACAATTTGCTCTTTCTGGAGATAAATAAACAGTGATTTTGAACACTTGTACCTTATTGAGTTGAAGTTTCCTTCTCTTCTCTAAAATTAACAAGAGCAAGTTGTCCTATTAGGTATAATTTTGAAATTGCAGCTGATACATATTTGTAGAAAGAGGATTATCTTTTTTTCATGCCAAGTATGATAAATCATGCCCAGATGTTATTGTGATATATGATTTCTGTTTCCTGTATTTCTTACAGGATCTGGATTTGACAAATTCCTATGATGTCCAGTTGGTGAGTTTATATTTATAGTAACATATACAGTTTATTGTCTGGTGGTGTGTGTATAGAGACCACTCTCTCTTTTCTTTCTCCCTTTTTTCTATATATTTATAGAGGCATTTCATTTATAAAGCGCCTTTTCATAAGATACAGAGCGCATGAAATAGAAAATACTTACAACCAAAGAAAAAGAACATTATCAAACAAGGCTCACATTAAAACATTAATTACAAACAAAGAGGAATGTTAACCTGTTGACTACCGGTACTAAAATTCTCTCACTCCCTTAGGCTTAAAGATAAAGGTGAGTTCTGGTAAAAAAAAAAAAAAAAATTCTCACAGAATCAAACGAAACTTAAACTGAATGTTCAAGATTACAAATAAATGTCATTTGCCAAACAATTTTTATACAAAATGTGTACTGGCTGAGTAATGAGCATAGAAAGATTAGGAAACCAAGGTTTGTAGCCCCTACACCATTTGTGTAGTCCCATATACATCTTTCTATGTACAGTGCTTGTTGCTCTACCAAGACTGGGCCAAATTTATTATGATTTTGATGGCTCCAGAACTTTGCAGTACACACCAATACTTACATGCTACATGATCAACTTTTTCTGATCCATTCCACACCTTTTCTTTCACAATGCAATCGCATGACCAGAACTCACCTTTATCTTTAACCCTACGTTAACTGGGGGGGAGGGGGGGGGGTGACTTTTTTCTTTCGAGTCTTACGCATCTTTTAAAACGATTTTTTCGAAAATCTGACGTATAGTTACAAAGTCACGTGACCTTTTGTCTTTGCATGTCAGCCCGAAAATTGCTCATTTTTTGTGATTTGTGTACAAAACATATGGAAATGTAATTTTTCCTAAAAAGAGATAAAACATTGGTTATTTAGTCTTGTTAAAAGTTTAGGTGTTTGTTTTTGGGTCAAAACAGTTGAATTGTAGTTATAAATGAAATAAAACAATAAAACAAAAACAATATATAAGTTAAAAAAACAATGAAATACATAAGAAATTATCAAAACAAGAGATAACATAAGGAATAACTTGGCTCTTCCATTTTTTTATGTCGTATTATTATTCCAAACGGTCTAACAAATATATGTAGTGAAAATGAATGCTTAAATAAGAATAATGTATGATTTATGGGCAAAAATGTGAATTTTATGACCTTATTTGCATAAATTACCATAAATATGCAAATGAGTGAATTTTTCAAAAAATTGAAATTACCATATTATTCTATACACTTCACTTGACATGTATGCAAATTTTCGCGGCGATCGGCCGTGAAACGGCCGAGATCTAAGGGGGGGGGGGGTCAATTTGACCCCCCCCAGTAAAAACCTGGTCTAAAATAGCCCAGTTAAAATAGGGTTAATACATGGACCAACGGGTCAAAGGAGGTAATGGGTTGTGAGAAATTAGAAAAGATGTGTTTTTGGATACTTCTTGTAAGCAGCAGTACAGGGGGTAAGGAGTTTCTGGTTTTAGGGCAATATCCCATCTCCCTTGTACTACATTCTCAATACATGTGTTTGACTTGTCATTTTACTTCTAGATCGGGATGGTCTTTTATATAGATTTTGTTAGTGTACTTGCATATTATTAATACTATGTACTTTATGCTATTTAATTCAGATTTCTTTCTAATTTATGATTCCATATGTTTCCATAAGCTATATTTCTCGTATTTATACTGATTTATTTTACAAATTCAATATACATGTATCATGTTAAGCTATGTTATATATTACATTATGTGTTATTAATTTTGTTTGTAAACTTTTGTAATTCGGCTAAACGCCGCGAGGAAAGTTTTATTTGAAATAAACCATTTTGAATTGAATTGAATTATATTGAATTTGTTACTTAAAATCTGGATTTGGATCTGGATGTATACAAATCATGGCCCTACTGGGTATTATGCCAGTGGACGTCAGTTTTCTTTTGTTTACAAGACCATGAACTACAAATGGAATCCATTTAATAGTTCCATGCATCTGCTCTGCTCCCGACACATTATAATGATTAAATCTATTCCCTTTAATTGTTAGATTTCTTTTCAACACCCTATCATTAAGTCCTTTGCAATCTTATCTTCCCCTTTATATCCCTCTTGAAATCATAATCTTCACAACATCTTTTAATCTATTTTCATTTCCATCTTAGTTCTTTGCTGTGACATCCAGTCTCAGAGAAGAGTCTAGCCATATTCATGATGATGAACTCAATGGTCTTCTGCTGGTATGGAGGTTAGTCCTTTATCTGTTATTTGGTGAAATGTGTTAATTTCGTAAGGATTTTAAAGAAAATATGAATGAAAGAGGAAATATTTGTGACGTGTTTAAAGCAGTGATACATTAACTTGTATATTTCAACGAAGAAGTTGATAGGTTGATAGGCCTACCAGAGTTTGGATTATACCAAATAAGAAGTAAAATGATACTTTTGATGTTAGCTACAGTATGTTCATGTTTCTACAATACTTGCTAGTCTATGGAATATGAGATGACCATATACTTTGGACTAGCCCATATGTTTATAATAATAATAATAATAATAATATTCTGCTTATATAGCGCTTAATACAAATGTCTATAAGCCCTTTACAGAGATACTATTACCCCGGTCATTGTATTCAGTGCTTGTCCGCACACACTGTGTGCACAATCTCTACTCCCTGGGGAGCATTCCAGCCAGTCGCCATTTTACAAGCGCCACCTGCTAATCAAACCACAATAACTTTCGCATCCTTCCGGGTACCCATTTAACACCTGGGTGGAGGGTGGCAAATGTAGATCAATGTCTTGCCAAAGGACATTAGTGCCGCAGACCTTGTGATCCACAGTCCGGTGACATATCCACTCGACCACGACACCTCTTAATTAGTCATTGTACTATCTTTTATTGCAGGGAGCTGGTATCAGTGAATCGTAAGGTGCAGGAAGTGTGCGTAGAAGCATTGGCATTCCTAAGGGCCATCACTCCTCACCTAGCAACAAGTGGAAGTGATGATGGAATGGTATCATCTGATATCAAAGTATGCAGGGATGTTGCTCTGCTCCTACTTGCTGCTTTCTGGTAAGTGGGATTCCATGCTCAAACTTTTTCCTCATAAGAATGAATATCTATTTTTTCCTTTATTCTGAATTGGTCAAATTTTTATTTGGTGGCTTTTATCAATAAAGGCCAAGATGTCCATTGTTATCCTTTAATTACAGCCATAAATGCTCAATGCTCAAAGCATTCAAAGAATTTATCCAAACTACTCTGAGTAGCAATATACTTCACCTTGGTTAAGGTGTAGATTAAGTTACTCATCTATTATTCATTAAATTTCCAACCAACTATCTCATAATTTTTATGTAAAAGAATGAATATTTTCCACATATAATTCCCTGTTATCATTGCAATGATCATCAGAACATTCTGAATATAAATATGAAATGAATGTTATGTCAGTCACACAACATATACACTGTAGATGTACTTCTCTGTCAAGATACATCTTAAATACCAAATGGCAGAAGCTCTTAGATTATGTAAATTGAACTGCATGTCATTTCCTCTCCATTGATATGTCAAATTGGGACAAAATTGACCAGTTATCGTTAGTGCAAATAAAGTGACATGGTTTTGTGCACCATGCAGGCAGCTGCAGTCAACCTACTCCACTCCAGTCAAACACCAGATGGCCCTGTGTATAGAAGCTCTCATTAAAATTGACCCGGACAGCCAGTGGACTTTCATCAAAGCCAAAGGTCGTGAGAAAGGTCATGGGGACGCCAATGAGAGGTCAGAGGTCGCGACCTTGTTTCCACATCTCCTTCAGGATAACACACATGAAGTGAGGATGCACATGGCCACAGCAGTGGGATGGTAAGATTTATCTTCTATCCCTTTCATTTTGTTTAAAGAATAATGAAACATTGGACTGTTATTGTAGAATTATGTTATTTGAGAATATATATTGGGCTGTTTTTAATAGTTTGGAGTAATATTACATTGAAGAAACCTTGTGCAGTATCTTGAAGCTTTACTTTTGATGTTTATCCATGAGAAAGCAAAAAAAATTGATGTGTGTGCGTGCATCAGGCTCCTATTTATATTTTTGTATCATTCATGATTTTGCTGTTCAATGTGTAATTGATCCTTATTATTCTCGAGCCCTAAGGTAAGTAATTGTCTTTACTTGAGTTGTGAATGAATCTAATTCTTACGCTGGAAAGATACCAAGAAGGTAAAGACCCTTGGCATGAATATAGCTCATTACATTGTGAGAAATGTTTAACGTAAATAGTCGTCCTAAATAGATGATGACTATGCACGAACAAGTAGATTAGTCAGCATATATACGTGTACATTTTAGTCATTAATTACCTTCTCCATTTCTTGTTGCCAGCCTGTTCAATACGCCAGGTACCCAACCTTACAAGACAGAAACACAGAACCAAGCTTTCAATCTGGTTTATCAGTCTGTAGAGGAGGCTATGCAGATATCAGTAAGTTCACACCTCTCTATCCAGATTTACTTTCGTTTTCCTGCAGTTGACTCTGCACCACTCCACTGAGATTTGTAGGTAAACGTGAAATTGATGTGAAATTTACATGCTTGTATCAAGTACAGACCATATTGCTGATGCCTAAACATAGTTAAGTCTGCAACCTGAATACTTCAAACATTAGTTTATACATGTATGTGTTTTGGCTGACAAGGGTTTGTCCATATATTAATTCATGGACTTCAGAATATTTTACAATAGAGTTTTTTTTCTTTTCTTGAATACACATAGTTCTATAGCATTAAGACTGGCAATTCATGGCGAGGCACTAAAACTTTTGCATTTGCATACCCTTAATTCATAGGTGAAAGGTTTTATTACATATTATTATACGTATGTGCAATTGATTGTGTTCTAAGAAATGTTAACAGATTTAGATATTACCGTTGCAATGTATCAGGATGACTTTGGAGAAGCGGAGTCAAAGGAGGAAAACGAGAACAGGACAGCCAGTCTTCTACTCACGTTAGCGAATGTTGCCCTCAGCAGTCACGTCTGTGAAAAGAAGACCATCTTTGCCTTACTCCTTACGACAAAGATCAACAGGATTCCATCATCGGTGATGAAAAAGGTATGGTTACATCGTATCAGTAATGTCATGTGGGAGATTAATAGAGGCAGTTTAATTCATTGCCTTCAAGAGTCAGGTGACCCATGTATTAAGCCTATGGGAATAGGAGAAACAGCAGTCAACAGGTTAACTTGTGTGGCAAATTATCCAGAATTGACTTCTTTTAAGGGTTGGGTATTTCCCATTATATGATTACTTTTAAAATACATTACTATAAATGCTAGTGGAAAGCTTCAACATGAAAATTGTGTCATTGAAAACAAATCACATCAAAGAATTTGGCATGATTGCCCTTTCATGTTCAACAACTGTTGCATGAAACTTATTCTGATTTTTTAAAAGATATAATCCAATGAAATGTGTGTTTTTAAATCTTTGTACAGGTGTTGAGCTGTATAGCTGAGGGTATGTCTCACTGTAGCAGTGGACCAGAGCTAGCCATATTACACCTTGGTTTCCTAGTGTATCAATGGCTGCAGGAGAGCTATGAAATCAGGGAATTCCCCTACGGTGTTCTCGGCTGCTCATCCTCCCAGGAGTTCCTGAGGTATAACATGCAATTATCATACAGAACAGCTTTATATCTGAGACTGCCAAAACGTGTGTTAATGGATGCTAGAGAGTGGAGTGTACATGTATGATATGGTAAAAGGTCTTCAAGGAAATACATTGTCTTAAGTCTACAGTTTTGAAGGAAAAAATGATGTAAAATTGGAAACAACGATGATAGTGTTTATCAGGCCCTGTATTGCTTTGTTTAGTAGCTTGTAAAAAGCTTGACATATAACCTGTAGTTCCTTATTAGATATTATCTCAGAAATATTTTTGGATCAAACATACTTGAACCCATTTCTGTGAGACGTGTTCTTCATAGACATCTCTATAGGCCCTCATGATGTTAAAGGGATTGGGTATCTTTGTCTCAGATTCTGAAACAAAATCCTGGATTTAGCTCATGCTGCAATCATAATTATAAACCTTTAGGTCAGTCAGAAACCTGTGACTTTTACAAGCTGATCGTCTGTCTGATTATCCAGATATTTATGATTGGAAATCGAAATTTCAAAAATGTTTTTTATAACACTACAGTCTATTGGGGAAATTGAGTATGATAAAACCGGTCACTCAACAATTTTTATTTTTTTGAGGCACTCCATGATCATTTTGAAGTGCAATTTTTTTTAGGGCTTCAATATTACAGCATATCACAGACACTGATAACACGTAGGGCGATGCATCTCAGATTTAACATTGTTAAACCATGCCTTTAATGGTAACGGCAGGTAAAGGTTCTTTCCTGGTATCCAATGTCACCCATTTATATAACCCATCCTTGTCGTGTCTCCTGCAGCAAGCACCATGCAGCCATCATACCTCACCTGGTCAACCTAAAGAAGCTGGACACGGTCAAGTCCATCGCGGGAGAGCTGAAGCAAGACTGGAAGGATCTCCTCAAGTCCTCCTTCCCTCGGACCATAGCCAGTCTTCTGCCTCTCCTTGCACAGTCAAGGGAGAATAGTGAGAGGGCGGAAGAAGAGAAGGAGAGAGCTGCCTGGGCAGTGCAGTGCTTGGAGGAACTAAAGCAGGCTATAGGACAGGAGGTGAGTTCATCAACGACACACTCTTCCTCTGAAAGATTCATCTTGATTACACAGAGAATTGAGAGGGATGGAGAAAAGGGAAAAGTATTGCGATTGATTGCTAGAACATAAAGAAGAATTTTGAACTTCATAATTTTGTTTTGGATATCGTCTTCACAGACTGTATGCAATACATTATGTTGGAAAAAGAATAGTTTAAACTTGATTTTTCCTGTATTCTTATATTTGCAAGAGAATAACAGCAACAATTTGACCTTCCTATTTTACATACATGTATATAAACTGCAATATCTTTCAGTCTATAAGTTTTTTGTAAAATTTGGTCTGTCAGATAAATAAGTTTCCTCTCAAGTGTTTTGAGAGTGATATCTAAAGTGCCTTGAATTATAAAGGTACACTTTATTGTATTTATATCATGGAAGATATGCTCATTTTTTTCTTTGATAATTGTTACTATTTCAGACCCTCAATGCCTGGATCCAGTCCCACTTGGACTTGATCGTGGTGGAGCTCCTCACCATGCTGTATGAGCCTTGGACAGAGACTAGCCAGAGTTCAAGGTTCATGACCCCCAGTGACCCTGAGCCTGACCCACCCTTCTTCACATCGTACATGATCAAGGCCACCTTGGACCATCTGACGACCTGCCATGCCGGCGGTAGGTCTCTCACTCTCATCTCGCTCCTGGCAAAGACACATGTAAGCAATATGGAGTTTCAAAATCAACATTTTCCTTGTAGATGTGGATAAGTTACATTTTCATCACTTTTTACGTTTGTCTTAAGTGGACCTAGGGGGTGTTTCGCAAAGCCTTTTTTCAATGACAAATGACAAAAGTCAGTGACAAATCTGCTGACAACCAATCAGGAGCAAGCATTTCAGTAGCTTATAACAAAAACTGTCATTCGTCACTGATGACAAGTTTTGTGAAACACCCACCATGACTGAAGGAAATTCCCCAATTTAAAAAAAAAAACGCTATCTCCTACAGTAACATGTATGACAGCTGAGCAAGCAGGTTGATATTGCTAAAGTATAATAGTAAATACCCGGTAGCCATCATTGATGATAATTAAAAAATAAAACAAAGCTACTTGTACAAACCTCCATGTAGTCAGTTATATGTGAAGATGTATACATGTATGTGTACATTTGGTGATTTGTATGGATAGGAAGTACATGTATGTGATAGCATATTTCTGTCCCAAAATATAATTTTGCTCTAATACATGCAAGCTGCAATCACTTTTCTCTGTTTTCAGGACAGTATCCAGAAAGTTCTCCTGGAGCTACACCTGCGGATGTGGCGATGTGGGCAGCCCTACGAGAGACGACGTCTCCTGCTGGGGTATCGCTTGTTTGGTCTTCTCCTGATCAAGGAGCTCCATACCAAGCTAGGCGGATCCTGGGTGTATGTCCTGCAGGACTTGGTCTACACGCTGGTCCATACCATCCATCAGCATCGGGCGGGGGAGGGCAGGTCATCGGTGATGGAGGGATCATCATCCTTGGTTCTTCCTTGCCTGGATATGTTGAGACACATCAGTGAGGCGGCGGTGGTGCAGTGCTCAGAGGTAGTAGTAGTAGTAGTAGTATTTATTTTCTGTTTGATTAAAAACAAACATACAATACAAGTATATACATAAGTATGAATTAAATGGCTGGATAACCGATATTCAGCTGTGCCAGGCACGACACTACTGGGCCAGAAGTGTACATGAATGTCTCCATGTTAGGACCCACTTTGTTCAGTGTATTCCTTTGTTAAATATTTTACTTCAGGCTTTTCAGGGTATATCACTCATCCATGCCAAAACACAGTGAATCAAACCCAAAATATTGATTTGTGGCACAGGAGGGTACAAAAGTGAAGTTGCAATTGATCATTACATGTACTTTTGTTCAGTTGAGATTCTGTTACACAACAAGGGAGGTATGAAATCCTCTCAGATACAGACAAATTTTACTTTTTCCATGCATATCCAAACTACTGGTAAGGGTCAGATACTACAACTTTTATATCTCAAAAAGAAGTACATGACTGTATGATTGTCTTTATTACAGTATGTCAGAAATTATTTTTGTTCTTTTTCTGGAGGAGTTCAGTAACCATGTTGAGGTTATCCTAGGACCAGTAGTGTCGTTGGTTGGTGTGAATCACAGTGATGAAGATATCATCAAGCAATTCAATAAATCTGTAACACTCTTTGTCCAGTCTCTAGGAGTTCAGGGAGCATGCAGAGTTCATCCTAAGAACAGTAGTTTTAGTGGATAGTGATAGCCCTGAGGATGTCACCAAGCAGTTCTATAATTCTGTATCTATCCTATCGCTTTGGCCTATCACTAGGAGTTCAGCAAACACATAGAGGTGATCCTAGGAGCAGTAGTCCCATTAGTCGGCAATAGTCATGATGATGTCAGCAAGCAGGCACTGTCACTGGTAGAGTTCCTGGTCGTTGAGAACCATGGGAAGCTGAAGGCAGCACTCCTGGACACCAACCCTCTCCCTGACAAGGCTGAACTAAAGAAAGCTAGGAGAGTCCTGGAAAAGATCAAGAACAAACAGGAAGATGCCAACCTGTTAGCTGTAAGTATCACATTTATTAAATATAGATATAAACAAAACAGAAGAAAAAAGACAATACATGTAGATGTAGAAACATGTAGTTTTCAGTTATCACTACAAGGAATTAGTTTCATGAGATAAAGAAGGAAGTGCTATGCATATATATTGATGCTTCCATGTTCACATGTATATAGAATGATGATTGATATTTTGTTCTACATTGGAACATTGTTATCATCTTAGAAGCAAATTTTAAGGTGGTTGTCCAAAAGATAGCTGTCAATGAAGCCAAGCTCCTCTCAGACTAGTGTGTGTCAGGATGTCAGATCTTGGGCTGTAGCCAGTTTTCAGGCTCCGTTACCTCCTCGTCCCGTGCTTAATTTCAGGCTTTAAATTGTATAGAACACACATGGCTCCCTCATGTAAAGGTTTTCCTTCAGGTTAATTTAAAAATCCACTTGCCTCCATTACATTGAATTCTCTTTATAACAGGAAATCAACCATTTTCTGATGAGGGGTGGTCAGCATTGTAAGAATCACACCTTGGAGGGACTAAACAGCTTGCATCATGAGCTGGCTTCAAGAAAAGCTGAGCTTGCTATGCTGGTCTCCATGTGTGCAGGTTAGTTATTTTCAACGTTAGCACTTTCAGATTAGATATTTTGATGCTTCTAAACTGTAAATTGCTGGGAAAATAAGGGTAGTGCTGTTCACACGTCCGTATCTTTTAACACAAATGAATGACTATGTGTAGGACCATTTTCTACCGTCCGTACGTACGTCTGAACGTTCCGTTCCTCATGAGCGCGTAATCTCAAGAACAGAGTGATGGTTTCTGCGAAACTTAAGTCACATGTGTATCTTGCAGAGCAAATGAACTGATTAGATTTTGGGGTCACAGGGCTCATTATGAATGCAAAAATGGCTCATGATCGTGTTATCTCAAGAACTGATCAATGGATTCCTACCAAACTTAGGTCATGTATGTATCTTGAAGAGCCAATGAACTGATTGGATTTTGGGGTCATGAGACCAAAGGTCACAGGGCTCATTATGTATGCAAATATAGCTCGTGATCACATATCATTAGACCGATGGACAGAGTAGGCCTACCATCAAACTCAAAACATGTATCTTGCTGAGCTAATGAACTTGATATATAGGGCAAGCCTCAGGCCAGGTTTGGGGTTGTCAACAACCTTTGTTTAAAAAGTATGCATTAAGTTTGAATATGCTGGTAAACCTGTTTATTGTCTGACCTAGCAACAACTGAAGTTTGCATCACTATTGCAAGACAAAGTCCTGGAGGGAGGTTAGGTATCAGTACTCACTCAAAAATAAAGAAGTTCCATAAATAGACAGACCAGATGAATTACTTGAATAACATTCCCCTGTTACTTCAAGTCATAGCCCGAATGCAGGTTGCATCATTAGTTGTTGCCTTGTTGGGGAAGCTTGGGAAGCTTTAGGATGGTTGCTGCTAATAGCAACCATTGTTGGTAGAGGCATGCTTACAATTTGAATATCTTTTGTGAACTAGTATATTTGAAGTCAAGCACATTTGAGGACAGGTGTGTACTGCTTGATTATAAATGCATGCTAAAGAAATGGACCATTTTCGTAATGTAACCAAATGTAATGCATAAGTCTTTGTGTAGTGTCTCAATACATATTATTTCATTCACCTGAAAAGAATGATAGTATTTCAATAGACGGAATCCAAACTGCATACATTAGTTGTTGCCAGGTTGGACAAACATTATGGCTTGACCTACCTAACACTTAAAATATGCAGTTTGCATTCTGACTATTGAAATACTATTATTTTAATCAGGTGAATGAAATAACTTGCATTGAGACACTTCACAAAGACTTATACATTAAATTTGGTTACATTACGAAAATGGCCTATTGTCTTAGGTTTAGGGGGTGGTTAGACTGTTGCTTAGTATTCATACATGTATATTCAATGAACTCCATCAAATTCATCCTTGGGGTGGTGATTTTGAAAGATCAATTTACTAACTGTCCAAAATTGTACCTGCTTTCTGGGCGGGTACAGTACACGCCGAATATCTCCGCAACACGATTTACACGATTCAAAATTTACACGATTCGATTGCTCGCTCGAATCGTGTAACCATTTTTTTACACGATTCGTCTTTTGCCAATTGATCGGAATTTGAATCGTGTAAACGTGTAATCGTGTAAAATTACACGATTCCTCAATTCAGGTCGAATCGTGTAATCGTGTAATCTGCCCGCCGAAAATCTCCGCAACACGATTACACGATTTAAATTTACACGATTCGATTGCTCGCTGGAATTGTGTTGATTCAAGCCGTCGAAGATGGCGTTATCAACAAACTCATAATTATGCTTAGCAAGTAAGTAGGGAGGGAGGGGGGGGGGGGGGGGGGTAGCGTTGGTGTGGTGGAGATCAAAATTAAATAGGCCAGATAATGGACTAGTTGAGTAGAAGCAAGAATTGCCAAGAGCTGAGAGGGGAGGGTGGATTGAACGAGGACAACGGGGACGAGCAAAGACGACGCTTTATGTCTCTCTTATATATTAGTAATTGCGGTATTTGTCTCTAGTGTTATTTTAGACTGTTTGAAAATTCAAAAAATCAGTCCACTTCCCGAAAAGCACTCTCGGATGTTATCCTAGGTGAGAAAAAAGACAAAAGCGATGAACGACGAGAGAAGGGGGGGGGGGGGGGGGGGGGTTGGGACTTTTTATTCCTAAGTTGTAAATATAAAAACAAATATTATTACAAAACTCAAAGGAGGGCTAGTACAACTAATTATGTTGTGATAATTTACATTACAAGACAGAACCATTTAAAATAAGGGACACCAGCTCATTCGTTACTATAAAGATCGTTATACTATGTTTTTGATATCGACATTATCCATGACTGGGCGAGGGGCGTCATCTGTTCTCACGAGAGTTTCGGACTTTGGCTGATACTTTTTATGTATTTATCGGCTTGCAAAGAGGTCACAAACAATTAGACTTTGATTATTTATTGCTTTGCCTCACTATTTATAAAGGCAAAATAGAACTGAATAAATACTGAGATTCTAAGTTTCTAACCCACAACTCAAACGTTGTGTAACGCCGTCTTTATCGATTGAAAGCAATTGATAATCAAAGTATAATTGTGACCTATTTGCAAGCTTTTCGTAGCTTGTTATATATGGAAATGAGTTCATACTGGAATCTAGGCTCGCTTGAGTACGACAGAAAAAATAAGACGCGGTCCGGACCTGTCGTGGGATGAAGAAAAAAAACCGGCCGCGCCAACCAATCGGCAAGATTGCTTTGAGGGAAGCATTGTTTTCCGCCTGAACAATGGTGTCCAAGTGCCGTTCGCTATAACTTGAATTGCTTGCAATCAGACAATGGGGCGTTAAGCGGGCATGAAAACTAGTGTCCCTTTAGTTTAAGGACACTAATGACAACAATACCACATCATCCCGGACAGGGGCTTTTAGTTGGGATGGGAGGTTGAATTATTGTTGGTCAATGATTATAATGTGAGACAATCAAAGTGACACAGAGCCCATAGAGTATGAAAGCTTTTGAAATCACTATAATACATAAATTGTTATACCAAAATGTTTGATGTTTGTGGAAATAACGCAACGTCCAGTTTTTATAATTCATTCGTGATCAATATGTGCTATGGATTTGAAACTGCGGGAGGCCGCGTGACCCCGATTCGCACATTAAATGCATGTCTATAAAAAAAAACAATCTGGAATTGGATGATTGACCTTGTAAATCCTAGTTGGTGCCATTAAACTACATCCAGTAAGGAATAACTGTGATTTATAAATTGTGTCCACTACCTTTTAACTAAATCCCGCTGGTAATAACAGCAACAACACAAAAACAAAAACAAATATGGTCAATCTTACGAGTAGAGCAATAAAGGCTTCGATTCAAACAGCAATACCAAATTACTCTCTTGTTACATGTATAATTATAATAAGGGTGGGGGCTACATCCTGCAAGCTTTGCTTCAATAGTAGACCCTCCTGCATTTTTACACCCAATTACTTAAATATCTATATTTAAAAAATACATCATAGGTATTGAATCTCCTTCTTCTTCTTCCTACTATGCTTTTACTTTTCTTTTCTTTTCTACTTGTTTGCCTCCTCCTCATTCTGCTTTGCGTTGCATTTTTTTTATTCACCTTGCCATATTGGTAATGTACATGTATGTATTTTGTTAACTATAGGGCCCCGCTCACGAGCTTAGTTTCTAAAGGGGTCCTAAAACCATTTATTTTATGATGTAATTAAGTTAATATATGTCGATTAATGTACTATTACCAGTCTCTTTTTAGTAAAAGGTTATATATCATGTTTTGTGTGGTTTCGAATAAAAATGAACTTGAACTTGCCTTAAGTTATTATAACTTTTCTTACTGGTTTCTCTTTCCTACTCAATAGTGTTTTTATTTCTGTTCAACCGACGCTGTCTTGGATTTCGTTTTCTTATACATGTATGTAGCATTATTTTGTTTTTATATTTGTATTTTCACTTATTTGTCAAACATCATTCATTACCCCCTCTCTATTTTCTCTACGAAATGAGTTACTGCGATCCAACAAATTTTGTAAATGTAAAGACAAGCAGTTGTAACGCATAAACAATTTCAAATTATGTTCCTGTGTGTATATTCTTATCAATAGCTGTCGAAATATATTACATCACTATAATAACACTATTCAAATACTCTAAATCATGAATCTGAAGCCATTTCACGGCACCTCGTTATTCCCAGTTTCCAAATCAAATTTCATCATTATAGCGCCGTAAAAGTGTATACCATTATTCTATCACGTAATTAATTTCTCTGCATAAGTTTTCTTTCATGATTTTAATTTTGCTTCTTCGTTTCGCAATCGTTATTATAATACTCGTGTTTCACACCTTGAAATAACAACAATAATAACAACAAACCCAGGTGCATGGTAAAAACAGATCAAGATAATAAGTAAAAGAAATTTAGATTAACCAGTCATAAAAGAACAAGGTATTGCAGATAATGACCCTAAATGTTATGAAAAAACAGCAGAAGCTATTAACAAGCTGTTTATATCAATAACAAAAGACCTCAGACCCCTGGACACGAGCAGATTTATACATGTACCTGCATTCTTACCTTCACAATCAATATACCAGAGGTCCAGCAATATGAGGTTTTCAACATGCTCCAAAAGATAAAAAGTAACAAAGCAGGATTGAAAGAAGATCTTCCACCTCGTATTAAGTTCGTGAATTTGCATATGAATTAAGCCTGTAGCAGATATCTTAAATGCATCTTTTCATCAGGGCATAGCATGGCAGTGGAAAAGAAGTCAACTTATTCCAATCCCAAAACCTCAATCACCAACAACTGAACAACTACGCCCCATAGCGTTAACTATATAGTCGTATCTCAAAACTGGCCGAATCTTTTATAGCCAAGTGGCTTCTGGAAGACATATATAAGTACATTGACCCTCACCAATATGGCAATAGACCTGGTTTATCAACATCTCACTATCTTGTTAGACTATTGCATAACATTTTTGAAAATTGTGAGAGACCAAAATCTAGGCCTATGTCAACTCAGAAAAGGATATGTAAAATCATCCTAGGGAAAAGTTCTATAAATTATGAAGACGCCTTAAAACGATGCCAGCTTGAACGATTACAAATAAGGCGTGAAAAATTCCTGGATTCTTGATCGATAAATCGTTGGCATGTCATTACGAAATAAACACAAGTATAGTCAATATAAATGCAGAACCTCTCGTTTTAAACAAAGTGCAATACCAAATTGTATTGATCTTATTAATCATCGCTGATTGTTTTAAGTTTTTCTTTAAAAACCCAATCTTTTTTATTTGTATATTTGAGCAGTTGTCTTTTTAACCAGACCATTATTTTATCTGTCATGGTTTTGTACGATTATGTTGATATGTTTCATGAATAGATATTCTTTCCTATTTATATGTATCCTCAATACTTGTAAACATATACATTTCAGCTTTCACTGAGCTACAGCATGTGCATCCTACTCTATGTTTTTCGAAATAAAACCTTGAATTGAATTTAATTACCTTCAAACAAAATTCTGGACAATTATGAGCTTGGTTTTCATTTTTATTTAGGTCCAAAAATCCCCAAGATGTTAGGCCTGTATTTGGCGAAAGTTTCAAGGACGATTTCAAATGCTAAGAAAAAAGATAAAAACAAATATGGCCGCCCACCTCGGGTGCAAATGTAACAACGTAGGAACTAGTATAATTTTCCCCACACTTAACTGGAACTAAATGTAATGGCAATGTGTCAAGCATTTGTCATGGTTTTTATTAAAATTATCTTATTGGGGTTCTCTAAAATGATGTTTAATTGTTGAAAATCTGTCCAGATCGTCACCTTTAATAATCAAAGAACAATATATATATTTCTGAGGTATATGATTTGTTGGTACAATGTATATGATTACAATTGCCCCATGGGTGTGGCAAATATAACACTTGACTTCCAGTTATGAAACGATAATCGCTTCAAAATAATAAAAAATCATTTCAAGATATCAACCTTTAAGTAAGTATTTAACTACAATACAATAAAGTTGATATGTCAGAATTATAAAAAATATTTACAATTGTCACATGGCTACAGGGAACAGTAGCAAACCGTGAATAAATATATAGTTAGTGAATTGCCAACTGTCTTTGTGTCAAGTTTAGCTAGCGGTACCGTGCCCCCCCCCCCCCTTGAACTTGTTTCAATTACCCCTAAAATGCCCCTGGTTACAAAGAAAGAGTGCCACTTTAACTTTGTAAAAAGTGCCCTATCCCCTTTTATGTCATGATCAGTGTTATTTTGGATTTCCTCATTTTCGTACATTAACTTTTACAACATTGCATTCAGCTACATGTATGAAGAACTACGCCGGGTCAAGGCTTAATAGCACACTTCCTGTCACATACAAACGAAGCTTAATCTGAATGTGGCCTGATATTGATCCTCGCCGGGGACAAAGAGTAGATCCTTACATAACACCTATTGTTCAGGGATGATCCTACATGTATGTTGAAACCGGGGACAAAAGTAACACGTTGCAAAGCTAGGTATAACGGAGGCTCCATGCATCCCTATATTAGGAACACGCTCTACACAGACCATACATATTTCGTTGCCCCACATCTGTCCTAAGGGTATTTAGGCAGGTCCATGGGCAGGTCAATACATCGAGGAACTTTTTACAGCCAAAACATCGGAAGTAAAATCTTGAATTACCTTTAAGAAAAAATCTAGACCAATAAGAGCTTGATTTTCATTTTGTATTTAGGTCCAAAAAAACCCAAGATGTTAGGCCTGTATTTGGCGAAAGTTTCATGGAGGAATTCTAATGCTAAGAAGAAAAAAAATATAAACAAAAATGGCCGCCCTCCTCGGGGGCAAATGTAACAACGTAAGAACTAGTATAATTTTCCCCACTTAACTAGGAAAAAAGATAGGCAATGAGTCAAGCCTTTTTCATAGTTTTTATTAAAAATATTCTATTGGGTTCTATAATATTGTTGAAAATCTGTCCAGCTATCGTCACCTTTAATAAACAAAGAGCAATATACATGTATATATGTATTTCTGAGGGATATGACTTGTTGATGCAATTGTGTGTGATTACAATTGCCCCATGGGTGTGTTTTAATTGCCCCGTGTCAGTGGCGTACGCAGGATTTTTTTCAAGGGGGGGGGGGGGTTAACATTTTGAAATCTGGCCAAAAAAATTCGCAACGAGCCGCTGAATAAGCGGGGGGGGGGGGGGGGGGGAGGGGGGGGGGGTGGGAGGTAAGAGGACATTTTTTTTTTTTTGGTCCCGAAATTTGAAAATTTGACCGATCGACATTTCGTTTCGTTGGGGGTCATATTGTTTAGGTCATCCTTTTTAGGTCATCATTAGGTGATTGAGAGAGTAAAGAGAGATTGGGAGGGTAAAAAATATATATATATAGAGAGAGAGAGAAAGAGAGTGGGGGGGGGGAGAAAAGTGAGATATGTACAGTATATTAAAAAAAGAGTAAAATAGAGTGTTTGTGTGGACATACAAAGAAAATATTATAATTATAATTATGATGATAATACCACTAATAAGAAGTAGGAAAATAGTAACAATAACAATAATGACAATGATACTATAACGCAATGGTGAAGAAAAAATACTATAATAAGCCCTCAAACAGCTTCCTGAAAAACAGTCAACTACAATGACAAATTATTAACAGAGTAGAGAGATAAAGATAAATAGATTTTCTCTCTACTTGGATTAAATCCCCATCGCTTTATCAATTTTTTTCTTCCTATTTAGATATCTCTCTCTATCTCTCTCTCACACTCTCTCTCTCTCGCTCTCACTTTCATCCACTGCCCTTTTATCTTACTCCCTCTTGCTGTCATTATGTTTCACTCTCACCTTATTTTGTTTACCTTTCCTCTCATTTTCACAGCCTTTCTACTTCTCATGTCTATTTTTTCACTTTGTTTCGCCCTTCTATATTTCTATAACTCTATTTCATTATCTCTTTTTTTCGGACACCTTTTTTTGCTTTCTGGCGTCCCCTCCCTATTTTTCTCTTGCATAGTTTTTCTCCTTCTTATCTTTATCATGCCCTTTCAAGCCTCGTTTCCCTTTAAAATATTCCCTTCTCCTCGTAGCCGTCTTTTTTCCTTAACTATTTCATCTATCATGTCTTCCTCTTTCTGACGTTTCACTACCTAGTCTCACGGATCAGTATACGATACGGGTTACTAGAAAGTGATGAGGTTTATACACGAATATAAAGTACAGTAATTACCTGATGAATACTGAGATAAGTGGTGTAGAAAGCAATCGATGTAAACAAGACACAATTAAACAATTGTTGCAGCTGGTCGAATCATCCTACCAATGCCCTTATAACCATTATAACTATTTACACGATTACACGGTTACACGTTTGTTGCATCTGGTCGAATCATTTCACCAATGCACTTAGCTATTTACACGATTACACGATTCAGAGCGACATTCTTCAATCGTGTAAATTTACACGATTACACAGTTACACGATTGTTACATCTGGTCGAATCATCCCACCAACGCACTTAATTATTTACACGATTACACGATTCAGAGCGACATTTTCAAGCGTGTAAATCTACACGATTACACAGTTACACGATTCAGGTGAATCGTGTAAACCGTGTAATCCGAAAAATATATCGTGTAATCGTGTTGCGGAGATTTTCGGCGTGTACTGTATATGAGTGAGGGCTTGCTCACTGATAGAACAGAAGCAGTGAGCGAGCAAGGCCAGTGTACAGTGATACATTTAATCAAAACATTTACAAGTGATGAATGTCATGAATGTCATCACATGTACGTAACAAAAGACATTCACAACGCTATACAACATACACAACACTATACAATATACAACCAAGGAGTTTTGGTAACTCCTTGATACAACATACCATAACCCTAGCTAACCTTTATACTGTATTACTGGCCTTGTTATTATCTATTTATGCCAGCCTTTTTTCGCTGGTATAAATGGTAATGCTAGTGGGCTGCGTTTTCGACCTGAAAGCAATTTATGCTAATTAGATTTGAGGCAATTTTCAAACAAGTGCACAGTGTATAGGAGTGCAATGCATGTTATGACTGAGTGATTTCAAGTACGGTGTTTGGTGATGAGAGCGCAGAAAGGCTGCTGAACGGAGAGCTCCATCACCGACGGCCAGTTTAAAAGGATGATACCGATCATGTTATAGCTAGCTCAACACCAAGTGACGTCCTTCTCTACAGGCAAAAAGTCTTGCGATAAAAGCATAATCCAGAAATTCCAATAATTTACATCAATAAAGTACAGAATATAAAATCTGGAGTCATATATATAAAGTCACAGTCACATTAAATTGTTGTCTCATCGGCCCGAATTCACAAAGGAGGTTTGTCGACAAACCTTGGTTTTCGTATGTCATATGACGCGTTTTACACGTTTTTTACAAACCTGGTTTGTAAAGAACGAAAGGAGGTTTGGCGAAACAAAAGGAGGTTTGAGCTCAAACCTTGCTTTGTGAATTCGGGCCAATATGTTTTAAGGATCAGATTTTTAAAGAGCTAAATTAATAATGAACTGCAACAACAACAAACAAAAATTTAATTACTGCACTGTTTTTATAGAATCTAAAATGTGAACCTCTCAATGTGTTAGACAATTTAAGGATTATAAAATCTTACTTTCCTTTTTAAAATTCTTAGCATCAAATGCAATATGGTCATGCAACAAAAGTGGATGCAATCTGTGCATCTGGTATATTTTTAAGGCTCTGAATCAAGTTATTGAACAAAAACCATAAAATGTGGAATGATTGTCGTGAAAGAGTTCACTCATTAAAGTCATCTCTGTCTTTGGTTTAGAGAGTGCATCAGATAGCGTTCTTCCACAACTCATCTGTGAGCTGGTGTCTCTCTGTGGCAGTAACCATAGCAACCAAGATGGACAAGCTTCCGCATTGCAGAAAGCAGCAGGTAAGCATGATGTTACTAGACTCAAGATACATTTTTTTGCAATTGACATTGACTGATGCAAATTCGGTCCAAGATAAAACAGTTTCTAGCTGTTTATGATTTCATGAAATTGCATGTGGACTAAAATATACTTGCTCACAACGTAATGGAATTTAGACAAACAACAATTTTGCTGAAACCATGTACAATAGAAACTCACTAAGAAGCAAACATGCAGTTATCCACATGTGCCAGTAGTAATTAACCTATAGAAATCATATATATTTTTAGAGTCCATGTACAAATCAAATAAATGTACATGTAGGAGTCTTCTCAGTGTTATCCTTTTTTTTATCACGAATTGCAAGAGAAGTCCTACTAGAATATGCTTTTGATAATTAACCAGAATCCTTATCCAGAAGTTTTTTGGTCATTCTAGGACTAAACATTCTCTGGTGTGGTACAGTAATAATTTCCAAAGCTCTTTGGAAGCGCATAGAGACTAAGTATTATGCGCTGTTCAAAAACGGACTATTATTATTCATTGTAACAGGCCAATGCCTTGGTGAGATCGGATCACCTGATCTGTCAGTCATCGCTCTAAAGAAATGGGGAGGAGGAGAGCAAGGTGCCAGCTACTCTACGGCTGTTAAGAGATTTAGTGATAACAATGACCGCATCAGCTGCAGGAATTCAGTTATCCTTCATCTACTCAAAGAATACCTCACAGATCCATGGTGAGATGTAATCTATGTTCAGATTTACGTTGTATCTACAGTCAAACCTGCTTTAGTGACAATCTGTCTACAAAGACCGCTTGTCTACAAAGACAACATTTTTTGTTTCCCTTGAAATTGGTTTCTCATTGAAACATGTACCAAAGGAACCTGTCTACAAAGACCACTTTTGTGTTTCCCTTGGGCGGTTGCTATAAGACAGGTTTGACTGTACTTATCTTTAGTTGTCTGCAAGAAGGTTGTTACTGTCATTGACAATACATTGCTCTTACAACTTCTTGTGAGCATCCAACATTATTTTCACTTTAATTTTGTTCCTGTTTTCTGAAGGATGTACTGGTATTGATTATAAACATCACCTACTAATGCAAAGTCCATGTGTGTGTAGTTAGGTTTGATGGGGTATGATTATTTATGTTTTGGGATAGACCCTTTTTGCAACTGACTCAGTTTGGGTCCAGCAGAGTCTGTTTGTAGGTGAAGACAGAGAGCTGACCACTAGACCAACTCTGATATCCTGTATGTAAGTTTAGTTTCTCACCAGATATTTTGATAGAATAAAGTACCAGTTGGAGAAATATAGGGAAAATAGTCACGACTGAGAGCTGGATTATTTGTCCCATCTTATCCTTCATTCTAAAAAATCAAGCACAAGAGCAATCTTTTTTATTCTACCCTTAACCCAAACAAATTTCCTGACATATTTGTATAAATGTATCATTTTGTGGCAGTGTTGATGTAGTAGCAGCTTCTGCTAAGTGCTTGAAGATGGTACTAGGTACAAGGAGTGGACAGACCTTCTATGAGCAGTACAATGCACAGAACATTGACACTCTACTGGCCTATCTATATCCCTTCAAAACATCCAAGAATAAGGTACATGTAGTTCGGCATCTTCATGCTTTGTTCTGTAGAATCACGTTTGTGGCAAAAGTGAAATACTGTTTATTGAGAAAATTTCCTCGATATGAAACTGGTTGTACAATATCCATTGAAAAGTTGCTTCTCTGTTGCAGGTTAATTTATTGGTTACAGGTAAAGAAAATGCCATATCTAGAACTGGCCAGTAGTGGAAATTGGTAACATTTATCCATAGGAAAAGTATAATGTAGTATCTTCCTTAGAAAGCATACTGTCTACAGTGGTCACTTTAACTTTTTCCTTTTGGCAAACTTTAGAGGCAATTTTATATTTATTTCACATTTTATCTGTTCTGTAAACATCTCATCAGATCATCAAACTGCCTGTCATTGACAGCAGTGATGAAGCCTTCATGAGGCATGTTGGTGAGGAGTCGCTATGGCAACCGGTGAGAGGAAGTCATGAGGATTGGTTGAAGGACCTGACATTGGCTTTGATCAAGAGTGGTGGGGTGAGAGATGAGATCCTCAGACTGCTAGAACCTATCTGCTTGGCCAAGGTGAGTTGGAGGCTGTGGTGGAAGGGCAAACGTGTCCTGAGACAAAGGTCCGCTGGGCAACAATGTCTACAACAATAAGCTGCAAAATTGTTACAAGTACGACATGGACAACTATCATACAGACTATTACCCCTCTCCCCGTTGTACCAATGACACATACCTGTACATTAGATAATCAGACAAAACTCTGACTGCAGGACAACTATGTCCCGGGTAGGAGAATTAGATGTTAGAGCAGTTACATGTACATATCCAACAAAAACCTAAATCTATTTATTCAATACAGATATCATAAACTGATGAGGTAGGGCACTACCAAGAGTAGCTGTACAAACATTCCTTTTCTTCTCTCTTGATAATGAAAAATATGTTAGTACAGTTCTTGTGTGATGTTTAGAAAGATCTAAATGTAATTAATATTGTAAATATTTATGTCAAATCAGAGAAATTATGTTGACTTACAATGTAATATCATTCATTTTGCTTCACCGCCTGCTTTGCTGATGATCACAGGAAAAATACATTTTGAATGTGATTGTTGTGAACATGAAGTTTCATCTTGCATAAGAGAAAGGAAACAATAAACCTTTAGAGGTGCCATTCTTCGTCTTCCCCCTCAGGTTGAGTTCGCTGAGTGGGTATTCCCCTACCTTATCCACGACATCCTTACAGCTGATAACATAGTCTACAGACAGATCCTCTCTGAGCAGATCAAAGGAGTGTTCAGTGCATTCACAGAGTCGGTCAGCAACAGCCGTGCTCCTACCCCTATGCCTGGGTCACTAGGTGAGTATTCATACTGAGAGAAGGACAGTGCTCTGACTTGCAATATTTGCTCTGGGATTTATTTCATTAAAAATGTAGGGATAGGGTTTGATTGCTTTTAAATCCTATCTGCTCTAGTTTGGCCAGAAGGGATTAGGCTTCCCTGCATGGACACTGACAGGTGGTTATCACATCCAATCAGCTCTCAAATAACATAAGAAAAAGGGGACCAACGGGCAACGCTTAGGCATTGTTGGCTATATAGAGGGCGCATGTAGCTACAAGTAGTGCAGTCCTGCTTTAAGCTTTATTTATAATTAGGGTTAGGTTCAGGGTTAGGGGAAATGTCGAGTACTGGACTAAAATGGGAGCATACAATAATGCTGGGTTGGTGATATGATTGCAGGGAGAGCAGTATGAATACTGATTAGGCTGCCCTGGGTAAACAAGACATATTATCATCATTATTGTTATTGTCATTACAAATGTTGCTGAAGAATGTTTTTTACGATCATATTGTGAGGAATTAAAGAAAAGGGAGTTCTTGAATTATAATGCATTCTTGATAGTATTACCTCATTGAGTGATTCTAATACCAGGCTTATTAGGTCAGTGTTGATTCTTTGTGTGTTTACTTCACCTGTTTCAAAGGAAGCAACTGCTAGCATAGGATTGTATATCAGAAATCTGGGCCATGTCATATAAAAAAAAATATACTGAATCGATCATAAATGTCTAGTCAATGGCAAGTCAATAGACAAGCCAATGGACAATCCAATCAATTGAAGTCTCCATAAACTAAGCGCCTCAGGTTCATTGATAGAAGTCCTGTGCTTGAGACATGGTAATCAAGGATGATTCCTTACTGCAGGGTAGTAGTGCACTTTGAATCCCAGAATCAAATTGCTACAAGAATATTGCTTCTTCCTGAAGCATCTCATTTCTTGTAGGCATAAATATTAAAATATCTTCTGAAAGTAATAAATAAATCATGGGCCAGGCATATTTATGTTCTATACTGCTCTCTTTTAGAAATTCCTCTCCCCGCACTGATTTTTGCGTCTATGTTCATGTATTTGTTGAAACCATTTTACAGAACCATTCTTGATTTATTTTGGACTGTAGACCAGAGAAACCAAGGTCTAGGTCAAAGGTCAATCAAGACTCTGCTTGACACAATCCACTACCTAAGAACACAAGAGAGATCCAGTAGGTTAGTATGAGGCAGAGGCGAGCTGACATTTCTTTTAAATTAAAAAGAAAAGAGCTAAATTGTGATTGAATTAATTTTGAAGAGGTAATACAGATTACTCATTTTCCAGTAGAATTAGGATATATCAACACTGCGATTTTGTACAATCCGATACAAGGTTTGTCTACAAGATATACTAACCTTTAAGAGAATGCTATATATTCTTGTTTGATTTTCATTCCTGTCTTTTATAAAGCTATCAGTTGTTTAGGTTTGTAAACTGTCATGTAGTACAATGTATATATATTGATACTTGTGGCTTTTTAAAAACAATTTCCTCAGGCTTTTGTTTATGTTGTTCATATGCAGTTTAGATGTACAGAATCGTATTTTCATCGATAACCCTTATTGAAATTCATTTATAATTGTATTTAAGGACATCTCACTTCACTCCAGAATCATATTTTCATTGATAACCCTTAATATTTAAATTCAATCATAATTGTATTTCAGGACATCTCGCTTCACTCCATGGGACAACAACTTCTGGTTGGAAGTGGACTACCTTCAGATGGCTAAGGCAGCTCAGATGTGTGAGGCTCACTTCACCTGCTTGCTCTACTCTGAAATATGGTGCAATGAACAAAGGTACGCTCTAGTCACCTTGTGGTGCAATTTAGTGGAGGTATACTTGGTTTAAAGAGGGGTTACATGTACATTGTATGGTTCTGTTAGGTCAGTTTGATGATGCAGCAAAAATAGGATGACAAATTTTGGTTGGTTCCAGACTAAGGCTGCTCAGTTTAGTCTAATCTGAAATATGGTGCAATGGGCAAAGGTATGATTCTCCTTGAGGCTATTCAAACATGGGGGTAAACTGCTTGAAAAAAAAGAAAAAAAAAGAAAGAAAAATTGTTTAATGGAATGACCAGATTGTGCTTCACTTGTTTGTATTTTAAAATACATACCTCAGTGAGCTTGGGAACATCCATACGGCCCATTGATGCATGCAGCTGATATTTTTTTACTCCACCTAAATAAATATTGTTTTGACAGTCATTTACACCGTTTTAATGAAGATTTGCCACAATGATTTTAGGAGGCGGAAGTAGTTTTCATGACTTGTTCCACTCAGGAATGAAGTTAGTGAATTGCTATCAATCTTGTTTGTTTGTTTTTATCTATAATCTCTGATTATAGTGGTAGGATGATGACCAAACAAAGCAAGATAATTTGAGATAGTCAAACACGGCTGGCAGTTGTTAGCCAAATTTCACTGTAACGATTGTATAGCAATTCTTGATGGAGGTTAATAAATATATGCAATTGAGAAAATTGATGCAGAATCATTGTGTAATCGACTTTTACATTTTAAAAGATGGAGAATTTACTTTTAATTTGTCTCCCATACTTTTAACTGCTGTATACACCTATTGCTACTTTGTCTAATCTTGTTAACATTTTTGTATGTTCCTTTTTGTAAATTTGATAAATTTATCAATCAAGATAAGCAAAAATATATGGCAGGCATTGATAAGTTATTTCTGCATGCTCTCTAAAGGATGTATCACTATTGTGTGCTGCATTGAGAAGACTCTTCAAGTAGTTCTAAATCTATCTATATCCCTTGTTTATCCGCAGGATGACCAATCCACCCGCACGGAACGGAGGAGCCATAGAAACCTTCAGTCAGGATTCCCAGGACTCCGCCTCCCTCGCATCCATCTCCATGGTAACGGGTATCAACCTCCAGACTCTTCTGATGGAGGCGTTCGGGAGCATAGGAGAACCTGATAGCGTGTATGGGTGTGGTGCTGGCAGGCTGGTAGATACAAATGCAAGGTGGGATATTAGTATAGTAGGGATGCTGAGGTTTATAAGATGATGACGTGGATCCTAATCAAATAATGGGTTGAAAGCGTACATGTGACCAGGCATTTATTTTGCCTAACACGTAATCGCGCATAATTTGGATAATGACCGGTCATTATCAAATGGTAATGACCGGTCATTATCAAAATCATCTTAGAAAACATTATTTTATAAAACAATGGATACGTCACAGGACTGTGGATCAAATGGTTAGTGGTTCGAGTCCGTCGTGGCACTATTGTCCTTGGGAAGAGAAGGCTTTGTAGTCCCACAGCAGGACTCGGAACTGTGAACCGTGTTATCTACAGTCCAGTGACGTATCTGCTTGATTACAACAACTCTACCTTGCAATTGCCTTGAGCGCCATCTGGGATGAATGTAGCTATTATCATTATTTTTATTGACAGTTTGCCATAGCAAAAGAATAACATAGTTGGACCATTTAGTGATTCCAGTCTGAGAGTACTCTTTGGGAGTTACTCATACCTAAACCTTTAAAAACATAACATTGGGAGACGAGCAAGATAAGGGTCATTTAATATTATTAATGTTCCTACTACTGTTGATCAGACTTGTATAATGCCTAGGACATGAAAGTTAGAATTCAAGATTGATTCTCATTCCTTGTAATTGAAGGCAAAAGTGCTATGAATTTTCCATACAAACTCAGTCATGGAAAAGCACTTTGTTCAACCACAAATTTTCTTGATTTATCAGTATGTTTTATTTATAGAGTTTGCTTACGGTTGCACCATGTGAGAGAGGGAGAGGATTGGGGTTTCCTGAAAAGGACTGTCTGTAATCTTTCTTGAGCTTATAGTTCTAAAGAGAACTATAGCGCTGGTTGGTCATATGGTGCAACTGTAAATCATCATCACCATGCAAGGCGATACTTAAAGGCAGCATTTATTTTATTTGTCTTTGATTCATGATACAGGATCCATACATATGAGCATGAGGGCGAGTGGGGGAAGGCTTTAGCAGCATATGATCTTCAGATGCAGTCATCAAGCTCAGAGGCCACTCAGCTTGGTCTTTTAAAGGTATATTCTATTTCTGAGAAATATGAAAATCTTACTTTTCTTTACGAAGAAAGAAACTTTTTTCTTGCATTGTGATATGAACCTACCGGTACCTATCTTTACATAAAAAAGAGGTTTTCACAGATTAACACACTGTTTACTGTGATCAAGTAACCTATAGCCCTGATTAATGGACTGTGTATTTGTTCTTTCGGTGCCATTACCAATGACATATACTTGTTTGTACTTCTTCTACAAATTTTGGATGAAACCACCAGCTTGGGACATGTTATTCATTAAGGGTAATGGTTTTGATTAACCATGCATATGCAGGGAGATGAAGCTTCTATACTTTTCTGAATTTCCTAACTTTTAATATTTACAGGCGATGCAGAATTTTGGTCTATCTGGGATCCTGCAGACCTATCTAGCTGGACAGAAGGCCCAGGGCCAGCAGTGTGAGGGAGACCAGGCTCTACTTGAATATCAGTATGAAGCAGCTTGGAGGAACGGATTATGGGACCTAGATCTAGAAGAAAGGTATACATGACCATTAGTTGTAGACTATCAAGACCAGGACTAGTATGACACACCCAGAGCCAACAGTGGGAGGGAGACCAGGTTCTACTTGAATATTAATATGATGCGGCATGGAGGAATGGGCTTTGGGACCTAAATCTAGAAAAAAGGTATATACATGTATGACCTTTAGTCATAGATTATCTAGACCAGGACTAGTATGACCCACCCTTAGCCAACATTGTGAGGAAGGCCAGGGTCTACTTGAATATTGATATGAAGCGGCATGGAGGAATAGGATTTGGGACCTGGATCTAGAAGAACAATAAGTGTGTAACATTGGTATAGGAAGACCACTGGACAGAACCTTAGACCAGGACTAAGACAGGTTTGGAATTTTGTTTGGAGGGAAGACCACATAAGGGAGGACTCCCAAATTGTTTGGTCAATACTATCACCTAGTCCATAGATAAAATCCACTACTAAGGTATTACTAAGGTAACATAGTATTACCCTGAATATCTGAACTGATGCATATGATAAAATTGAGGGATTCCTATAAAGACTTAAGCTTTAGTCATGTCCAATAACTTGCCCCATACATGTAATTCATATCATCCTAACATTTCATATTTATACCACAGCTCTGTAGAGGGTTCATTGGGTTACCATGAGAACGTCTTCCGAGCGCTGTGCAGTCTGAAGACCAGAGATCAGTCCTCATACCAGGTAGCCGTGGAGAGAGCAACGGCAGGACTGACCCACCTCCTGGCTCACGTGAGCCTGGAGAGCGTGCAGAGGATCTACCCTCTGGTAACAAGTCTGAGGGGGCTACAGGAGATCAGTAACGTTGCCCCCTTCATACTCAGGTTAGATGGGAATGTTGTTTAAACCAAATTTCTGAAGGAAGTTTGCTAAAGATTTGTTGGGGAAAAAATGAGCTTAGAGCTATTATATCCAGGGGTAAAAAAAGTCAAAGATAAATAGAAATCATTTTGTGGTGAGAAGTAATTCATGAACAAGATAAAGAGTGAGGGGATTTAAGTAATTGATATTAATAGGATCAGTGTATATAGCACAGCTACTACAGTGAAAGCTGTCTATAAAGAACACCCAAGAGAGACAAGAAAAGTGGTCTTTATAGGCAGGTGGTCTTCATGTACAGGTTCCTTTAGTACATGCTTCAATGAGAAACCATTTTCAAGGGAAACACAAAATGTGGTCTCTGTAGACAGATGGTCTTTCTATACAGGTGGTCACTAAAACAGGTTTGACTGGATATACATGTTAATAAATGAATTGAATTGAAATCTATTTTCTATGCTGTAGTGAAGAGTATCAGCATATGATATGATCCATTAGCTTGTCCTAAACATTTACTGAAAGAATTACAAAGTAAATATAATATTTCCTATGGTATATCTTCCCCACCAATGCTCATTATCAGCTCTTCAAAAATGTGATTCCTCAACTGAAAACTGGGCTTAACCTGCTTTAGTGACCACCTGTCTAGAAAGACCACCTGTCTACAAAGGCCACATTTGTTGTATCCCTTGAAAATGGTTTCTCATTGAATCATGTACTAAGTGAACCTGTCTACAAAGACCCCCTTTTTGTGTTTCCCTTGGGGGGTCGCTATGGACAGGTTTGACTGTGATGTGATACTTCATTAAATGCAGACACAGGACAGACAGTCAACCAATCTTTGACGCATGGACATCACAGCTCCCCCTCATGAACAACAGCTTTGAGTTCAGTGAACCCACCCTGGCCCTCAGATCCATCCTCTCTCGGCTAGTGCCTGATGGGATGGATGGAGATCAGCGTAGAATGTTGCATGATGGGATTGCAAGCCACCTCAAGACCCAGATTCAATGGGCTAGAGACGCTGAAAGGTTTCAGGTGAAGATAATCAAATTGGTATCAGCTTTTATAGATCAAGGGTTTAAGGTGCGGTTTGACGCTTTGTGGTTTCCAAGGTTTTACCTTGCATTACTGAATAAACCATTTAACATGTGGTATGATGGGGCACAAAGTCATACCAAAGCTAACAGAATTGGATACTCAAATTTGAAATATTTTGTTAATTTCTGTGCCTTTAGATATGCTGTGGTAATGGATAAATTACACCATGCAAATGCTGTGGATTATCACCATTGTCTTAACCCTTACTGTACTGGGGGGGGGGCCTGGGAGGCCCCCCCCTCGACATTTTCGAAGATTGCGCCGCAACCGCTTGGAATTTTGAATTGTCGTTTCACGACTTTTTTCCCTCAAGTCTTACGCACATTTTGATACCATTTCCGTCGAAATCGGATATACCTGTAAGGCGTTACATAACAATTAGTATGCGCATGTCATAAAAAAAACAAAAAAAAAATAAAAATCGCATCAAAATTTGCATAAATTATCATCATTAATTACATTAAAATGATTATTTTGTGTTAGAAAAGAAGTTTCATATGAATAATGAGTTTCAACATTCAAAAAGTGGAGTTTGACACTTTTTCTGTAAAATGCATAAAATTAGCGTATTTTACATAATTAATTATGCTAACGACAAAAATTATACCATCTTGTTCCTTATGTAAATATCTACAAACATGCAAATTTTCGTGTTCATCGGACAATCGACGGCCGAGATCATAGGGGGGGGGCCTCCCAGGCCCCCCCCCAGTCAGAGGGTGCTCAAAATAGCCCAGTACAGTAAGGGTTAACAGGAAATGTATATGTTTTCTACTTCCTTAGCCAAACAATTTAGAATACATTAACTTTTGTATTGGAGAATTGACCAGTGAAGTATTTGCATGATTGCTACATTTGTTCTACACTGAAAGGAAAAAATATGCATGCTTTAAAAAAAAAAGAATCAAAGATCAGAAATGATGTGATCAGTAATCTTTTTACTGTTAAATTTGTTACGTTATGTGCTTTTTCTGTATTCAGGTCGCTGAGAGAGCTCTAGTTCATCTGAAAGAATTGGAGCAGAAACAGGACCAAAACATTGCACTAGAGGGGTGTTCAAGTTCACTAGAGGAGGCGCAGCTCTTCTGGGCTAAAAATGAGAGGACCACAGCATTACATCTCATGAAAGCTCTCATTGATAAGTTATCTAAGGTGAGTTTAACGACTGGAAGAAGGTGTACAGAAAATGGATTTGTTTAAATGAATAATATTTTACCACAACAAAAGACCTCAAAATGACCTCATTTTTTTGCATTTAAATGTACACAGTCCCAGGATTCCAGTCACTACAAGATCTATGCCACAACGCTCAGTATCCATGGCAACTGGCTTGCTGAAACCCGGTCACAGAGCCCCAATGTCATCATGGAGGACTACTTGGAAAAGGTCAGTCTTTTCATAAAGTGGTTTGTGTACCCCGCTGAAGGGTGCAATTACGTGTTTTGTGGAATTTATAATCTCTGTACAATTTTGACCGCCTATAATTGAATCAAATTAAATGTTAGGGAAGATTTCTTTTTGCAACAGCCACCCAAATTGAAAAAAAAAAATGGGTACAGCTTAGAATGATATATCTAATAATAATATGATATATAAAATAGGGTTAGGGTTAGATTTGTGGCTTTCGCAAAGGGAAATCTTTCCAAATGTTATCAAATTCAAATACTTTTCATGGAATTTGATGTTGATTATTTGCAGGCATTCACCATCTTTCATGAGAAACAGGATATGAGTGCTGAAGCAGTCAATGCCTACCACTCCCTCGCCAGGTTTGCAGATGCTCAATACCAACGCCTTGTGGAATACATGAAGTCTAAAGACTACGAGGATAAAAGGAAGCTCATGAAAACTTCCCTGGAAAACATTGAGAAGCTGAGGAGCATTGGCATCGGCAGCTCAGATAGGTAAAATCAAAATTTAATTTTTAATTTTTAATTTAAAAAAATCTTTAAAAACTGTTATTAATCAAGTAATTGGATACATTGTGCGCCTGCAGATATACCCCATGAGGGTTATACAACATTTGTTTTTGCAACATTTGCTCTGGGCTTTATTTTGTCAAAGATGATACTGGTTGTGATGGTGGTTATAGGTTACATTTTGATTGAGGGTAGAGGTTAGCTAGTATGCCATATCCAGGATTGAATTTGAGGAATTCAGTTTATGTTAGAAATTGACCGCTGAGCAATTTTCACCATAGCATGTGATGTTCTATCGTATCTGCGCTTCCAAGTATTGAATTGCACAGGCGTAATAGCAGGATTCCCATGGTCATGGAAAAATCTAGAAATTCATGGAAAAAATAAATTCTTCTGGAAAGTCATGGAAATTTATGATGGGTATGGGCCATGAGATGCTATGGCAGCCTTCCAGTTTGAACTGACAATGGGCATGGTATTTGTGTGCCACTTGGATGCTGCAACCCATACCAAAATTGTACTTATCTGATCATGGAAAAAGACTAATATGAGTTGTGGATAGGCATTGTGGCGTGTGCCTGTAATCCAGCTAACAGTGGAAGTTACAAACTGATTCAGCCGAGGACGCAGGTTCGAAACTGAGTCACGTCTTTTGGATGGTGACGTTTAAAGGTCGGTCCCCAGACGTAAATAATCATATCTGATTGATAAACGTCTGTAAAAATCCCAATACACACACACACACATAGTCATGGAATTTGGTTCTCAAATTTCTGTGGGAACCCTATTATAGAGTTGTAAAATAAACATACAACCAAATTTGATTTTTGTTATCGGTGCATCTACAAGTATCAGAAGTGTCAAATTTCTGTTTGTCTGTATGTGATAGGTTTTACCGAATCCAGGCTAAGCAGTTGGCCATAGACAAGAAGGAGGTGGAGTCCCTGAGGGAAGATCGTCAAACCTTCCTAGCACGTGCCATGGAATGCTACCTGCACTGCCTAGAGGCCTCCGACCAGTCCCAGGACACCCGCGTCTTCCGTCTCTGCTCCCTTTGGTTCGAGAACGGCACGGACGTCCAGATCAGCCTCCTGCTGGAAGACACCATCGGGAAGATTGAGAGCAGGAAGTTTCTGCCCATGATGTACCAGCTAGCTGCTAGGATGACCACCAAGGTCCAAGGCAAGAACCCTTTGCTCTCAGTCACAATCCTTGTTAGTTCCTCCCTCAATATCAACAAATTACGATGGTGCGAGATCCTTTGAACTGGCAGCTACAGAGTTATGGAATAAATTACCTAGTAATCTTAAGCAGGTTGATACAATAGAAAATTTCAAGAGACTCTTAAAGACACATTTGTTCGTTTGTTACATTAGTACAATGTTATGACAAAGCAATTATTCTTTCTTTTCTCTTACCTCATGTCTGCTATTATCCTTTCTTTCTTTTTTTCTGAGCACATTATCCTTTTTTTTTTTTTTTCTGATCGCATATAATAATGGATTATTATTATTATTATTATTATTTAGGCAAGGAGCAGTTCTACACCATCCTGAATGGTCTGATAGAGAGGGTGGCAGCGGATCATCCTCACCATGCTCTGCCTGTCATCCTGGCTCTCGCCAATGCTAACCTGGACACTGTCATCAACTCCAAGAAGACTAAGCTGGGTCGGAGTAGCGGTGGAGACCTCTCTCAAACAGACAAGGTGAGATTCTTAGTCCAGCTTCCATGATTATCTAAAGGATATAAAACCAGGAAGACATTAAGTGCTTTATATACAGTGCCTTTCCAGTTACACGTCACAGTGATCAAAGTGCTTTGATACAAGTCAGTTAAAGCCGAGCAACCGAATACGTAGCGCTCAGGCATATCAGGTACCCACTCAGACTTGACGAGGATGTGGAGTTGTGCTTTGGATGTCATGCCAAAGGACATTAATGCTGGGCAGGGATTTAAATCTTCAACCTTTTGATTGAAAGTCAAGTTAATGAACTGATAACATGACACTTCGATGACACAATGATATCCTTAGGATATGGTAAACAATTTTCTTATAATAATGATATGATATTCCGCTTATATAGCGCTTAATACAATGTCTCTAATAAAGCGCTTTACAGATATACTATTACCCCGGTCATTGGATTCAGTGCTTGCCCGCACACTGTGTGCACAATCTCCACTCCCTGGGGAGCATTCCAGCCCGGCGTTACTTAAGTTGATGCTCAAAAACTGTTTGACCAACAATGACGGTCACATCCTACTGGGTACCCATTTAACACCTGGGTGGAGAGTAGCAAGTGTAGGTTAATATCTCATGGTGTCTTTGTGTGTATTCTTAAAACCAGGATCGCATGCAAGCAGCTGTAGGCATGAGAGACAGACTAATGGCCAAGACACCTTGCTGTGACATCATACCTGCAATGAATAAGCTCTCAGAAGCATACATCAAGATGGCCTATTGGGACATGTCATCAAAGAAATCAGAAACAAGTAAGTTCACTTCTTAGGAGGGACAATAAAAGGCATTAGTTCAGTGGGTGGTTCCAGTTCTGAAACCAAGTCAGTGCTCTTATGCCCTTAGCAGAGACATACATTTCTAATTCCTATGCATGTTTGTACTCCTTGTGATAAGACTTAAAGCCTACATGTATCTGCACTAGTTTGGCCAGGAGGGATTAGATAACAAAAGAAAAAGGGGACCATTGGGGAGCAACGGGTACCACTTAAGCATTGTTTGCTATATAGAGGGCGCAAGTAGCTATAAGTAGTGCAGTCTAGTTTAAAAGTCTTATGTCTCCTTGTGTCTCCATATTGCTGTCCTACAAGCATAGGCTAGATTTCCTAGCATCGCAAGCATAAAGAAACATTTAAATTATTCAGAAATATTCTTTCCTAAAGTCCGTTGAGTATCACTCCAAGAATGTCTAAATTCTTTCTTAGTCTGTTTTAATTGTAATCTTAACTTGATAGGAATGCTTCTGTTGGATTATACACTGAATAAAACTGACTTATATTAAACCTTTAAAGGTACTATGTCCCTTTTGCAGCAAACCTCAAATGCTGTAGAACTTTGCAGGAATTATGAATATGTCATGTATGTCCTATCTGTGAAATTTAAACGTTAGCAGTGTCCTCATATTCAAATTATGCAAGGAAACCCGTTTACTTGCTAGACTTCACTGTCAGACACTATTGAGTGACTGACTGGCTTTTTTTCTTCTTTGGTAATAACATACATGAAAAGAGTTGTAAAGGGTACATGAGCATTTGTCTACATCAATAACCCACTTCTTGTGATGGCCAAGATTAAATTGATTGAATCTTTGCGCAGCATAAAACGTATGACCATTCGGTACAATTGTCTGTAAATCAAGACTATTACTTTTGGGCTCTATAGCCCTAAAGTCGATTTGACAATTAATTGTCGTTATTTTCCCACTTGAAGAAATTTTCAAGCCCCACCTTTTTTAGGGAAGTTCTAAATTAGTATTATCTTCAAATGCAGTTGGAATTTAACTTTTTCATTTTTTTGGCTTGCAAATGGGACATAGTCCCTTTAAGTGATGTAGCTTTTTTGGCTGTAGAAAGGTACATGTACCCCCAACCCAAATTTTAATCTTATCTGCATTATGTTTGGACCAAGAAGAGCTTCCTGTAAATACATACCAGTATTATAAATATGGTATAGTTGTAAATTTGTTACCAATGATATGCTGCTCTTTTCACTTTCAGGGCCCATTTCTATAGCCTCCAACCAGCCCCTCCTCCATCTGAAGTCCCTGCGTCATGTAGCAGTACCCACTCTGGAACTCAAGGTGGACGCAGCCTGTTGCTATGACGACATAGTGTATGTTGAAGGCTTTGAGCCCACCTTCAAGCTTGCTGGTGGTGTCAACCTGCCTAAGATCATCACCTGCAGAGGGTCAGATGGGGTCAAACGTAGACAGCTGGTCAAGGTAAGGGCCCTGAGGTAAAGGTGGTTGTCCTCTCGACTTTGGACCATAGGGTTGTAGGATCAGGGCCCCGTCTTAAAGAGTTAATATCAATCGCAACTTATTTGTGATTGATATCAATTGCAACTATGTACATAAGACATAAGAGACTGCAAACTTACGATTGATTGGAGGACTTGCGAATGATTTGGATCAATCGTAACTCTTTGTAAGACGGGGCCCAGACTGACACAAAACTGACAATAGACCAAGTAAGAAAAGTACAGTTCAACTAAATGGTCAATAACTTGTTGGTTAAGTCAGTAATGTTGGTCTAGAGTCAGTCTTGCTGTGTCATTGGGGTATAATTCAATGTGGTGAGTATGCACAAGACAAGGTATTCTATCATCCAGTTGACTCTCTAGACCCATGTGTAGCAAGTACAGGGTACATGTATGTCCCTACAGGCTTGTGTGCTGATGAAAGCTACCCAAACTTCTTGACAAGCATGTGTGATATGCGCATTGTATTTCAAACAGGTTGTCATATTTGTTCTATCAAGCTTAATTATTTAGGATATAAATATTACTTAGTTTTTTTTTTCTTCTAAATCTACCATTGGCCTTTCATTTGAAGCACAAGCCATTTTGATCATTGTAAACTTCTAGAATACAGTTCCTTGGATTGCAGTAGAAGTGATTCGGAATAAAATCATATTGGATGATATAATGTCTTCACTCTTTTGTGATTTGTTTCCCAGGGTAAAGATGACCTAAGGCAGGATGCTGTCATGCAGCAAGTCTTTGGACTGGTGAACCAGCTGCTCAGTAAGAGCACAGAGACAAAGAGAAGGAAACTTCAAATCAGGAGATACAAGGTAATTATCATCATACCTTATTTATAACTACTCTCTTCAACCCTTTCATTGCTTTAGGTAGTTTTAAATTCCCAAATTCTTTTATTTGTAATCTGTTTGAGAAGAGAGAAGTTTGCCTTTTATCTTCAGTTGCCTTTCAAAACTTGATTTAAGAATAGCAATGAATACAGACGTTCTAAAGCTTTTCATTGTACTCATCAAAGTAATTCGCAAGAATGAACTGAAAGCCGAAATCAGACAATAGAAGCGGAAGCTAAAGGAACAAAGTGCGCACAAAATAAGGGGCTGTGATTGGCTACCAGAAAGTAGACGTAATGCCAGCTGTTTAATGAGAACAGGCTCTAGCAAAACTGTATTTGTATGGTTGGATATCATGAGATATTCTTCTTCTCCTTTTTCTAGTAATCTTCTCAGTGCTATATAGCCTTCACCAATATATACCAAATATACTTTTACACACCCCTATTGGAAGGCCCTGCCCCCCTCCCCCCTCCCCCCTCAATTGGTCCATATTAAATAGAACAAAGAATGACATACATGTGAATTTTGTGCTGCAAAATACATCAATTACAACAACAGGTATTGGTTTTACCTCCTAATATTCCCAATACCGGGAGTTACCTCATAGGGTGTATAATAACAACTAAACCATGATTGTTTTGTTCTGTTTTAGGTTGTTCCTTTGTGTCAGAACACTGGTTTGTTAGAATGGTGTGAGGGGACTATGCCTATCGGTCTCTATCTCATAGGAGACCAAAAGAAAGATCATGGTGCTCATGTAAGCTACCGGCCGGGGGACTGGAAGACAAAAATGTGCAGGGGAAAGATGGCTGTGAGTATAGTCCAAGATAAATCTATTATGTACATGTATTGCTCATAATTCTATCATTGATCCATCATTTTCAGTCGCTTTTGTTTTGTTGTTGTTGTTTTGAATTTCATATATCTCTTTGCAGCCTGAACGATAGTGTAAAGAGTTGCTTTGTTATTGTTAGTTCTCAACTTTTTGGAGGTTAAATAATGAATTACAAAGCTCTAATTACTGCAGTATCATATGTCCGGAGTGCATGCATAACATCTATAAAAAGAATAATTTTCATCTGTGTATCATGGATGTAAATATCTGTAAAGTGCTTATAGACAATATTCCCCATTAAGCGCTATATAAAATATGATATATTATTATTATTCTTACGTGATTGCATATTATGAACAATGATTGCATAACTATTATGAGCATTTATTCATTATTTTCTGAGCTGGTGTTACGAGTTGTCAGTTAGTACGAATGGCCTCTGTCTGCCCATGTGAAATTAGTGTCTCTGACTTGCTTATTATTCAATTTAACAAACTAAAAATAAGTAGAGACATTCAAAATACAATACAGTCCTATTTTATTGTTGTACTATTTTAATGTGGAAAATTGTCTTTATTTTCTAGGCTGCTCATCAGTCTGGTGATAACAACCAGAAGTTCAGGGATTTCACGACCGTGTGTCGTAACTTCCAGCCCGTCTTTCATCACTTCTTCTTGGAGAGGTTCCTGGATCCAGCCGATTGGTTTGAGAAAAGGCTCAGCTATACTCGCAGTGTCGCCACAGGATCTATAGGTATTGGTGCTAATGCATTATTTTGTATACAAATGTTCTTATTTCATTGTGTTTTAAATTCTCCCCTCTAAATTACGTCTTTCTCTGCTGCTACAGTATTTCAACTACATTACTTATTTTTCCAGGAACCTATATTACACAAGCACTGCTTTTTAAGAGGTTCCTCACTTTCTACTTAATCTATTATATGAATTGAGATGTGCTCATTTATACTACAATTGTATTGTATAATTTTTTATTTTAAATGTATGTCTATATTTTCTGTAAAATGTGGAACAATAAATAAGTTGAACTTGAAACTTGAGGTAAGAAGTAACAAACTTTTTTTCTTCAAGTTTTGAATTTGACAAGGTACTGGTCAGGTACATGTATAAATGAATTTCCTAACTTTTGTGATAAGGAGGAGAGCAAGAACTTGGTACATGCATTATCCATGTTGAAAGTTTATGAAATGTCAGAAATGAGGCACTTTAAATTCAGATTCCTGATTTTCTATCTTTGTTGTTGGAGGTGTTTTTTTTATACATTAATATTGAGATATCTTCTGCATTTGATGTATAACTTATCCCTTTATGTTTAGTATAAAGCTCGTGAAATTTCTTAAGGCTTGATAGACTATCGTGACAAGAACTCAGCACCATCCATATTCAAACCTTTGCATGAAATTGGTTCCTGTAAAACAATAAACTTTCACTTTTGGTGAATTGATCAGTGATTTTCTAAAGAATATGGGCTTCTCACAATAATTGCAAAGGTTTCTAATTTCAATGTAATGGTAACAAATACTGTGCTGGATGAACACATGTCAGATCAATATGTTTCTGATTTCTCTCTCTGTCTCTGTCTCTCTCTCTCTCTCTCTCTCTCTCTCTTGTGTTTTGGCAGTTGGCTATGTTGTTGGGCTTGGAGACAGACACGTGCAGAATATCCTGATTGACTGCAACACTGCAGAACTTGTTCACATCGATCTTGGTAAGTATGCCTCCTTCCTCTCAAAAAATGGCACTGGCTTCTCTGTAGAAATATGTGTGCCCTTATATGGTCCAAAATGAATAGAACATGGCCTTGTGGCACTTTTTTTTACCCTCAATGGTTTGGTATATTTTTCCTGCATTCCCACACCCTTGGTATAAACACCAATGTTGTCATGCACTGGCGAGGACCCATTTAAGGGTGTGCGAGTGTGTAAATTAGAGCTAACTCACTTTTTAAAATTGCTTATCATAAATTACATCAGAGACGCATCAAGAATGGACATTGCAACATTTTTAACAGTCTTAAGTTTCTCTTAAAGAGACATACATGTAGTAGTCGGCTCTCATGGGGAATTCCACACCGTTTAGGTGTTTACCCTATAACAGGTGTTTTCAATCACCAGGGTTAGCCTTCAGTTTTATGACCGAAATGCAATATGTAATGCTTTGTATTTCCTCATCCATTCCTCCACAAGGTAAAGTCATTATCTCACTTTTCCCTCACCCGAAGACTCTCCGAGAGACAAAAGGGTGTTTCTTGATGGACTACAGGTTCGCTGTGTGCAGATGGAATTTCCACCAAGTCTGGTGTCAGCGAATTATGGCCTTTTGCACATGGAAACTGACGACCCACTCCCTTTAAAAGGGGAAGTCCCCACTCACTCAGTATTTCAAAAAGAGATATACAGGAAAGACACGTCTTCACCTCGGTCAACCATTCCTTGTTTTATCATGTTTTTTTTTCAGGTATTGCCTTTGAGCAGGGCCGTAACCTCCCAACTCCGGAGACAGTTCCATTCCGTCTGACAAGAGATCTGGTAGATGCTATGGGTGTCGCTGGTGTAGAGGGAGTCTTTAGAAGGTAAGAACTGGAACTCATCTTTAAAATGAAAGCTGTAGTAATTGGGTACCTGGAAGGATTAGTCCATGCAACATGCTGCCAACTAGAGAGGAAGCTGGGGTAACATTATTCAAAGCTCTTGGGAAGCACATTAGGACATTCTTTTTTAAATATCAGGATATGAATTAACAAGAATGGAATTGAGAACAAATTATGAAAGCCAGGGGTTGATGATATATGGTGCTTATCCTCACTAAACACCATACATGTATATCAAATAACGTGAATTGGCAGAGAGAATGCAATAGAGGGAGTAGGAACAGCCTACCTGCCAACATTTCGAAGCAAAATTAGGAATACAGTGTATTTTGTGTGTACCTTTCACACATAATATTTCAGACAAAGAGAAGAATCTATGGTTTAAAAGAATAGCTTGAAGGCCAAAACTTAGGAAACATTCCTCCAAACTTGGAATGGTTGGCAGAAATGGGAATATACATGTAAGATAAGATTTTCAGGTTTAAGATTGCAATTTGTTTCTTTCTTTTGTATTTGACAGGTGCAGTGAGAAGACTATGGAGGAGATGCATAACTCAAGGGAAGCCCTTCTTACAGTGGTCGAGGTAAATCAGCTTCCCTCGTTCATCACTTTTTGGTCTTTCGATAGTTCTCAATTTTTTCTTCCAGATTTGACATATGTTAATCCTCATGAGACTTCTGTCATAGGTGTAATTCGAAACTTTATGAAGAAATTGTATCATGTTGAGGACATGTTGAATACTAGGTATTCCAATCCTCATCTCAAACTATAATATATCAGAATGTATCTTGCATTTTGCCATCTAATGATATAATAATAATAATAGGCATTTCCATAGCGCTGTGTATCTAGAAATTCTATTCCGAGGCGCATTTATTATTACCTGGCTTTAGCCTAGCTGCCATTACAGCACTCCAGCATTTAAAGGAATTAATTCCTGCCAGGTACCCATTTACATCACCTGAGTTGATTGTGGCAAATGTAGATCAATGTCTTGCCAAAGGACATTAGTGCCGCGGCGTGACCTGAACATAATATATAAATGAAAACGCTATCATAATGGCATCTTTATGTATATTACAATTGATGGATAATTGACCTACACAAGTACTTGATTATTGTGTAAACCCTCAAGGAATTAGCTTCTGAAGATACATATGTACCGTACGGTAAGATCGAATCAGTAATTATGAGTCCATATATAAATGTGCTAATTTAGTCCTGAGTAATATCAAGCTTCAAATACAGCATGCTTCAGTGACTGGTGATCCTTTCCTCTCCTGTCCCTAGGTCCTTCTCTATGACCCTCTCTACACCTGGACCATGTCTCCAGCCCGAGCCCTGGAGCTACAGGCGTTAGACCGTACAGAGATAGGAGACCAGTCTGAGCTCAACACCACTACAGATGGTCATCAAGATATCCTGCATCCTACCAATGGAGCTAGTAGCCCTACAACCTCTAGGGAGGAGGTCAACCAGGTTGGTTTGTATACATTTTTTTGTATTTACGGACGGTCATCAAGCTTTCTTGCCTACGCCTATTATTCAATTCAATTCAATTCAATTCAATTCATTTATTTTCCACAATAATAAAAGTACAAAGATGTACATTACATATAACAGATATATACATGTATATACAATAACAACAACAAATACCAAAACAAAATGTGAACATTTACAGTAACATTGACAAAGAGGAAAATGAGCATAAGTGATTGATTAAAGTGTGATGATATAGAACATGTTATTATTGCGGAGGGAGCCAACTGGAAGACAGGAAAATAGTCTTAAGTGCGTTGGCACCCATCATGATCAATTAAATATAATCTTAATACATTAAATAACAATTGAATAATTGCGCTAAACAAAAAAAGCAAAGTAAATTTGTATATAAAGAAAGAAAGGACGGGTTAAGAAGCTCTACTAACGTAGTAGTTGATTACGGTATGAATTTATCAAGTGTTTTTTTAGTTTGCGTTTGAAAGATTGGAGTGACACTGAGTTTTTTATTTCATTTGGTAAAGAACTCCACAGTTTTGGGCCGGTAAAAAATAAAGTAGATTTTGCATAGGATGTACGTATTTTGGGGAAATGAAAATCATTAGAAGACCGAGTTTGATAAGAGTGAATACTTGCATTTATAGGAAATAGATCAGTAATATAACGAGGGAGTAAGCGATTTTTACATTTATACATGAACATACCAGTTTGTAGCTGACAAATATCGGATAGGCTTAATACATTGAGCTTATGAAATAGCGGAGCAGAATGAGAGTTATACGAGGATTTTGATATCAGGCGAATGGCTTTTTTTTGTAGTTTAAAGACTCTATCAGAATATGACTTAGGACAGCCACCCCAATTTATATTACAGTATGATATGTGGGGTAAGAAAAGGGTATTGTAAATAGTAAGAAGAATTTTTTCGGGTAATAAATTGCGCAGGCGATAAAGGATACCAACAACTTGAGAAATTTTAGAACAAACATCTCCTAAATGATATTTCCAAGACATGGATTCATCTATATGAACACCTAAAAATTTGGTATGATTTGTATGTAATAGTTGGGATTTGTCCATATGGATTCTTATATCATCAATATTATAATTCATATTGCTAAAAACCATATAGTTAGTTTTAGACATATTTATAATTAACTTATTACATTTTAACCACTGATATACATTTTGTAATTCTTTATTAAACGTGGTATTAATAAGGGGAATATCTTTATGGGTAAAAAAAATACTTGTATCGTCGGCAAACTGTATAAAACTTAGGACATTTGATGAACACTGAATATCATTTATGTAAATTAGAAATAATAATGGGCCGAGGATAGAACCCTGTGGAACCCCGCAAACAACATTGAGCATATTTGAGTCTGTAGAATTAATTGTAACATATTGTTTTCTATTGCTAAGATAATTTTCAATCCATTTATGGGGAACACCTCGTATGCCAATATGATATAATTTTTGCATTAAAATATTATGGTCTATTGTATCAAATGCTTTTGACATATCTAAAAATACACCGACTGTTGTTTTTTTAGTTTCAATGGAATTTGTAATATCTTGAGTGAGTTTTGTAATTGCTAATGATGTTGACAGACCCTCTCTAAATCCATATTGAGTGCTATTTAATAAGTTGTTGGAAGATAAAAAATTGGAAATTCTACTGAAAACACATTTTTCGATTATTTTTGAGAAAACAGTACAGAAATTGGTCTATAATTCGACATACATTCTTTTGACCCCGATTTAAAAACTGGTATAACTTTCGCTACTTTGAGATTATCTGGAACAAGACCTGTCGACATTGACATGTTAAAAATTTGACTCAATGGTTTACAAATAAACGGTATTACTTTCTTAACTACTTTTACATCTATGTGGTCGAAACCAGAAGAAGTATCATTTTTAAATTTGTCAACAATGGATATAATTTCACTTTCAACAATCGGTTGAAAAAATATTGAAGAAGAACAAGGATTTGAAAGATATTTGGAGAAATGTTTATTACATGTATCATGGGGATCATCCAGTTTCTTTTGTAAATTGGGGCCTATCGAAATGAAATATTTATTAAATTCGTTAGCCATTTCCCTTGGGTGAGATATGTCATTATTGTCATTTACAATTTTGGAAGGGATATTTTTTTTAATTTTAGTTCTATTTAAAACCGTATTAATTTCTTTCCAAGTAGCCTTGGAATTCCCTGTAACGGCACAAAATTTAGATTGAAAATATTGTTGTTTTGTTTTTTGTATTGCCTTTGTGCATTTGTTACGGAATGACTTGTAAATTCTTTCATCAATTACTGCTCGGCGTGATATAAATTTTTTGTATAAAGTTTGTCTTTTTTTACACATTTTTTTTAGTTCTTTTGTGAACCAAGCCTTGTTCTTCCGATTGTTCATATTTTTTGATTTTTTGAGAGGGAAACACTTGTCGTATATATCTAGAAAAATATCCACAAAGTCTTTGAACATGTCATTTACATTTGTCACACGAAGATTCCAGTCAAAATCCCTTAAATGTCTACAAAATATTGCAATATTATAATCATTGACTACACGTTTAAAACTGTTTACATTGTCAGAGTTAGAAAATATACAACTTGGTGAAATAACGCTAAATATGGGCAAATGATCACTAATGTCTCCAAAGAGAATACCACTTTCCCTGACCGTATCAGGCTTATTTGTAAACATGTTGTCAATTAATGTAGCAGAATCTTTCGTTATGCGGGTGGGCTTATCAATAACTGGGTAAAATGAAAAAGAACAAAACATATCTATGAATTCATTATTGAGAAGATTGCCCTCAGACGATTATTGGAGGTAGTAGCCCTACAATGTGCCACAATTCAGTGGGATTATCCTTTCGTTTGTGCTAATCATCACTCTTTGAAATAGATATACAGTGTACACTTTAAATAAAGGGCACACATTTATCAGAGCTGAGCTGCCAACTAATACGGATTTCCTGTAATTTGTACGGAAATTAACGATCATTTTTTTTTCTTCTCGTAGCGAGTGCTGTGCTGTATGGCAGCTATCCAACACTCGCTGAGAAAGATGGAAAAGTATCAAATATTCTCTTAATAGAAGCAAATTTATCATGGAAAACTGATGTTGTCATGACCTGATAATCAATATTTAGCAACTTTGTGATAATCATGCACGCCATTTTTTTTTTAGGTTCATAGCGCCGCATAGGATATTACTGATTTATTCCCATTACTGATTTTGAGCCTTGTGATTTTCTGTTCTGGAGGTTGGCAGTTCTAGTATATAGCTGGTCTACCCATTTACAGGTTGAGGCACAGAGTATCAGTGAGATTACATAGTGCAGTACAAAGGGTTTATCTAATCACTCATTTCCAGTGTGAAAATACCATGAACCTGCTGAACACTGCGGACCCAAAACATACTGATTATTCCTGACTTGTTTGTAGGTTGCTGAGAGGGTGCTGCTACGGCTGAGGCAGAAGCTTGGTGGAGTTGAGGACGGGGTCACACTGAGCGTAGCAGGTCAAGTTAGTCTACTCATCCAAGAGGCAAGAGACCCTAAGAACCTCTCAAGACTCTTCCCAGGGTGGTCGCCATGGCTTTAAAGGGGAGCTGTTTAACCTTCAGTACTTGCCAAGGAGTTGTTATATCCATTAGAGTCCCTGAAATCTGAGGCTGTTCTTGGATTGAATGAAATACAGTCAAACCTGTCTACAGCGACCGCCCAAGGGAAACACAAAAAGTGATCTGTGTAGACAGGTTCCTTTAGTACATGTTTCAATGAGAAACCATTTTCAAGGGAAACAAAAAGTTTGCTTGTTGTAGACAGGTGGTCACTATTAAAAGCAGGTTTGACTGTAGTAGTCTTAGAGCTCATCTAAATGATTTAGAAAGAAGTTTTGTTGGTCTCGTCATGCAGGGAGCAAGAGACTTGTAGCATGCTCGATTGACATATTGCTAGGAACCAACCAAGATTTTTGTCCTTCTTTAAGAAATGAAATGAAAAGCTCGTGCCTTGTAGATGTATGAACTACAATTTACTTCCATCAACTAGAGTAACAAACAAAAAAAATTGTATTTTTAATGTAGTCATGATCTTGGTTGTGACAGAAAACAAATTTTCACAGAATCGATTGAAACTTACATGAATTTATCAATTTTCAGAGAAAATGTATTAAAGCTTTAAATTAATGAGAAGATAGAGACAAGGAAATTGTGCCTCTCTGAAAGACATTGCCAATTAATTTTACTTTGTTTTTTTCTTTGATGTTGATAAATGATATACATGTAAGGTCACTAATCTACGTATCATTACGTATTTCTTGAAATTGAGTTTTGATGGAAATTGTCATAAATATTCAGTATGATACAAGTGGTTTGAAATGTAAAAGACTGTTGTATTTATCCAAGTTTAAGCTGAAAGATGGTTGTTTATGTAATGCAATCATCCTTAAGTCTAACTAGTGTTCAGTTTCCTTGTTATTTCTCTGATTTGGGGGTTATTTTAATCTTCTTATTGATTAATGGTATCACGGTACTTACAGGGTTCAACGAATCAAAACAATTAATGAAGATTTGTACATTAACAGAGATCACCGTTTGCAGCTGTCGAGTGTTTCATGTTGTCGAGTGTTTCATGTTTGAACAAAATTAATAGACCTTATAAAAAGTTCATTAATCACAACTTATTTGCAATTCATATTAATCGCAACTACATGTATGTACATTGATTGGAGGACTTGGATCAATCACAACTCTTAATAAGACGGAGCTGAAACAGTAAAATTACCCAACAAAGGTTGTCTTAAAGTAGTTTTGATGCATTCTTCTCTTCTTAAGACATTAAATACCTGTCCTACCCTGTATGTAGTGGGAACAAAAACATACTACATGTATTATATTGAAAGAGGTATTCTCCGACATTTAGTAAAATGTGAATAGTTATGATGGATAAGAGATTTCATGGAAATGAGCTTCAAACTTTTTCAGTGTAGTATAGTCTGTTAATCACAAATCAGCATGTAAACGAAAGAAAAACAGTGACATATTAGCGTTGTTATATAGGTATTATTTTATTCTTGCCGAAAATTCTGCATTTGTTTGATGTAAACAGACACTTGTGTACATGTCTTCCAGTTGTAAATTGGTTATTTCAGTACTATTTTATAACCTTATTTGTCAAAGCCTATATTCCTTCAAACTTACCAAAATGCTCGCAACATGTTCAGACTATTTTGTATAGGTCATGATATTAAAAGGCAAAGCCAACTTTCAAAATAATTGCATATTGTATTTCTCTTTCAGTACGGATTTGACTTTCCAATGGTATGGTAGCTCGCTCTCATAGTCCATACAGAGCAATAAACAACTAAGGTCACCACAATCATTGACATTGTATATGAATTTGCAATTTTTGTAATAATTAATGTGTTCATACATGAATCATTTCTTTTTCTTTACAAATTACAATAAATTCTACCACAATACATATGTTGCTATTATTTTAAAAGAATCATTCTAGAATCAAAAGTTTGTGCTTTTCCATCACTAAATTATATGGCAACCTTTTGCTCAGAATTGAACAATTATTCAAAAGGTGAAATACATGGTATGCGACAATTAAGGAACCCACACACACACGTATTTGTGGCTCTGCGTAAAGATTTAAAGTTATTTCCAAGCATAATTTCCTCACTCCACTAAAAATGTCACAAAGTGGGTCCCTAATTTATGAAATTACCCAAATACATAATAAATATCTTGCTCTAATGGTAAACTCTTCTCACACTACAAATTTCACAGCACCAGGTAAAGAATACATGTAAGTGACTATGTAAGTAAAGTCACCCTCTCGCAAACATGTAGCTCTTTTAAAAACCTTTGAAGTAATGGTCTATATCTTTCTACATAGTCCCTACTATGGATCATAAATAAGACATCAAGGTGATAATCATCATTCCTGGGCCCCATTTCACAAAACTTGTCATCAGTGACAAATGACAGTTTTTTGTTACAAGCTAGTGAAATCCTTGCTTCTAATTGGTAATTAGTAGTAAGGCTTTGTGAAACAGGTCCCTTGTATTTATCTTGGTTTAGCTGGCGATGATGCCCTTACGCTTCTATGATGAGATGTAACAGTGTCCAGACTGCTGCTTCCTGGGAGTCAAGAGGTCAAAAAACATTCATTATACCACATGAACATGCCTAAAATGCACACATGATTGAACATTTTGCATTACTATTCAAACATTGAAAGGTCAAGATTTTAGTATAACAAAATATGTGAACCGACAAGGTCTCAATATTCATAAATGTCTTGCATTCTTTCTAACTTTTCCCCAAAGTCGAGCAGATTTATTAAATATTCATATTCTAAAAGTCAAAGAAGACGTATCAACATTCACCTTTAAAAAAGAAAATTTACCGGTACTTGTTCTAACAGGTCGAACTTTCGACATATCAACATATTATTATTCTTAAGTATTTGGCGTCACCTGTGCTGCCAAAAGCAAACTGAATCACTGTAACCCTTGGGTCTCTCCTTCCGGTATAACTGACTGGGGGGTGTGTATGCAGGTGGATCACTACACCGGGGTTCCCCCATACTTTTTTTATAAGAAAAATGCAGTGGGTTCTTAACGTGCAAAGGTGGTGACTCTCCTCTACACAGGGCCTCCATTTTAAGTCCTATCCGAGAGACGAGGTGTTTCTAAATGAACATAGCCTGCATCTATGAAACAAGGGAGGGGCACGTTAACACACAACTCAGTCATCCACCTGGGTTGGATTGGAACCCACGATCTTTGGCAGATGCTAATAATACTAAGCCAATTTGCCTCCTCAATATTATTATTATGAATATGATGTTGGACTTACTTTTCTGCATCATAGACGAGGTTCTGTACTTGGGTAGCGGAATAAAAGACTCGGGAGCTACAAGATAAACATGGCCAATGTCTATTGATAAAGCATTAACTATTTCATGAATCACCACTTTAATATAACACAGATAATAATACATGAACTGAATATGGATTACATTACTTCATCCTTCCCTAATAACAGATAGACAAATTTCCCACCAAAATATAGAAATATGTTACATCCAGCATATACCTTAATATCTGCATGTTGTATATGAAGCATACATTTCTTCGTTTTTATTATTTTCAAAAGAAATTAAACTACACAATGAATTGTACAATATTTAAAAATTTAAAAACATTAGATGTGGCAAGCAGCACTATCACCAACAGGACTGGTGACATTCTTTTATTCAGCCTATTAAAAAAATATAAAAGAACGGAGAGATTTCAGCAGTGAATGGGTTCATCTTTACCTGGTATGCTATGCCTTTGCCCTTGCCTTCCTCTGGCCCCTATGACAGGGGATTGGTCACCTGCACCTATATACAGAGTAAAACAAGCAAACAACGTATTGAATACAGGTAATGGGTGGTTCCTGGATTAATACATGAGAGAATTTATGTTGACAATAAAAACCAAACATATAGTTGAAGTAGTATTGAATTTAGGTGATGACAGAAACAATTTCAGTATAAAGCGAAAGAGCAAGTGGCTATAAAAAAAATTGTGAAATTCCAAATGGTAAACTTGGGATGAAACATTGAGAAAAGATCTTAGAATACCAGGCTCCCGGTAGTTAATTCACATGTAGATACCAGAGAATTTGTTTTGGTCGGAAATGTATAATAGTCAAGTACTGATGAAACAAAGATAAAGAAAATCAAGCCAGTTATCCCAACATAACTAATGCGCATCAAAAAATAGTCTTCTATTTGTAAGCATGAGTTGTGCTTTTCAGTGACTGTGATTTCTTGCAAGCATCTGTTCTGTCTCTTTAAGAGGACTTTTCCACCCTTAATCTGCCTACCTCATTACCGATGGGACATTTCGGGAATTGTAACTGCTTCACTTACTCAAAAGAATTGCTATCTGTCTCTTTGTGACTTGTCTACTCCGAATTTATACCCACCATCGCTCATTCATATCAAGTTTAAGTTTACTTGCACTGGACTTGATAGAATACTGTAAATTGAGAAGAGCTTTGTCCACACACCATTTCTGTACTTCATGGCACTCCTTGCAGCTACTCTCTTCACCTACCATTCCAGTATAGCTTCCTGGGTGAGATTACCCAACCAAGTACTAAGTAATGAACCATCTCTAAACCAACTGATAATCACCAACATTTTGGTCATTTGCAGTAGGCCATTCGGAATAATGCAGTTTTTGCTCGGTCTATTGTCAGTCTGATATGGCTTTTCTGTTTGGCAGGGAAATTGTTGAAATTTCCAGTTAGCAATTTCACAATGGGCAGGCATTTGACTTACCTGTATGAGTTGCGGCATGCCTCTTTTTGATTGGTCCTCTCTGGATCTGTCTAGCTCTAGACCCGAAGCCCAAGCACTGCAGAGTCTCTGTCAGGAAACGATGGGTGGGAGATACACAGCATACCACCAGGAGCTTGGCATCTCCACCTGTATGAGTGGATATAATGGCTTAGTGGTTAGGGTAGTATACTTCAAACCACAGGATCATGGGTTAGGAACCATGCATGGATATGGCTTAGTGGTTAGGGTATGGACCTTGGAAGTAACAGATCGTTGGTCAGAGACACACAACATACTACAAAGGTGTTTGGCATCTCCGTCTGTATGAATCGATAATGGCTTAGTGGTTAGGGTAGTTGACTTCAAACCACAAGGTCATTGAGTTGGGAATCATGCATGGATATGGCTTAGTGGTTAGGGTAGGGGTCTTAGAAGTAACAGATCGTTGGTCAGAGACTCGAAGCCCAAGCACTGCAGAGTCTCTGTTAGGAAGCGATGGGTGGGAGATACACAGCATACCACCAGGAGCTTAGCATCTCCACCTGTATGAGTGGATAATGGCTTAGTGATTAAAGGTACAGTAATGCTAAGTTTCGGGAAATTTTGAAAATTGGATGGCTAGCAATTCTTCAAAATTTTGATATATATAGCCCCTAAAACACTTCTACTTTCGAGAGATTGAATATTCAAAAGTTTACCGGCGTTCCCGGTTAATTTTAAATATTTCAAATAGCGCCTAAGGCCATTCCTTGGTAGCTGCGACCATGAAAACCTCAGTATATGCAGTTCTGATACATAATTTCCAAATGGGAATAGGATATCGGCCGATCGTAGTCAAGAAACATTGTTTTAAAGCTTAAGTAAAATCAGTCTTGAGAGGGTGCTATACAACAAAAAGAGTTTATCATTTACAATTTCATCACTTTAGACTCGATTTCAACCGCGACAACGATCACTGAATATTGTAGGATCGCATATATGCTTCCAATATGTTCATTTGAACCAAATTTATGACCCCATACCAAAACTTTGTATTACCTTTAAGGTAGCAGACTTCAAACCACAAGATCATGTGTTGGGAATCATGCATGAATATGGCTTAGTGGTTAGGGTAGTATACTTCAAACCACAAGATCATGTGTTGGGAATCCCGCATGGATTTGGCTTAGTGGTTAGGGTAGAGGTCTTAGAAGTAACAGATCATTGGTCAGATACACACAGCATACTACAAGGTGCTTAGCATCTCCACCTGTATGATAATGGCTTCGTGGTTGGGGTAGTAGACTTCAAACCACAAGATCATGGGTTGGGAATCACGCATGGATACGACTTAGTGGTTAGGGTAGGGGTCTTAGAAGTAACAAGATCGTTGGTCAGATACACACAACATACTAGGTGTTTGGCATCTCCGTCTGTATGAATCGATAATGGCTTAGTGGTTAGGGTAGTAGACTTCAAACCACAAGGTCATTGAGTTGGGAATCATGCATGGATATGGCTTAGTGGTTAGGGTAGGGGTCTTAGAAGTCCTAGATCGTTGGTCAGAGACAGACACAACATACTACAAGGTGCCTGGCATTAGTGGTGTGTGTGTAATTGGTCCAGGTACTACAGCATATACTTGTACAATCACATGAATAAAGACAACAATAACCTTACTTTATAAAATACATCTCCACATGCAACATTATCATGAATTTCTCAAATTTCCCAAATTTTCTTTGATTTTTCCCAAAATTCCCTGACCAACAAGAACCCTGGACAGCATAATGCTCTCTTAACAAGGGAATCACTATTAAGGCTGCAGTAACTCAGTTTTTAAACTTAATACTGGAAATGCAAGCCAAGGGACAATGGAATTGTTTGCACCTGGCTAACAACATTAGAAGAGTTGAATTCCAAAAGGAGCTTAATCCACTTTTGATGAAAATTAAGTTATTGATATCAGAACATTGTTTACTTCAGTACCCACCTTTCAACAAAAGTATTTACAAATTTAGTATTTGAGCAATTATGAAAAAAATGCACCTTCTTATGTCACTTTTCGATAGACGCCTGTAAAAAATCTGGTAAACAAATTCCTTTCCTCTGAAGTTACAAAAATGTTCATTTGTTGAACATACCTATAGAGTCTTTCATAAGGTGTGTGAGTCTTGAGTTCCTGTAAGGCACATGACCTCTACCCTCAGCCAAGGCTGCTAAGACATCAGCCAACGCTGACAGACTCCGGTTGATGTGAGATGTCTCTCGCAGTGCAGAACCTGTAACACCAGACATACCTGCAACAGAGTGCAGTAGACATACAGGTTAGCATCTACGGTCTACCACCTTCAATAATAAGTCACAAATTAAATTGGAGAAGATCCAATGCAAATGCATTTTAATGGGGAGAAATCACTCAAAATTATTTTCTGTTTGTCTGGAATCCATGCCATTGTCTCATTCAAAATATCAACTTTGAATATATGTAAAGAGAAATTGAGAGATCATAATTTTGGTGATTGGTTCATGAACTTTGAAGTAAACTGTCCAAAAGGGATTGACACTGCAGATTAAATCATGGTGATTCCTGTTGATCCTTCCCTACACATTTACTGCTAGTTAGATCCACTAGCTTAACTGAAAGTGTTTCATTTGCCATGAATACAAAAATAAAATGTAGGAAAAAATCTAAAATAAATCTAAATTATTGAGATTCCTAAAGATCCTTACCAACACATTCACTGCCAGCTAGATCGACCAGCTGTAACTTAGTTCTAATGACCTCCTGCTCATCTCTCATAGACGATGAACGAGACGGAGATTGACTTCTAGCCCTGGATGAAGGCCTGCAGGGTAACAGAAGACAACAATGAGGATTAGAATAATACCACAAGCAGGTTATGTGGAGAGTAGAATGCCAAACATACACTCTGGATGAAAAACAAATACATCTCTATAGACCACTAGAGACTGGTTCAAGAAATTATTGAAAGCCAATATGAAATGGAGAAGATGAAGTTATGTTTTTATACATGCAGCAAACTTTAGAAATTTGAGAAACAATTTATTACAGCTAGGAAACAGTATTTACATTTTTTTTTCCTTCATGGTGAAAGTATTCAATGTCATGTGAGCCATCCGTGGCCAACCTTTAAATTTGAATTTTTTTGATGTGGTATATAAAACAAACTAATGAACAATTGAACAAGTTTTCTATTTATATACGTCTACAAGTAACTCCACTTCTCAGATTTCTTCACTGGTTGTAGGCAAAGAAATGTAATTTTATCACTTCTAACGGACACTGCACTGAAGGATCAGAAGTGGATCAGACGTGACATCCTGCCTGCCTCCGCCGTCAGACATCAGACTGCACCATCTCCTCCTTCTACTCAACGGAATGTATACTCATTTGGATAGGCTCGACAGAAAAAATCATACTTTTCTACCACATTTAGTTAATGCTATGTCTAAGAGGATATAAATACATGTCTACACAATTACTTGTGAGTTGGAGACTGGATGAGAGTGATTGTCAAGGTAACAACAAGATGTGAACGACTGGAGTGGGCGTGAACCTCGGTCGCATCCTCATGACGATAGGTCATTCCATGGCGCACAAGGTCAACGATCTCTACAGCGGTCGTTACAGCTCTACAAGAAAGAACCAAGGAATGATACAATGTGAGTCAATTTCAGATGCAGATTTGAGTGATTAAGAAAATAATTCATTCCATTCATAGCTTCGAAATGAGGTTAAGAAAACTACAGATTATAGTGTAAGTCAGCCAAAGTACCAGATTATTTTGAAATCATGCTTAAAATCATGAATTTGACTTTCATGTCTAGTATCATTCGATATCCTACAAACCTTCCCTGAGTCGTTGTTCATGTATTATAAGATTTAACTCTTAACCTCCTACAAGTTTTAGACAAGAGAGTGACTGCCAGCCACTATTTCTTTAAAAATGGAACATTTACATGTGTCTAGCTTGTACAGGCTGGTCAGAAAGCAAGGATAACGATAATGATAATGAAGATAACAATGTTCAATGTTTTATTTATTTATTTATTTATAATAGTTTCATTTCAACAGGGTGGTCTCATTTCAAGTCCATTTCTGGACCTGCTCTCCCAGAGAGCCCTACAAATTATATTGGATCAAAGGAATTAAGTGATGAAGGGTCATTAGCATAAATAAGTGATTTGGACTATGATATCTTTTTTGGGGGATGCTACTTCTGTCCCTCGATAAGATCTAAATTATGGCTGTGGAGACTGACCTCTGAGTTAAAGAAGTGACCTCCATTGACCCGTCATCCCCTGTGAAGATGTCATGACGAGATGTGGCAGGATTCAAGGTCAAAAGGTCACGGATCTCGTTATTGTAGACTTCAACAACAGACACTTCCACGGTGTGTGTGTTGGGCTTTTCTCTCAGCAACCTATCAAAACACACACAAAAGAAATTCTCATTCTGTAAAGGCTTGTAATATGAATTATTCAGCAATTCACAAAAAATATAACAATGTAAATATGAGTGAACAAACATTAAGAGAATGTCAATTATAAATGCACAATCTTCTTGGAGGTCCTCTGAGTGCATCAGTTGGCTGTTGGGGAAGAGGAAAGCAAACTAAATCACTGTAACCGTAATGGTCCCTCTTCCTGACCAACTGGTGCACCCAGAAGACCTGCAAAATAAAGCATGAAGGTAAATAAAATGTGTAAGTAACATATCATAAACAAAAACAAAGCACAAGGAGGAAATCAAATTAATATGTATGATGACACTAGGTCATGACACGATACTGAATCATGAGTGAAATGCAAACACACTATGCACAGAGTTAACCTGTTGACTATAGGAACCTGGTGGCTACTGTATTAAGCCTATTGGACTGAATGAATCCAGTATTCTATGGGTTCATAATCCTTGATCAAGCTTGGCACCGATGGCAAACACCAAACATTAATGCCCTGCACACTAGTGCACAGTGATTGCCAACATGTGAGAGACAGTCATCAATATAAAGTCATTCAATATAAAAGTCTTAGCACTTGCATGATCATACAAGAATATTTGCTGTACACTGTGACAATTAAACTAACACACTTGTATCTCTCATCTACATTTATTTCAAAGTAAACAACTAAGGAGCACATCTTCCAAAGGTGTAAATCAACAGCTTTGATTATTATACAAATAATACACATCAGCGAAGGCATTAGTAAGAATTACCCACACGAGGTACCTTTGAAACAGTCTAACACACCCGAGGCGATAGCCAAGGATGTTTAGACCGTTTTGAAGGTACCGAGTGTGGGTAATTTTACTAAAGACCAAACAAAATGATGTGTATTATTTGTTTCATAAGATTATGTTTTATTTGTTATATGAAATGATGTTTTATAACATGATTTTGATAATGACCGGTCATTATCCAAATTACGCGTTAATCAAAATAAATGCCTGGTCACGTGTACGCCTTCTACCAATCATTTTATTAGGATCCGCGTCATCATCTTATAACAGCAACTGTTTTTCCAAACACTAACCTGAATAACTCCCTGGCAGCCCTCGGTACTACTCCATCTTCCTCACTCTCATCCAGAATGGTTCTCGTCTGAGTCAGTCCTTGTGTATAGCGCCCTCCCAGCATAGTGTGCGTCTTCCCGCTACCCGTCTGACCATAGGCCATGATGCACACATTATACCTGTGGGGGGGGGGGGGGGGGTTCACAAAGATCCTAAGTCAAACTTAACTGTAAGTTGGACTTAAAAATTATGGAGAGCCATTTGTAGCCTTAAAATAAAATATATTAAAAAGTGAAAATTCAAGTATTTTAGACTTTTTATAAATTCCACATCAAAAACATGAAATCTCATTGATAATAGAAAATATGAATGATTTTAAGCCTCTTAAAACAAATTTTACAAAATATTTTAATAGATGCTAATGACTTTCTAAAACGGCATATAATTGATATTAATGTAATCTACATGTATGATTTATGTTGATACATAATTCATCTATAATTTTTCGCTTTCAACATGATTTTTAGTAATGAGATTCTTACCCATCTAGAAGAGATGTGAGGAGTGGCTTGACTTCATTGAATACTTCATCTTGAGATTCAGTCTGGTTATATACTCTGCAATAAAAATGTGATAGGATTATTCTGGAGATTAGCCCTGACACAACTTTGCGTTTTTTTCTCTGTATGTTTATCTCTATATGGATGTATTTCTTTGTATTTTATCATGTTAATCATTTTGTATTTTCATGTTTTTAACTGGAATATGGAAAATAAATAAATGAAATGAAATAAAAGATACTTCATTGTTTTACAACATATTATATAACACTGAAAACTTCTTATACTTCACATACATGTACAGAGGACACATAACCATTTTCAGATTCACTGCTAAAGAGGGTCGAGTCTGAACTAAATCCAAATTGACAGCTACCCACTCAAACCTTTTCAGAAGAAAATATTAAAGAGATATTCTCAAGTACAGAGTCTTCTTCTTATCGAGTCACTACACAAGTCCTGTCCAGTGGTCCACACAGGCTTTGGCACGGCAATTCACGGCTTCCAGGTCATCTTGGGTGCATGGCTCTGGCAGGAGTGGGCAGACTAGCAGGTGTTCCATTGTCTGTTCCTGGCCGCATTCACATGCCGTTTGTTCGTCTCCTAGACCCCACCTCTGCATTAGGACTCTGCATCGACCGTAGCCAGTTCTTAGGCGGTTGAGGCTAAGCCAGGTAGGCCAAGTCTCACTGGAGCCGGTTGCGAGGGATTCCTTCGGGCTGAGGGAGAGTTTATGTGGAGTGGTCTGAAGGTGGTTAGACCACAAAGTCATCCTTTGGTTGTGAGGGCTAGTATTAAGAGGCTCTACAGAGTGCAGAAAGCTGTGTCTGGATTTGAGCCGCTTGCCCACTGGCTGTTGTTCGAAGAGTGGGTGGAGTGGATTATTTTCTTGTTTGTCCTTTTCTTTCTGGGACAAGACCAACCTTCTGACGTGTGGAGGGGCAATACCGCAGAGCAGGTAGATGTCTTCTACTTTAGTTGGCCTAAGGCAGCCAGTGATCGCTCTGCAAGATGAATTTAGAGCTGGGTCGATCTTGGGTGCATGGGCCGACCTACTCCATACTGGTGATGCAGAGTAGACCATGATATTTTTATAATGTAGAGTTCAAATTGTCTTGCCATAAAAGTGTCAAGTTCCTAAACTTTTTTAGAGACAATTAATTAAACTACTTCTGGTAATATTTTGAAATACTTCATAGAATTTGGCCAAATACAATCTTTATAATCACTACTGTCATGTACGACTTTGACTGTAATATGCCTCTCACTGGTCTATTTACTTGCAATAAATCTGAAAATGCACGATCACAACTACATACAAGCTATGAGATATATGCTTTACTGTGTAGTTGAGTCTATATGACTGTGTTCTTACCTTTCAAATTCAAACTGACGACTGGTTTGAGAATGGCCTGGTCTGTTACAATTCACATTTACAGTTTCCTGCAAAAGAATTCAATTTGAAGAATATATTAATGCAAAGAAAATGTTCTATTACCGAAGCCCATGTTCTACATTAAACAGGACAAAAAAAACCTGTGAATACATGAAACTTTCTGGCCTTTCTTACAAAACTTCAGTTTTGTTATATACTTCAAAATATAATTCATATACTTCAGTATAAGAAAGATTATAGTGCATGAATCATATCAAAGGGAACAAATACAATATACAGTGAATATTACCCATGACTGAATGTCATAATTTTACACTAAACATCATGCAAAACTTATAATGATAATAATAATGGTGTCGGTTTGATACACGTATCAATCCTTTAAATTAAGACAACAAAGAGAATGGCTTACATCATCATCAACATGAACCACTTCTTCAGGGCTGTCAAAATGTCTAAGAAATGAAAACAGAAGTCAAATATTAAAATGGATTTTTACTACCTTCTCAGGATGAAGAATTTATTGCTTTTTATCAACATCAAACATAACAAAGTGGAGAAACTAATGCCTCTGGAGATCATGAAGTTCAACTACAAACAGCATGCTAATTCTGGATTCTTGAACAGCAAAGTGACATTATCTTTAATTTGCAACCCAATTTGAGCATGCGTAATCAATATCAATACATAATATACAACCTACATGATGGTATAATATTGCATTTATTGAAATCAGAAATATTCTACTTATCATGTAAACAAAACCTCTTACAACTTCTTCTTCCAAAACATATTCAAAATATTATCATTTTTTCTTTGTTTAGATAAAGAGAGGGAATGAAAATGATACTCCACGTATCAAAGTAGTGAAAAACTATATTGTAAAACACAGTATGCAACGAGTCCTGAATTGATCGTTACCTGCTAGAAGCTGTCTGAGAACCACCGTAATCATACTCAAGAACTGGTCGCACCCGACAGTGAACTCGAATGTTTCCACGCAGCTCCTAAATTCATGCAGGAAAATGTGGAAAAATAAATTGTTAGGTAACCTGATTTTAAGCATGGATGGGAGTGGTTTATACACAACAACATTTCAAACTTTTGTTAAGGTTAACCTAATGACTGCTTGAATCAAGTGGTCCCTGTATTAACCCTATGACAATCAATGAATTCAGTATTCAGCAGGTTAAAATTAAGAGCACACACAACAACATTTAACCCCTCCTTCAAATTTGTTTAAACACTATCTTTGTATTAGAAGACAAACCATGATGTGTGATTAATAGTGTGACTGTCTTCCTTTGCCGTGTCATGCCTGTCAAACGCGGACAAAGAAAATATTAATATTCGGTAGTTCTGGAGATTAGATTTTGCATTGATCAATTTATCCTTGTTAAGATCATTTCCTCCAATTCATACACATTTAGATTTTTGCAACTCATTTGAATCACAGATATCTTTTTACTCAAAAATTAGTCGCTCATTTTTTATGATTAAAAAAAAAGAAGTACAAATTACAAAGTAGATTTAGCCATAGTAAAAAACCACAAAAAAACCTTGGGTTTTATAAAATCAAATCACTAACCCCCCCCCCCCCCCCCCCCCTGCTGCCCTTATCATAAGCCATGTTGATACTGATTGATCACCTACCACTAGAGTATTATGAAGCTGTCTCCTTCTGCGTTTCTCTCTCATGTATTTATCTTGTGCTGATATCAGTTCGCTCTGAAAGGTGCATACTCTATGCTGTAACACTGAAAAACAGAAAATATACAAGTGTGTGCAAGTGTGCACTCATGTCCTTTGGCAAGACATTCATCTACATTTACCACTCTTCACTCAGGTGTTAAACGACGGGTACCAGCGGGAAGGAATTCCTTGAATGCTGTGAGCACTGATATGGTAGCCTAGCAGACCCGGGGTACTGTTGGAGTGCCTTAAGCACCTTACTCGGTGGATATTTATGTAAATATTAAATATTATATTATTATTACGTCTACAAAGGGCAGACAGACCATGATAGGTGGGTTATGGAACACAAAAGAAAAAGAACATGAATTGCAAGGTAAATAATCAAAGCTATCAATGTTTTTAAAAAAATAATATAAAGAGGAGTCTGCCATCTCTTTGTTTTCTACGGCTTTTCGGAAATGCCACAAAAATTATTTTGATGTGGCGAAAAATATTTCACAATGTTTTTGCTTTTTAGATTAGATTGCTGCCTATAACACTCCGAAGTAATTCTACATCATGTCATTTGTATTGAATAACAATAATTTCAAAAGGCTGCTTCGAAACTTACGGTTGAAATCAACACTTTCAGCATACAGCGATTGCTTCAATCTCTCAGCTTCTGATAAAGCCCAGTCTTCAACACTCCGAGTCACTCTCGTTGGCATAGTAACCATTGCAGTCCTCAATGACCTTAGATCATCTTTGGCTTCCTGGTGATTGAAAGATATTTCTTAATTTAAAAATTGTCATTAAATGAAATTCTGAGTCATTGTTTTCCTGTAAAAGACGATATCATACATCACAGGCATGAGGTGGGAAACATGTATCATTTAATTTTCCCTATTCTTAAAAGAAATGACCTAATGATCAAAAAATAATTTGTTAATGTATTCCTTAGAGTCCTTGAGGTATTGTTAATACAAAAACTTAAAAGCCTACAAAATATATAATAGATTACCATGACCTTTCACCTATTGGATCTAAAATTCTGAATGGCTAATGATTGTGATGCTTTCTAGTTTGAATTTGAAGTTCATTTAGAACTTGCTGAATACAAATGCCACAAGACCTGAAGCTGGAGTTTATGGAAAATATATATTATACCAAAATCAAATCATGTCCAACAGGTAAATTCAAAAGTAATTTGGCAAATTGTAAACATATCACATATGTACTAATTGGCAGTCTACAAAAACATTTGTCTCTTATCATTCAATAGAGTATGCCAATGACATAAAAACTGATGCTGTACTGAACATGAATTTCGATATGGAGCAAAAGATACCTTGATTTGTTTAAGAATTCCTCCAAGATCATCTGACTTCATACAATCTCTCTGCTTTGCAGTGCTAAGTGATGCTTCCATGCATGATGAATAATTCCTTTCCTTTTCAATCTCTGTCTGAAGCTGAAAATATATATATTTTTTAAAGACCAACAGGTGACAGTATTTAATCCATTGAGCTAGATCCAACAAGCAAAAATGTCTTACATATATTTATAGATCATACACTAATTGGACCTTTGCAAGTTTGCATAATCATAGATTAACTATAAAAAAATGATTTAAACTGAATTACATCTGTTTTTTCCATGTAATTAAAACTGTCACTGGCTTTAGTAGGCTACTAGGCGTACATATTTAATGTATATTCCACAATGATTTGATCAAATGGAATATGTTCCTCATATCGTATCATATTATCTTCAGACAAAATTATTAGACATTGTTTTGTTGTTTGTTCAAATAAACTGATTGCTTTATCATTTCATAGTTTTAACCACTAGCTACAATTTATTCAAATTGTCAAGACAAATATTGACTAGAATTATGAGAAAGAAATTAATTTACACAGAAAAGATTCATACTGAATTATGCAGCCCAATTGTTCATGTATATTCTTCATCATTTATACCTTTTTCAAAATAAATGGTTTGATGAAAGTAGGAAAGCATGAAACATGAAACATTTTTAGATTAATTTCTGTTTATAGATCGACTTAATGACAGCTGCTATATTTAATATTTGCCAAAAACTTCAGTTAATTACATTCAGAAAACCGCAGTTAGAATGTTATGGTAATTGAAAGTTACCTGAATCAATTACATGTAGTTAGTATCTAATATATAGCACTACTCCAGTAGAAGGAAAAAAGATGTAGAAATGCTCTCAATTTACCCTAAATTCCCTTCAAAAAACTTATTTGGCTTTGTAAAAATAAAAAACTAATTACCGGTAATCAACAGCAAAAATCTTTCCTTACCTGAGCGAGTTTGAGATGAAGAATTGCATTTTCAGTTTCAAGAGATACAATCCTCTCCTCTTTCTCCTGAAAAAAATGGGAAAATAAAACAGAATGTCAATACAGATGCCCAACTTTGCAAATGCACCCAGTGTCTACAGTTTTGAAAATGGTCTGGACAAGTACCGGTACTGTAAACGTGAACCTGTCGAGTATTATTTCTATGCTGTCCCACCTAGCTTGGAAGACCTGGCATAATTGTTGCGAAAGGGTAAACGGGCCCCAAGTTCACATAATTCCCCCAGATTTTAACTTTGAACCCCTACAACTTAAATGTTTAGCAGGGTGCCTAAGCACGGAGTGAGTCCCAGCATTTTCTCTTCTTGTTGTCTTTCAGGCTAGCTAGTCCGATCCTGTCATGATGGAACTGAATAGAGAGGCTTATTAAATATTAAAGCCTGCCTTCAGAAGTTTTCATAAGTAGGTAATGTAATACTTTGAATATTTGCAAAGATTCATATCATTCAATTATATAAAACTAGCATGAAAAAGAGAAAACATGAATTGGTCTAAAATTAAAAATATAATGAGAATGATTATTAAAGAGAATGAGTAAAGAGAATGAGTAAAGATGAACCAAGAAGATAGACCTGGAAGCTTGACTGCTGTCTCAGCATTCTTCCAGTATTTGCAGTAAAGTAACGATCGATGACAAGACTCAAACTAGCCCAAGGCCTAGCCCTAGGGTCTACATCTGATCTGATAAAAACAGTAAAAGGTGAAAGAGTGTCATACTAATTACTAGACTCTACACTAGCTACTTCAGCAGTCAGCACTGCATGCTTTTTACCTTATCATAATTATAAAATTAGATAATAGAAACGAGGTGGGAGTAGCGGAATGCAGGTCGAGGGGGTGAGAAAGTCCCAGAAACGGGAGGACTTGATGGAGCCAGCGTCGCCTCATATGCGCTAAGCCTCAGTCACGGCTCGGTCGCGGCAGGCACGGCTGTGAGTGTGGGAAGCCGCTGAAGCCTGAAACAGAGACGAGGATTGCGCTTGTGCTTCGCTTCGCTGAGCCAATTTCACATCTCACATACATGTACAGGTAAACGCAAATTGTGAAGAAAAACAATCTCAAATGTTTACCCTAAGCTTTTTCTTGCACTGCTTCACTTGCTCTGGAATGAAGTTTCTTGAATCAAATTCTAACGGCATCTTTTAACCACTGGCCCACTCTTTTTACACAACAACAAATCTATGACAGACTGTTTATGGTACGCCAAAAGGGCAAAACGAGATGACGAGATAATGGGCTTTTACCACAATATTATTATGATTCAATTTAATAACATTTAATTCAATTTAATCCAATTCAAGACTTTATTCCAGACTCAGCTGCAACAGAAGAGGTCCATACGACACATTAACATGTAAATATAAACAATGAACAAGAATATTAAAGAGAGCAACATAATATTACAATACTGACTGGCGGCATATGAGGTTGGCTGCATCGACTTGGCCCATCAATTCACGGCATTTTTTTTTTATTGGACGTCCCCCCTCAATTTTTTAAGGGGGGGATCGTCCCCTCCCACTCAAAATTTGAAAAAATGCACAAAAAATGTATAGCAAATACTGACTAAAGACTGCATCACACTTTTAGGCTCTGGAGGGACCAAGAGTGCGGGGTCTATTCGCTATTCAGGACCGCTATTCATAAGGTCCGCCATTCATAAGGACCGTTATTCATAACGTGTAAATTCCCGTACTTCCTGGTCCGCTATTCATAATGGCAAAAAAGGGTCGCTATTCATAAAGAAATAAGGTTCGTTAATCATAAGGACCGCTATTCATAACGTGAGATGAGGGTCGCTATTCATAATTCATATTAAGGGTCATTAATCATAAGGACCGCTATTCATAATACGAAATGAGGGTCGCTATTCATAATAGGAGAAGAGGGTCGCTATTCATAATACGAAATAAGGTTCATTACTTATAAGGGTCGCCATTCATAACACGGGAAGAGGGTCGCTATTCCTTACAAAAAAGTTGTATAGAATTCTATAGAACGCTTTATAGAGTTCTATAGAACTCTATAGAACTCTATAACATTCCAGATTCTCTATAGAACTTTTAAGAATTCTCTATAGAAAGCGGTTTCCTCTATAGAATAAGTTTTCTATAGATTTAAATTTCTATAGAAAAGTTAATTCTCTATAGAATTTTTAAGGTTGTCTATAGAAATCAGTTTCCTCTATAGAATTCTATAGAATAAGTTTTCTATAGATTTAAATTTCTATAGAAAAGTTAATTCTCTATAGAATATTTTAGGCTGTCTATAGAAATCAGTTTCCTCTATAGAATTCTACAGAATAAGTTTTCTATAGATTGAAATTTCTATAGAAAAGTTAATTCTCTATAGAATTGTTAAGGTTGTCTATAGAAATGAGTTTCCTCTATAGAATTCTATAGAATAAGTTTTCTATAGATTTAAATTTCTATAGAAAATTTAATATGAAAAATGGCGTCCCCACTTCTCTATAGAATTTTTAAGGATGTCTATAGAAATCATTTTTCTCTATAGAATTCTATAGAATAAGTTTCCTATAGATCTAAATTTCTATAGAATTCTATAGAATTTTTTTTCTATATGAAGATATGTATCTCATGCATATTCATGATAATTTGCATGTTTTCACAGAAAATGTAATTATCATGATCTGTCAAGCAAATGTGACAATTAACATCAATTTTGTGATTTATATTTTCTAAGACAATTATTGACAAATATAATATATATGTACGATTTTTTTAAACATGTAACTTAAGACGTAAAATAGATATATTAATATATGTAATTTACTAACCAGTAAAAACGTGTATAATTTTGTATATGTATGTAAGATCTCCGTACTACTTAATTAACAATATATACTCAACTGTATTAAGCTTCAAATGATCTTTGTGATGGAGCAATTGCAGGAGTCTATATAAATATGGTTTAGTCGGTGGCCAGATGTCATGCAATATTGATTATTGATTGCTGGTCGCTACTGAATAATAAACTGGTTTTCAACTGGTAAATAATGGTCTATAGAATTATTTACAAAAAAACTTCTATAGAATTCTATAAAAAATATCTATAGAATTTCTATAGGCCATTCTATAGAATGTTTTATAGAGATTCTATAGATGTCCGTTATAGATTTCTATAGAATTCTTATAGAAAAGTGGCCCACTTTTCTATAGAATTTCTATAAAACATTTCTATAGAATTGCGTATAGAAATTCTATAGAATTTTTTTTATAGAATTCTATAGAACTTTTTTGTAAGGGGAAGAGGGTCGCTATTCATAATAGGAGAAGAGGGTCGCTATTCATAATACGAAATGAGGGTCGCTATTCATAATAGGAGAAGAGGGTCGCTATTCATAATAGGAGAAGAGGGTCGCTATTCATAATACGAAATGAGGGTCGCTATTCATAATAGGAGAAGAGGGTCGCTATTCATAATAGGAGAAAAGGGTCGCTATTCATAATAGGAGAAGAGGTTCGCTATTCATAATAGGAGAAGAGGGTCGCTATTCATAATAGGAGAAAAGGGTCGCTATTCATAATAAGAGAAGAGGGTCGCTATTCATAATAGGAGAAGAGGGTCGCTATTCATAATACGAAATGAGGGTCGCTATTCATAATAGGAGAAGAGGGTCGCTATTCATAATAGGAGAAAAGGGTCGCTATTCATAATAGGAGAAGAGGGTCGCTATTCATAATACGAAATGAGGGTCGCTATTCATAATAGGAGAAGAGGGTCGCTATTCATAATAGGAGAAAAGGGTCGCTATTCATAATAGGAGAGGAGGTTCGCTATTCATAATAGGAGAAGAGGGTCGCTATTCATAATAGGAGAAAAGGGTCGCTATTCATAATAGGAGAAGAGGGTCGCTATTCATAATAGGAGAAGAGGGTCGCTATTCATAATACGAAATGAGGGTTGCTATTCATAATAGGAGAAGAGGGTCGCTATTAATACGAAATGAGGGTCGCTATTCATAATAGGAGAAGAGGGTCGCTATTCATAATAGGAGAAGAGGTTCGCTATTCATAATAGGAGAAGAGGGTCGCTATTCATAATAGGAGAAGAGGGTCGCTATTCATAATAGGAGAAGAGGGTCGCTATTCATAATAGGAGAAGAGGGTCGCTATTCATAATAGGAGAAGAGGGTCGCTATTCATAATACGAAATGAGGGTCGCTATTCATAATAGGAGAAGAGGGTCGCTATTCATAATAGGAGAAGAGGGTCGCTATTCATAATACGAAATGAGGGTCGCTATTCATAATAGGAGAAGAGGGTCGCTATTCATAATAGGAGAAGAGGGTCGCTATTCATGATAGGAGAAGAGGTTCGCTATTCATAATAGGAGAAGAGGGTCGCTATTCATAATAGGAGAAGAGGGTCGCTATTCATAATAGGAGAAGAGGGTCGCTATTCATAATAGGAGAAGAGGGTCGCTATTCATAATAGGAGAATAGGGTTGCTATTCATAATAGGAGAAGAGGGTCGCTATTCATAATATGAGAAGAGGGTCGCTAATCATAATAAGAAATGAGGGTCGCTATTCATAATAAGAAATGAGGGTCGCTATTCATAATAGGAGAAGAGGGTCGCTATTCATAATAGGAGAAGAGGGTCGCTATTCATAATAGGAGAAGAGGGTCGCTATTCATAATACGAAATGAGGGTCGCTATTCATAATACGAAATGAGGGTCGCTATTCATAATAAGAAATGAGGGTTGCTATTCATAATAGGAGAAGAGGGTCGCTATTCATAATAAGAGAAGAGGGTCGCTATTCATAATACGAAATGAGGGTCGCTATTCATAATAGGAGAAGAGGGTCGCTATTCATAATAGGAGAAGAGGGTCGCTATTCATAATACGAAATGAGGGTCGCTATTCATAATAGGAGAAGAGGGTCGCTATTCATAATAGGAGAAGAGGGTCGCTATTCATAATAAGAAATGAGGGTTGCTATTCATAATAGGAGAAGAGGGTCGCTATTCATAATAGGAGAAGAGGGTCGCTATTCATAATACGAAATGAGGGTCGCTATTCATAATAGGAGAAGAGGGTCGCTATTCATAATAGGAGAAGAGGGTCGCTATTCATAATACGAAATGAGGGTCGCTATTCATAATAGGAGAAGAGGGTCGCTATTCATAATAGGAGAAGAGGGTCGCTATTCATGATAGAAGAAGAGGTTCGCTATTCATAATAGGAGAAGAGGGTCGCTATTCATAATAGGAGAAGAGGGTCGCTATTCATAATAGGAGAAGAGGGTCGCTATTCATAATAGGAGAAGAGGGTCGCTATTCATAATAGGAGAAGAGGGTCGCTATTCATAATAGGAGAATAGGGTTGCTATTCATAATAGGAGAAGAGGGTCGCTATTCATAATATGAGAAGAGGGTCGCTAATCATAATAAGAAATGAGGGTCGCTATTCATAATAAGAAATGAGGGTCGCTATTCATAATAGGAGAAGAGGGTCGCTATTCATAATAGGAGAAGAGGGTCGCTATTCATAATAGGAGAAGAGGGTCGCTATTCATAATACGAAATGAGGGTCGCTATTCATAATACGAAATGAGGTTCGCTATTCATAATAAGACATGAGGGTCGCTATCCATAATAGGAGAAGAGGGTCGCTATTCATAATAGGAGAAGAGGGTCGCCATTCATAATAGGAGAAGAGGGTCGCTATTCATAAGAGGAGAAGAGGTTCGCTATTCATAATAGGAGAAGAGGGTCGCTATTCATAATAGGAGAAGAGGGTCGCTATTCATAATAGGAGAAGAGGTTCGCTATTCATAATAGGAGAAGAGGGTCGCTATTCATAATAGGAGAAGAGGGTCGCTATTCATAATAGGAGAAGAGGGTCGCTATTCATAATAGGAGAAGAGGGTCGCTATTCATAATAGGAGAAGAGGGTCGCTATTCATAATACGAAATGAGGGTCGCTATTCATAATAGGAGAAGAGGGTCGCTATTCATAATAGGAGAAGAGGGTCGCTATTCATAATACGAAATGAGGGTCGCTATTCATAATAGGAGAAGAGGGTCGCTATTCATAATAGGAGAAGAGGGTCGCTATTCATGATAGGAGAAGAGGTTCGCTATTCATAATAGGAGAAGAGGGTCGCTATTCATAATAGGAGAAGAGGGTCGCTATTCATAATAGGAGAAGAGGGTCGCTATTCATAATAGGAGAATAGGGTTGCTATTCATAATAGGAGAAGAGGGTCGCTATTCATAATATGAGAAGAGGGTCGCTAATCATAATAAGAAATGAGGGTCGCTATTCATAATAAGAAATGAGGGTCGCTATTCATAATAGGAGAAGAGGGTCGCTATTCATAATAGGAGAAGAGGGTCGCTATTCATAATAGGAGAAGAGGGTCGCTATTCATAATACGAAATGAGGGTCGCTATTCATAATACGAAATGAGGGTCGCTATTCATAATAAGAAATGAGGGTTGCTATTCATAATAGGAGAAGAGGGTCGCTATTCATAATAAGAGAAGAGGGTCGCTATTCATAATACGAAATGAGGGTCGCTATTCATAATAGGAGAAGAGGGTCGCTATTCATAATAGGAGAAGAGGGTCGCTATTCATAATACGAAATGAGGGTCGCTATTCATAATAGGAGAAGAGGGTCGCTATTCATAATAGGAGAAGAGGGTCGCTATTCATAATAAGAAATGAGGGTTGCTATTCATAATAGGAGAAGAGGGTCGCTATTCATAATAGGAGAAGAGGGTCGCTATTCATAATACGAAATGAGGGTCGCTATTCATAATAGGAGAAGAGGGTCGCTATTCATAATAGGAGAAGAGGGTCGCTATTCATAATACGAAATGAGGGTCGCTATTCATAATAGGAGAAGAGGGTCGCTATTCATAATAGGAGAAGAGGGTCGCTATTCATGATAGGAGAAGAGGTTCGCTATTCATAATAGGAGAAGAGGGTCGCTATTCATAATAGGAGAAGAGGGTCGCTATTCATAATAGGAGAAGAGGGTCGCTATTCATAATAGGAGAAGAGGGTCGCTATTCATAATAGGAGAATAGGGTTGCTATTCATAATAGGAGAAGAGGGTCGCTATTCATAATATGAGAAGAGGGTCGCTAATCATAATAAGAAATGAGGGTCGCTATTCATAATAAGAAATGAGGGTCGCTATTCATAATAGGAGAAGAGGGTCGCTATTCATAATAGGAGAAGAGGGTCGCTATTCATAATAGGAGAAGAGGGTCGCTATTCATAATACGAAATGAGGGTCGCTATTCATAATACGAAATGAGGTTCGCTATTCATAATAAGACATGAGGGTCGCTATCCATAATAGGAGAAGAGGGTCGCCATTCATAATAGGAGAAGAGGGTCGCTATTCATAAGAGGTATTCATAAGAGGAGAAGAGGGTCGCCATTCATAATACGAAATGAAGGTCGATATTCATAAAAAGAAATGAGGTTCGCTATTCATAATAGGAGAAGAGGGTCGCTATTCATAATAGGAGAAGAGGGTCGCCATTCATAATAGGAGAAGAGGGTCGCTATTCATAAGAGGTATTCATAAGAGGAGAAGAGGGTCGCCATTCATAATACGAAATGAAGGTCGATATTCATAAAAAGAAATGAGGTTCGCTATTCATAATAGGAGAAGAGGGTCGCTATTCATAATAGGAGAAGAGGGTCGCTATTCATGATAGGAGAAGAGGTTCGCTATTCATAATAGGAGAAGAGGGTCGCCATTCATAATACGAAATGAAGGTCGATATTCATAAAAAGAAATGAGGTTCGCTATTCATAATAGGAGAAGAGGGTCGCTATTCATAATAGGAGAAGAGGGTCGCTATTCATAATAGGAGAAGAGGGTCGCTATTCATAATAGGAGAAGAGGGTCGCTATTCATAATACGAAATGAGGGTCGCTATTCATAATAGGAGAAGAGGGTCGCTATTCATAATAGGAGAAGAGGGTCGCTATTCATAATAGGAGAAGAGGGTCGCTATTCATAATACGAAATGAGGGTCGCTATTCATAATAGGAGAAGAGGGTCGCTATTCATAATAGGAGAAGAGGTTCGCTATTCATAATAGGAGAAGAGGGTCGCTATTCATAATAGGAGAAGAGGGTCGCTATTCATAATAGGAGAAGAGGGTCGCTATTCATAATAGGAGAAGAGGGTCGCTATTCATGATAGGAGAAGAGGTTCGCTATTCATAATAGGAGAAGAGGGTCGCTATTCATAATAGGAGAAGAGGGTCGCTATTCATAATAGGAGAAGAGGGTCGCTATTCATAATAGGAGAAGAGGGTCGCTATTCATAATAGGAGAAGAGGGTCGCTATTCATAATACGAAATGAGGGTCGCTATTCATAATAGGAGAAGAGGGTCGCTATTCATGATAGGAGAAGAGGTTCGCTATTCATAATAGGAGAAGAGGGTCGCTATTCATAATAGGAGAAGAGGGTCGCTATTCATAATAGGAGAAGAGGGTCGCTATTCATAATAGGAGAAGAGGGTCGCTATTCATAATAGGAGAATAGGGTTGCTATTCATAATAGGAGAAGAGGGTCGCTATTCATAATATGAGAAGAGGGTCGCTAATCATAATAAGAAATGAGGGTCGCTATTCATAATAAGAAATGAGGGTCGCTATTCATAATAGGAGAAGAGGGTCGCTATTCATAATAGGAGAAGAGGGTCGCTATTCATAATAGGAGAAGAGGGTCGCTATTCATAATACGAAATGAGGGTCGCTATTCATAATACGAAATGAGGGTCGCTATTCATAATAAGAAATGAGGGTTGCTATTCATAATAGGAGAAGAGGGTCGCTATTCATAATAAGAGAAGAGGGTCGCTATTCATAATACGAAATGAGGGTCGCTATTCATAATACGAAATGAGGTTCGCTATTCATAATAAGACATGAGGGTCGCTATCCATAATAGGAGAAGAGGGTCGCTATTCATAATAGGAGAAGAGGGTCGCCATTCATAATAGGAGAAGAGGGTCGCTATTCATAAGAGGTATTCATAAGAGGAGAAGAGGGTCGCCATTCATAATACGAAATGAAGGTCGATATTCATAAAAAGAAATGAGGTTCGCTATTCATAATAGGAGAAGAGGGTCGCTATTCATAATAGGAGAAGAGGGTCGCTATTCATGATAGGAGAAGAGGTTCGCTATTCATAATAGGAGAAGAGGTTCGCTATTCATAATAGGAGAAGAGGGTCGCTATTCATAATAGGAGAAGAGGGTCGCTATTCATAATAGGAGAAGAGGGTCGCTATTCATAATAGGAGAATAGGGTTGCTATTCATAATAGGAGAAGAGGGTCGCTATTCATAATATGAGAAGAGGGTCGCTAATCATAATAAGAAATGAGGGTCGCTATTCATAATAAGAAATGAGGGTCGCTATTCATAATAGGAGAAGAGGGTCGCTATTCATAATAGGAGAAGAGGGTCGCTATTCATAATAGGAGAAGAGGGTCGCTATTCATAATACGAAATGAGGGTCGCTATTCATAATACGAAATGAGGGTCGCTATTCATAATAAGAAATGAGGGTTGCTATTCATAATAGGAGAAGAGGGTCGCTATTCACGCTATTCATAATACGAAATGAGGTTCGCTATTCATAATAAGACATGAGGGTCGCTATCCATAATAGGAGAAGAGGGTCGCTATTCATAATAGGAGAAGAGGGTCGCCATTCATAATAGGAGAAGAGGGTCGCTATTCATAAGAGGTATTCATAAGAGGAGAGAGGGTCGCCATTCATAATACGAAATGAAGGTCGATATTCATAAAAAGAAATGAGGTTCGCTATTCATAATAGAAGTATAGGATCGCTATTCTTAATAGTTGCCCCCCCCCCCCCCCCCGTGGCTAAGTTCCTGGTCCTGTAGGGGGGGCGTCATATAGCCCTGAATAGTTGTCTCTTTTTAAAGTAGTTATATTTTATCTGTTATTTTTGATAATTATATAGAGCTCATGTGGTGACGAAAAAAAAAAGTAAAACATAACACACATGTAGTACTATCGTAAATTGTCCTCCTTGTTGGAAATCTTGCCCCACCACCCTGCCCCCGACTGATCTTATCCAGGCTACGCCACTGAGATATTAAGTACGCCAAGCAGGCCCATTATCCATTTTCGCTTACTATTTAAGAAACTTGTAATTGTTTATACGACAATAATTTTTTTGTAGAAAGTAATTTGTATTAGGACTTATGGACCTACAAATTATTGAGCGGGATTGGACCTGACCATAAGCCTAGTATCTACCTACCTCCCCCCTCCCCCCCCCCCCCCATTAGTACGCCCCGGCGCGGATCAAGAATTTTCCAATAGGGGGGGGGGGAACGGAAATTTGAAAAATGCGCAGACCATTTTTTCAACTCAACATACCAATACTGACAAGGTCATATTAGAAGCACAATACCGGTACCTACAAGCAGGCACAATTTTGGAAAGGGGGGCAAGCTCACTTAACGTCTCTTGTCCGATATAAACATTCCCCGTTTTTAAGATATACATTTTTTTGACATTTTCATCGGGGGGGGGGGGGCTAAAGCCTCTTGCCCGAAAAGGGATTTTTCTAGTTCACAATTCGGCTAGTGAGCGAAACGAGCGAGCAAAAATTTGAGCATAATATGTATTTTGTGAAAGTGTTATTTATCACAAGATAAACGAGAAAAGATATCAAAAATCCCCCCCCCCCACACCCATTACGCGCGAAAGCTTTGAACTTTCATTAATTATTATAAAAAGAAGACGATTTATTGTACCATTCTCGACTCTTAATCCTTGTCTGAATTCAGTTTCCCCCCTCGCCTTGACCTTTAATTAATTATTAGAGAAAGAAGATGATTCGTTGTTCCTTTCTCGACTGTTAATCCTTGTCTGAATTCAGTTTCCTTCCTCCCGCGCAAAACGTGGAAGCTTTGATGTTTCATTAAATTATTAGAGAAAGAAGAGGATTTGTTGTACCATTCTTGATTATTAATCCTTGTCTGAATTCAGTTCCCATCCCCCATCCCCTCTTGCGCATAGCGGGTAAGCTTTGACCTTTCATAGTTAATGAAATTATTAGAGAAAGAAGACGATTCGTTGTTCCATTCTCGACTCTGGCTACGCGCCTGCTTTAAAGGGAAATGAAACAATCATGATTGTGATAGCACACAATAATGTTAGTAGAAATAGTAAATAATAAAAAGTATTGCAACAACCATGATAAATCACGGCCGGGAGCGTGGGCCGAGTGTCATATCATACATAGTTTTGTGTTATTGGGCGAGGGGGCGTAGCGACCAAACAAAACTTTGCAATGTTGAATGCTATATATCTTTCTAGCTATATTTCTAAATTTCATGGGGGACGTGTCCTCCTATCGGGCCCAGGATTGCCGCCCC